>JAYESA010000011.1:53606459-54091459 GCA_036927795.1 Iris macrosiphon
CCTCCACCTTATACATCCCAGATGCCACAGCTAGATGGACAGCCACAGATTCTTCAGTTCTTCCAGACTATGATGCAAGCACAATGGCATCAGACTGAGACGTTGAGACAGAGTTTGATGGCAGTACTAGAAAGGACACCTGTCACAGCACCAATACCAGCACCTGCACCAGCCCAGACATATGGCATTATAAGATGGTTTTGACATATGGGACTGGATACTTTCTCGAGAAACGAGATAGTAGAGCAGATCTCCGATTGGGTTGCCAACACGGAGATGCTACTAGAGTCTTCATAACTGCACCCAGACCTTTGGATGACCGCCGTGAGGGCCCAACTAAAAGGCAATGCCCATCACTGGTAGGATTCTATTGAGCGCAGTGTAGGCAAGAACCAGACTTGGGAACAGTTCTTAGAGTACTTCAATGCAAAGTATCTCCTACCTACAGTCAGAAATGCCCTATACTCCCAGTTCCTACATCTAGAATAGGGGAATATGACTGTTGACGCCTATAACGCGGAGTTCAGCCGCATTAGCAGATTTGGTGCCGTCCTGATATCCAATGATCTAGAGAAGGCTCAGAGATTCCATCACAGCCTCACCTTCGAGCTACAGAGGTATACCACCACACAGGCGAGGATCTCATATGAGGAGGTTCTTGCAGAGGCGAGGATCCAGGAGGTCATTGTCAAAGGAGCTAGACGTTCCAGTACGATCATGCCAGCCAGAGTCCAGCCCGGAGCAGGAGGACCGATCCGTCATTCCTGAGCGCAGACACAACAGAGGATAGCACCATACCCACACCAGGAACTTCTTACTTGCCACTTCTGTGGTAAGAGAGGCCACTTCGAGAAGGATTGCCGAAAGAGACTGGGGACATGCATGATTTGTGGAGCAAGCCAGCACCTTGTCTGAGATTTCCCACAGCGTAGGGAGGCAGCACCGTAGACTGGATAGAGGCCAGCAGCACCAGTTCCGAGGATACTACCCTCACCCGGAGGTCAACGTCCACCAGCACCCGGAGGATTCCAAAGGGGACCACCTTTGGCCCCACAGCAGGCACAGTTTGATCGAGCCCGACAGCAGACAGGAGGACAGAGGCACGGACAGGCCTTTGTATTAGCAACTACGGAGGAGGAAACAGAAGGGAAAGCTATCACAGGTACTATTTTAGTGCATCATTACGTGCAACTGCATTATTTTATTCTGGAGCTACATTGTCCTTCATATCTAGTAGATTCGTAGCAATGCGTAGTTGAAAGATTCTTACCGGGGGAGGCATCGTGCCGGTTACCAGCACTATTAGAATATGTTCGATAGTCGTATGTGGTAGAGAGATACGAGCACGATTCTTGGATTACCAATGCCGTACTTTGATGTTGTGCTAGGCATGGACTGGTTAAGCCAGTATAATGCCGTACTGAATTGCCGGAAGGGTAGCGTCACCTTTAGACTGCCAGATTAACCGGAGTTCGAATACATACGATGGACCATCGAACAAGGAATAGGACAGATAGCTACAACTTATATGGCTATGGAGATGGTACCCCCACCAATAGTTGTAGAATTTGAGGATATTTTTCCTGAAGAATTGCCAGGATTACCGCCAGATAGAGACATAGAGTTCACTATTGAGCTAGTACCTGGAGCAGCACCGGTATCTTTTAATGTATACCGATTGGCGAAGAAGGAGTTAGATGAGCTAAAGCTACAATTGGAGGAGTTGCAGAGCAAGGGATTTATCCGTCCTAGTGCATCAGCCTGGGGAGCACCAGTGTTGTTTGTACCTAAGAAGGATAGAACAGTACGCATGTGCATTGATTACAGAGCCCTTAATGCTTTGACTATCAAGAACAAGTACCCCCTGCCACGGATTGGCAATTTATTCGACCAGTTGAAAGGAGCAGTAATGTTCACAAGGATCGACTTGAGATCGGGTTATCATCAAGTGAAGGTACGAAGGGAAGACATTCAAAAGACAATATTAAGGACTCGTTATGGTCACTACGAGTTCTTAGTGATGCCTTTTGGACTGACGAATGTGCCTGCTGTATTTATGAACTTGATGAACCGAGTATTCCACCAATACTTAGACCGGTTCGTGGTAGTCTTCATCGACGACATTTTGGTGTATTCAAAGAGCCACGAGGAGCACGAAGAGCATCTGAGACTAGTATTAGAGACACTGAGGAGAGAGAGACTTTATGCTAAGCTGAGCAAGTGCGAGTTTCTCCTAGATCGTGTCGCTTTTCTTGGATACGTAATCTCGGGAGAAGGTATTTCAGTAGATCCGGCGAAGATTTCATCAGTAGAGACATGGCCAACCCCTACTAATGTCTCAGAATTGAGGAGCTTTCTAGGACTTGCTGGATATTACCGGAGGTTCGTGGAGAACTTCACGAAGATCGCAGAGCGACTAACCCATTTGACTCACAAGGAGCAGGAGTTCACTTGGACAGAGGAATGTCAGAAGGCATTCGATGAGCTGAAGAAGCGTTTGACTACAGCGTCCATGTTGACCATACCATCTGGGCCCGGAGGATTCGTGATCTATAGCGATGCATCCGGGAAAGTATTAGGATGTCTCTTGATGCAGCATGGGAAGGTTGTAGCCTATGCTTCTAGACAGTTGAGAACCCAGGAGAAGAACTATCCCACTCACGACTTGGAGCTTGCAGCAGTAAATTTTGCCTTGAAGCTTTGGAGACACTACCTATATGGAAAAAGAGTAGAGATATTCACTGATCACAAAAGCCTAAAGTACGTCTACACTCAGAAGGATCTGAACCAGAGACAGAGACGTTGGCTCAAGGTGATGACAGATTTTGAGATTGAGCTACAGTACCACCCGGGAAAGGCTAACATAGTAGCTGACGCATTGAGCAGAAGACCCATGACATTCTTCTTGACTACCCAACAATATTTGTTGAAAGATCTAGAGCAGATGGGTATAGAGGTTGTCATGCCCGGAGTAGACGGACAGTTGTCGAGTTTTTAGTTACAGTCGACATTAGTGGAGAGGATTAAGGATGCTTTGCCGATAGACGCCAGATTTCAGAGGCTTCAACAGAGGACAGAGGCTGGAATACAGACAGGACTGCGTATACATGAAGATGAAACCTTGAGATATGGAGATCGTCTCTATGTTCCAAATGGAGAGCTTCGTCAGGAGCTGATGGCAGAAGCACACAGTTCAACCTACTCTATCTATCCAGGAGGCACGAAGATGTACAGAGACTTGAGACAGTACTACTGGTGGCATAGAATAAAGATGGAGATAGCACACTTTATGACGAAGTGCCTGGTGTGTCAGCAAGTCAAGGCTGAGCATCAGAGATCAGCAGGATTGGTTCAACCGTTCCCTATACCGGAGTGGAAATTGGAGCACATCACCATGGACTTTGTTACGGGCTTTCCAAGGAGTCCTAGTTATCGCAAGGCAGTATGGGTAATCGTGGATAGACTTACCAAGTTCGCATACTTTTTACCCTTCAGAGTTAGGCAATCGACGGAGGTCTTAGCAGATATGTACATGAGGGTATCACGACCCGCACCCGGGGTAAGGGTACTAGTCGGAAACAACGCCCAGCCTACGCCACAGAATCGGCGATAGAACGCTGTCTAGAAAGTCTATCTAATATAATGAACCACCAAAAGATAGTGTACTCAATCACAGAACTAAGATAGAATGACACGGATCAGATAAGAATAGAATAGTCATCAACTCATGAGTTTAAAATAATACATCAATGAGTCTGAAGAGTAACAAAAATAAGATGGAGACAAATCCAGTACAAAAGAATACTATCATACTACAAGCTACACTCCAGGGTCAACTGTCTCAGTTGGGATAAGTCCCTCTTGAGCCAGGGTCTCCGAATCTAAACCCACAACATCCTGGGGTCCATAATAGGTAGGGTACTCCTCAGTGTCATCTGGAAAAATATATCCAGTCAGGAAAGGAGCAGAGTACATCTCTAACAGCAGTTCTAATCCATGATAAAAACTATGTAACAGTAAATAGCTGTGGATAAACAAGATGCACAAAATAGATACAAGAGATATATAGACAATAAAGAAATACTGGAAAGAAATACAATAATGAACAATATGCCAATGAAACAATAATACTAATGACTAAGTGTGTGAGTACTAGCTTAACATGTGATCGGCTTGGGCAAGATACAATGCGGCCTGGCTAATCATACGTGCGGTGCATGATCAATACTATTCACTTACCAATACTTTATTCAATAGGGATTTGATCACATATCTATACTAATACTCCCCACCTCCAACTGGTATAATAGATCCAACCACGGTATGCTATGGCACTAGATTCCCCAAGAAGATAGCTAGTCTCCCCGAGAATCGGTGTCTGTACATATACAAGATAACCAATGAAACAATACTTGCACCATATACACCATATACCAAGGAATAATATCTCATGACGAGATCCGGATATACCAATCCGTGTAACCATAGTGTCGAGAGAAACATGTAAATCTACACTAGATACAACGAACATAGAGGATATCATAAATGAGAAACTATCAGAGAATGTACTCGCCTGAAATCCAAAGAACAGTCTCACAGATGTCTGACTCGGTGCCTCGAAGACCTAGATATGGAATACCACATTAAAACAAGGTCCCGGAAAGAGAACAAGTCAAACTAGTCAACTCCTAGGTCAATAAATAAATTCTAAGTCAAAAGTCAACTATGGTCAACTCTAAAGTCAACTAAAGTCAAACCAAGGTCAACCTCACAAGAAATCTATATAAATAATATAGAAATAAAATACAACAATTTAGGAATAAAAATTAGATCCCAAATCATACTCACACAAAGTATACTACTAATACAAATAATATATACCCTAAAATAATATATATACAAACCAATATGTATACAAATAACATAATATATTATTACAAATATTATACAAAACACATATATATATACATATATATATACAATAATAATATATAAAACATAATTTAAAACTGTCAAAGCGTCACTGAAAACAGTGAACAAAATAAGATAAAATAAAAATAGGTTTAATAGTGACAGACTTGACTGTCACTGAAAATTCGTCGCAGAAACTCCATATACAAAACCGCTGCTATCACAGTTTGCTGACAGTTTCAAACTGTCAAAAAAAAATGTCGCTGAAAGGTTGCCGCTCAAAACTGCCATAGCATTAATGATAGATCCGTCATTAATGCTGACCACTGTACAACGGCTGCTGTTCAGACCAAATAATGACAGTTTCACTGTCATAGAAACCACTGTCACCAAAACAAATAAAAATATAATATATATATATATATATATATATAAATATATATATGCAATAATAATCACAATACATATATATAAATAAATAATTATATACTTATATATATATGCACATATAAACTTATAATTAAATACTAATAGTTACAACACATGCACATATTAATGTTCATATTTTACATGGCTAGAAGCACACCTAAAATATATACATTAATATACAAATAATTACATAATAATTATAAATAATATAATTACACAATTAAACACAGAAATATATTTTATAAAACATTTATGTATAATTTATACTATTAACATAAGTACATATATAATTACATGCAAGAAAGCTACATATTATATTTGTACATCATATTAGCACACACAAAAATATATAGATCTATGCTACAATAATTACTATAATAAATACACAAAATAAATATATAATATCTATATATATTTACTAATTATAATTGAAGAATTTAAACCATACATAATTAGATCTATTCAAAAATCCACACAATTGGAGAGTATCACACCGTATCCCACTAGATCTAGGATACGCATGTGACACGAGTCCAACACACAACCAATTGCACCCCGAAGTATACAAACAAATCACAAATAATATTTATGAATAAATCAAAGTGTCAAAAGTAGATCTATATGTCCGTGTCAAAATACGACATATTCAAAGCCCCGTGTCGGAAGAAAAACCCCCAAAATGACACGTATCACCAAATAGTTGGGATACGAACCACATGTACCAAATTATGGACATGACACTAGCCCCAAACACATAAGATCATATCCAATTGATCTATAGGATCAATTGATACACACAACAAAATATAAATTCGGAATTCCAACAAAATTAACACAAAAAGTACCATAACTTTCTCCATGGGTCTCCTATGAACACAAAACAAAGTCCTATGGGTAGTACATACATATAGGTTATTTTACATGATTAAATCTCAGATTTAGAAGCTATTTAAATGGGAAAATCTGAATTATACCTATTGGGAGATGGATTCCCAATGAAACCTCCAATTGAGAAGAACTTGCTTCCAAATTGTAGATCCTTGCTCCTCTTTATAGATCCTTGCTTCCTTCTTCTAGATCCTTGCTTCCTCCTTCTCTAATGGTGAATTGGGAAGAATTTGGAATGAATTTGGTAGGGAATTGGAATGGGAATGGAGGGAATTTGGGAGTGGAAATTCTAGATCTAGATTTGGAATGAGAATGAGAGGAGAGAGAAATTTCCCCCCTCTTTTAATAGGCCGGCCTTGCCCCTCTCCCAAACAATTGTAAAATGTCCAATGTACCCCTTGGGGCCTCTCATGAAGAAATAATTAAGGAAGGAAGCTTCTAGTCTAATCACTTAATTAATTTAATCCATCTCCTTAACTATGGGCTTTCTAAATGGGCCAAATCTAACTATTTAATTCATGATGGTCCATGGGTCCAAACTACACTAGTTGGGTCCACTAAAATAAGTCCAAAATAATTAATTAACATCTAACAATAATTAAATAATATAACAAATAATTATTTACCATGCACAATATTTATTTAAATAGGAAATTACTAAAATACCCTTTTTCCTAAATTATGGTAGTAACAGAGGGAGATTGTACGCCTACATGGAGTACCAGTTAGCATCGTATCTGACAGGGATACGAGGTTTACATCTTACTTTTGGCGGAGTATGCAAGAGAGTCTCGGTACTCGCCTGAAATTTAGCACAACGTATCACCCACAAACAGATGGCCAGTCGGAGCGTACCATTCAGACCTTGGAAGATATGTTAAGAGCGTGCATGCTAGATTTCGGAGGATCATGGGAGGACCATTTGCATTTGGTCGAGTTTTTCTACAACAACAGCTATCAAGCGAGCATCCAGATGGCTCCCTATGAAGTATTGTATGGCAGGAAGTGTCATTCCCCCGTATGTTGGAGCAATATAGGCGAGAAACAGATTCTTGGCCCCGAGCAAGTTGAAGAAGATCTAAGGGCACCTACGAGCAGCACAAGACCGGCAGAAGCATTGGGCGAATGCGCATCGACGACCCTTAAATTTCCAGGTGGAAGATCACTTATTTCTAAAGATCTCACATACTTGAGGGACTATCAGATTCGGAGGCAGAGGAAAGCTGAGTCCGAGGTACATCGGACCATTCAATGTGTTAGAACGCGTCAGAGAGGTTGCTTACAGATTAGCCTTGCCGCAGACTTTAGAAGGAGTCTATGACGTCTTCCATGTATCTCAGCTGAGGAGGTACATACCGAATCTGAGTTATATACTTGACCATTCAGAGATCACAGTCGGCCCGAGTTTATCCTACCAAGAGGAGCCTGTTGAGATCCTGGACATGAGCGAGAAGGTACTACGAGGTCAGACTATTTCCCTAGTTTATGTCGCATGGACACATCATGCACCAGGCGAGTCGACCTGGGAACGCGAGGAGGATATTCGACAACGCTACCCTCATATCTTAGAAGGACTAGGTACGTATTAATATTTAAATTCAGTCAGTAATTCTTACTATGTGTATGTTTTAATTTCGAGGACGAAATACTCTAAGGAGGGTAGATTATAAACCCCTCAACCAGTTTAGGATTAATTTGAATTAAAAGTGAGAGACTAGGATCTATTTGAATTTAACTAGAATTAATATGCGGCAATTACATGTCTTAATATACCTTGCCGTTGTCACGAGGTTGGAGCACCACCCCAGTCGTTATCTTCCACCTAATGTCACGAACATCTCTTAGATATGCCAAACTACCCCTCTGATCATGGTGTAACCTTAGCTACTTAATGTCCATTAATTTTTGCCTTGCGCAGTTAATTATTAATCTAGTTAATTAATTTATGGCCAATTGCACCTAAAACAGGACCTGACCCAGCCCATGAACACTTTCATGTGGACCAGCCCCCACTCCAATAAACCCTGGTCGGCCCAAACCTCAAGGCTAGCCCCCAAATTTCATTTCCTATATAAATACATATTTCTTATACATGGAAACCCAAAAACACAAACAAAACCATCACCACCTCTAAACCCTAGCCGAGCCACCACCCTTCATCCAACCGAGCAACCATCTTCCCTCTTTCGACCTCCTAACTCCAACATCAATGTTAGGCCACCACCACCGCAGCCTAGGCCGCCAGTACCCCCCTCGACGCCGGACTACCCCTTACACCACCGCCTCCATCTTCACCATCATCACCACCCTCCTCCATCATCGACCATCTCCCTTCACCACCCTAACCAACCCGACACTACCTCAACCACCGGCTTCCCCTTCCTGACCACCCCATCGACCACCCACAAACCCCCCATACGGCCGTCTCCGCCATACGCCAAAATGCCGCACGCCAAGCCGCTGCTGCACTGCTACCACTGCCGTACCTGCTGTAGTTGCTGCCACCGCCGCTGCTACCTTGCTGGCCGCCGACCGAAGCCGCCCTCTCACCGGAGTACGCACCCTCGACGAGCACAGGCCCTGTCCAAGCAGCCACGTCGAGGTAACCACCTACATTCTTCGCTTGTTCATGATACTATCGTATAATCGCATATCGTCGAATAGTCGTGTCAAGAATTATGGTCTTGGACACAAACCTAATTAAACCCTAATTATATACATACTGGTATAATGATTAACAGGATTTAGAATTTGTTTAATAACTAGCAAACACCTAATATCATGAGACCTGACATCAAGGACAAGTGTTTCACCCGAACACCTGGACATAAACCAAGTATGAGGAACATAGGAACCAAGGACATATGTTCGCACAGAACAGAAATTGTTGTCTAAATTATTGTCTCAAAGCACATGATAACCGAGTACAGAATACGTGTACACCTTAGCTACGTGCACACGTGACACTGTATTCGAGCAGCCGTGAACTTGTGACAGTATTCAAGTATAGCATTGTCGTCGTGTGTATTTAATGTTTAGTGTCTGATATTAGTATTTGTTATATTATATTAGTGTGTTTAGGATCATTGGATCAGCCAGGAGATACTACAGGAGCAGGCTATTGGCTTTCACAGCTTCAGGACCCAGGCAAGATACCTTGCCATATTTACTGTTTAATTTAGATTATGCATAGGTTGTATGATTCTTGTTGCCTTATTTTATATGACTGTGTGCGTCCGAGATTGACTCGGGTGCATCGACGGTTGCGTCGATAATTTGTATACTTGAACTAGTCCTTAGCAGACTCACCCAGTTAGGAGGATACGTTGATATCTTCCAAGACCTGACACTTTTATACGTATTCACTGTGACATTCATATTGGGATGCGGGTTCGCGTATTCGACTAGCTATCGGTGCGGGTGACATGCATCAAGGTTAGTACGTAACTCAGGATATTTTATTTGTAGAGACTGGCATATAGATACGTTGTATGCACGTCGAGTATTCGACTGGTGTATTTACATTGGGCGGGGAGGACAACTAGTAGGCGTATGGGGTACACACATTGGAGCTGTGATTTCAGAGAAACCACGGATCCAATGACTTCCTTTATACTGATGCCACGTTCTTCGTAGCGATATAGACGATATACTGTACTGATGCCACTCTCTTCGGAGTATGGACGTTATGCCTACACCTACCCATACGTACTTGCATTGTTCTCATATTGCATTCACTTAGATGGTTAGCACACCCTTGTTGCATTTATTTTATTCAGTATTTATATATGGTATATTTCTATCTATCTTTTTATGTCCCTCTGAGGACCTGGTACCTTTCCAGATTTGGACGAGGCATATTACCCCACAGTGTACGGCCCAGGACAGGAGATGAGGTTCGCTACAGCTGAGGAGCTAGAGGTATTACCTTCAGAGTTTCTGTGATCACTTGGTAGGCCTTCTGCCTAGGATTGGGAGCATCATTATCTAGTCAGTCGATGCCCTAGTCATCATCTTTTACCTATCATTTCAGTATTTTATTTCGTCATAGTAGTGGGTTTGTTCCCACCAGACATTATTGGTTGTACTATGATATTTGAGACTGGTGTTTATTTTTTGGCAGTTTATTTAATACTTCTTGCTGTTTATATTGTGGATGAGATTAGATTACCTGTTGTTTATTTATATGGGACATGTTAGTATTTAGGACAACGTAGCACTCTTCGTTATGATCCATTAAATTGGGATATCCTCGAAGACGTGTCAGCTGGCTATTGCCACTTGGCCTGGTCCCGTGTATTTTGGGACTGGGGCGTGACACCTTACATATGGCTGCGACCTGGAGGCGGCATACGAGAGTTGTACACTTTTACAATCTTCTCTAAGACTAATACGTGTCATCTTTATGCAGGTTTTACCTCCCTTTGTGTTGCCCATGATGGAGCAGAGAAGGATATTATAGAACCCATCATTCGAATAGAGAGCGAACCTTATGTTGTATTTTGCCAACTTATCCAAGAGATGAGGATAAACATCCTGTGTTGTGCAGAGCTATTCCTATTTATTCAGTATTATAGTTTCGTTTCTCTCCTTTATGCGGCCTACCAGAGGTCGGGTGCCTGCGGTATCAATGACAGAATTTGGATTAATTGCCATTTTTGTCTGATCCGGCCCCTCCATTGCTATCCATCGGTATGGATTCTTTTCCATATAGTGAGGTTTGTACTGGGGAGTGATGATCCGAAATGTATTGCTACCGGCTTCGCCTACTTCGGTAGCAAAAATAGTACGGAGGGGTGCCTTTACTAGAAAAGGTTCTTGTCACCGAGACTTTATGGGAAACCCTTAAAAATGGATTTCTATCGTATGTGCCCATGTTCTTTAATAATAATGAAAAACCCTCAAAAATAGATTTTCATCATATGTACTAATGATCTTGAATATTAATGAAAAAGTTTCTCCTTTTCCAGAACCTCTTCTTGCTTTTCTCTTATTATATGTTATGGACCTCAATTATTGTACTAGAGGTAAAATGGACATAATATAACACCATAGTTATTAAGGATGTCCCATTGGAGGATCTTTGGTTGACCTTATTACTCTCAGCGTACTTTAGTACAAGTAATAAGTTCGAAACGAAACCCTATCAGAGGTGATATGGACGTGATAGGTTTAGTGGACTTATCGTCACTAGCGCACTTGAAATTAAGTACGGATGATAAGTTTTGACGACGATCAATATCAGAGGTATGATGGACGTGACTGTCGATAGTCAAAATGAAGAGGTTTGCTCAGAGGTAATGTGGACATAATAATCTTTACTAGGGGAAATATTAGGACGGTAGTTCAGAGGTGATATGGACGTGAACTAATATCCCGAATGAACTAACTTTTAAATGGTCTACCTGAGAGTGTAAGTAGACTTAAGAGGTACTACACTAGGGAGATTTTAAGGATTCACTATTTGTTGCATATTCAGGACTCCTGAATACAGATAATGGCTTTTATACTATAAAGGGCCACTTGCTTTGCATAGGCACTTGCTGGGGATGAGCAAAGACAAATGTAAGCACTGTACATCTCGATTATTCTGCGGAGGATGAAAGAAGTAGGTGTCTAGATTAGACAGTACTTTTTGAGAAACTTGTCGTTAATAGGCATCATGAGCAAATCTATATTTGATTTTGCGAGACTGTAGGCATCGTTGGAATATAAGGACTCCACGATGAAAGGTCCCTCCTACTTAGGTTGAAATTTTTTGGTTGTTTTATGCATCATGACCATCTGTCTTTGTACGGTTAGGACCAGGTCACCCACTTGGAATATTCTTTCTTTGACCTTTTTATTGAATGTCCCAGAAAAATGGGCTTGATATAGTTTAATGCGCTGTTGAGGTAGGAGGCACTTTTTATCGAGTGCTTCTAACTCTTGGAGTCATCGAAGGTGTTTATCGTCAATGATCAACTGTTTGGATAGAGCTACTCAGAGTAAGAAAGTTTTGACCTCAAGAGGGAGGACTGCTTCGTTCCCATAGACCAGGAAGAATGGCATACTGCAGGTTGGGGTCCAAACCATTGTACGATAGGCCCAGAGAAATTAGCCTAGTTTCTGTTTCTAATCGCGTTTGTTAGATGACACAAACTTTTTGAGAAGCTTCATGATAGTCTTATTAAATGCTTCCTCCAGATCAGTTATTATTGGGTTATAGGCAGTTTATGCCATATTCTGGATTTGATTTCTATCGCAAAATTGATAGAAAGAGTGACTTGCAAACTGGGGACCATTGTCTTGGATGATCCTCCGTGGTAGTTCAAAGTGATATATAATGTAATGCTTGACGAAGCTAATCACATTTAACATCTTTACTTCAGCGAGTGGCACGACTTTCTCCCACTTAGAGAAGTAGTCAGTGATGGCCAAGATAAACCGGTGTCCCTTAGACGAAGGTAGACTAATCTGTCCAATAATGTCAATTTTCTAAGCTTTGAATGGCCATGATGCTATCATTGGTTGTACGAATTTTGAGGACTGGTGGATGAAGTCTATAAACCACCTAAACCAATTTAGGGTTTAATTGAATTAAATCCGGTGACTAGAATTTATTTTGCATTTAATTAGAATTAATGTGCAGAAATTATATGAACCCCTGACCATTGTGCAACCTTAAATACTCGTTATCGCGTCTCATCTTAGCTACGCGGTATTCATTAAAGGAACGCCTTGCATTTACTAATCTAATTAAATTGAAGACCAATCTCAACCAAAGCAACACCCAACCAAGCCCATAAATACCCTACACCCTTTCATGTAGACAAGCTTCCCACCTCAAAGAGCCCAGACAGGCCCAAACCTCAAAGTTAGCCCAGAAATCCCATCACTATATAAATATACATACTCCCTCATGGAAAACCCTAAAACTCTATTCTCTCCACCACTCTAAGGAAACCCTAGCCGCAACCCTACTTCCAGCCGAGATCATCCCCACCCGATCGCCAAGCCACCGCCTCCAGCGCCGCCTGACGCCGCCGGTACTGCCATCCCCGACCAGAAAGTCCCAGCCGCCTAACCACCCAACACACCCGCCAACGCCGCCCTCTCCTTCATCATCCCCGACTTCCCCCATTGGAGCCGACTCCTTAGCCGCTGCCGACTACCCCGACTGCCTCTAACACCCCCAACCGCCATTGGCCGGCCGACCACGATGTCCCCCACAACCCGGCCACCCCTAGGCACCCTCCTAACCGCCTGCCGCCACCGCCAGACCTGTGAAGCCGCTGCTGCGACGACTGCAGCTGCTGTTACTGCCTGCCAAAGTTGCTGCCACCGCCGTTGTTCCCTACTGGCCACCGACCAGAGCCGCCCCTCACTGGAGTACACCCCTTCGACGAGCACATGCCCTTTCCAGTCAGCCACGTCGAGGTAACAGCCCATATTCCCCTCTTTATTATGATATCGTCGTACGCGTAGCGTCGTATCGTTGTGTCGTGTCCTAGCATGGACACGAGATTGTTAATTCGAAAACCCTAATTGTGAATATATGTATGCCCAATCAGATTGCTTAATGACTAATAAGTTAGTAATCAATAACTTAGTGAACGTCCTTGTAGCAAATTGTTATTAAAGACTTGTAATGCATCAATAAAACCTGGACATCGACAAGTATGCTAAATATGGATGATAAGGACCATTAATTATACTAAACATAATTAGTTGGTGACTTATGACCTTAGTATTTTTACTGTCGTGGGATAAACGGTGACTGAAGACAGGGCACGTGTGTATCTTAGCTACATGCGCCCGCGACCCTGTATTCGACCGACGATCCTTACGTCAGTACCGAAGAGCAACGTTGTGTATATATTACTTAGTGTCTGATGATGGATTGCTATATTATATTGGTGTGTTTAGGATCATTGGATCAGCCAGGAGACACCGAAGGAGTAGGCTATTGGCATTCACAGCTTAAGAACTCAGGCAAGATACCTTGCCATATTTACTATTTAATTTAAATTGTGCATATGTTATATTGTTATCTTGTGGCTGTCTTTTATACAACTGTGCGCATCCGAG
Organism: Iris macrosiphon; assembly: GCA_036927795.1. Taxonomy (NCBI): domain Eukaryota; kingdom Viridiplantae; phylum Streptophyta; class Magnoliopsida; order Asparagales; family Iridaceae; genus Iris; species Iris macrosiphon. Next base: position 53,620,758 of record JAYESA010000011.1, read on the forward strand.
ATTGGCTCGGGTGCAGTCGACGGATACGTCGATGATTAGTATACTTGGCCTAGACACTAGCAGACTCACCTTATTGGAGGATACTCTGATATCTTTCGAGACCTGACACTCTTACACATTTTCACAGTGACATATTCATATTGGGATGCGGGTCCACGTACTCAACTAGCCATCGGTACGTGTGACTTATATCACGGTTAGTACGTAACTCAGGGTTATTTTTATTCATAGAGACTGGCATATAGATACGTGGTATGCACGTCGAGTATTCGATTTGTGTATCTATATTGGGCGGGGAGGACAACTAGTAGGCGTATGGGATACACTCATTGGAATCCGTAGTATCCAGAGGAACCATGGATCCAATGACTCCCTTTATACAGATTCCCCGTTCTTCGGAGCGGTATGGACGTATATATACTTGCAGATTCTTCGTTCTTCAGAGTGGTATGGATGTTATACTATTCAGATTCCCTATTCTTCGGAGCGGTATGGACGTTATATACTTGCAGATTCCCCGTTCTTCGGAGCGGTATTGACGTTATGCCTACACCCACTCATATATACTAAAGTTGTCCTCATATTGCATTCACTTAGATAGTTAGCACACCCTTTATTTTATTTCTTTTATTCAGTATTCATATATATGGCATACTTCTATGTATCTTGTTACGTCCCCCTAAGGACTTGGTACCTATCTAGATTTTAACGAGGCTTACTACCCCACGGCGTACGGACCAGGACAGGAGACGAGGTACGCTACAGCTGAGGAGCTAGTGGTGCTACCGTCGGAGTTTTTGTGATCACTTGGTAGGCCTTCTGCCTAGGATTGGGTGCATCATTATCTAGTCAGCCGATGCCCTAGTCATTATCTTTTATCTATCGTTTCAGTATTTTATTTCGTCATAGTAGTGGGTTTGTTCCCACCAGACATTATTGGTTGTACTATGATATTTTGAGACTGGTGTTTATCTTCCAGCAGTTTATTTAGTACTTCTTGCTGTTTATTATTGTAGATGAGATTAGTTTACCTATTGTTGACTGATATTGGACATGTTAGTATTATAGGACAGCGTAGCACTCTTCGTTAGGATCCATTAAATTAGGATATCCTCGGAGACGTGACAGCTGGCTATTGCCACGTGGCCTGGTTCCATGTACTTTGGGACTGGGGCGTGACATGGTTTTAGTGGTGGCCCATGCATGTTAGACTTATTCGCTTGTGGTATGGTAACGTACCCAGCGAGCCTGCAATAGGATAGAAATTACTAGGTCTCATCCACTTTAATTTTTTCTTTGACTTCCTTCGTATTGCTTCTAGATATCTGTATCCTGTTAGTTTAATTATGTACTCTTTTAATGAAGTCCTCTCTTGTAGCAAGATGAACTTGCACAGTGGACGAGGAGCATCCAGTGCCATGGTGCCAACCAACACCACCCAGAGAGAGGAGATACCCCAGGGACTACCTGGAGGACAGCCACCGCTACGGGCCCCGCTGATACATTGGCACGAGACTTCTCAGGGTGATCCTACACCGCAGCACGAGGGACAGACTTTCCAGAAGATCCCCATGCAGCATTATGAGGGCCAGACTTCAGGAGCTACGCCGATGCCGCAGACCGAGAGCCCGACATCTAAGGAGACACCTACCGCACAGCCAGAGGTTCCATTACCACCACCTCCACCTTATCCACCCCAGATGCCACCATCAGATAGACAGCCACAGATGCTACAGTTCTTCCAGACTATGATGCAAGCACAGTGGCATCAGACAGAGACATTGAGTCAGAGTTTGATGGCAGTACTAGAGAGGACACCTGTCACTACACCAGTACCAGCACCCCCACCAGCCCAGACAGGTGGCACTGTAAGATAGTTCTGACAGATGTGACCAGATACTTTCTCATGCAACGAGACTGTAGAGCAGATCTCCGATTGGGTTGCCAACACGGATATGCTACTAGAGGATTCACAACTATATCCAGACCTTTGGATGACCGGAGTGAGGGCCTAACTAAAAGGCAACGCCCATCACTGGTGGAATTCTATTGAACCCAGTATAGGCAAGAACCAGACTTGGAAGCAGTTCTTAGAATACTTTAATACGAAGTATTTTCCACCCACAGTTAGGAATGCCCTGTACTCCTAGTTTCTACATCTAGAATAAGAAAATATGACTGTGGACACATATGCGGAGTTCAGCCGTCTTAGCAGATTTGGTGCCGTCCTGATACCCAATGATCTAGAGAAAGACCAGAGATTCCATTACGGCCTCAATTTTGAGCTACAGAGGTATACCACTATACAGGAGATGATTTCTTATGAGAAGATTCTTGCAGAAGCGAGGATCCAGGAGGCCATTACCAGAGGAGCTAGACGTCCCAGCACGACCCCGCCAGCCAGAGCCCAGCCCAGAGCATGAGGACCAATCCGCCATCCCGGAGTGCAGACACAGCAGAGGATATCACCATACCAGCAAAATAAGCTTCCGTCTTGTAACTACTACGGTAAGAGAGGACATTACCAGAAGGACTGCCGAAAGAGACTAGGAATATGCATGATTTAAGGAGCGAGCCAGCACTATGCCCGGGACTGCCTACAGCGCAGAGACATAGCACCACAGACCGGGCAAAGGCCAGCAGCACCAGTTCCGAGGATACTACCCCCGCTAGGAGTACAACATCCACCAGCACCTGGAGGATTTCAGAGGGGACCACCCTTGGCCCTACAGCAGGCACAGTTCGATCGAGCCCGACAGCAGATCGGAGGACAGAGACAGGGACAGGCCTTTGTATTAGCAGCTATTGAGGAGAAAACAGAAGGAGAAGCAATCACAGGTACTATTTTAGTTGCACCATTACCTGCAACTGCATTATTTGATTCTGGATCTACATTATCATTTATATCTAGTAGATTTGTAGCAATGCATAGAGTAGCTACCTCCCCCTTACCTAAGAGTTGGAAGATTCTTGCCGGAGGAGGTATCGTGCCGGTTACAAGCACTATCAGAACATGTTCGGTAGTCGTATGTGGTAGAGAGATGAGAGCGCGATTCTTGGTATTACTCATGCCGTACTTTGACGTTGTCATGACCCGCACCCGGGGTAAGGGTACTAGTCAGAAACAACGCCCAGCCTACGCCGCAGAATCGGCGGTAGAACGCTGTCTAGAAAGTCTATCTAATATAATGAACCACCAAAAGATGGTGTACTCAATCACAGAACTAAGATAGAATGAACACGGATCAGATAAGAATAGAATAGTCATCAACTCATGAGTTTAAAATAATACATCAATGAGTCTGAAGAGTAACAAAAATAAGCTGGAGACAAATCCAGTACAAAAGAATACTATCATACTACAAGCTACACTCCAGGGTCAACTGTCTCAGTTGGGATAAGTCCCTCTTGAGCCAGGGTCTCCGAATCTAAACCCACAACATCCTGGGGTCCATAATAGGTAGGGTACTCCTCAGTGTCATCTGAAAAATATATCCAGTCAGGAAAGGAGCAGAGTATATCTCTAACAGCAGTTCTAATCCATGATAAAAACTATGTTACAGTAAATAGCTGTGGATAAACAAGATACACAAAATAGATACAAGAGATATATAGACAATAAGGAAATACTGGAAAGAAATACAATAATGAACAATATGCCAATGAAACAATAATACTAATGACTAAGTGTGTGAGTACTAGCTTAACATGTGATCGGCTTGGGCAAGATACAATGCGGCCTGGCTAATCATACGTGCGGTGCATGATCAACACTATTCGCTTACCAATACTTTATTCAATAGGGATTTGATCACATATCTATACTAATACTCCCCACCCCCAACTGGTATAATAGATCCAACCACGATATGCTATGGCACTAGATTCCCCAAGAAGATAGCTAGTCTCCCCGAGAATCGGTGTCTGTACATGTACAAGATAACCAATGAAACAATACTTGCACCATATACACCGTATACCAAGGAATAACATCTCATGACGAGATCCGGATATACCAATCCATGTAACCATAGTGTCGAGAGAAACATGTAAATCTATACTAGATACAACGAACATAGAGGATATCATAAATGAGAAACTATCAGAGAATGTACTCGCCTGAAATCCAAAGAACAGTCTCACAGATGTCTGACTCGGTGCCTCGAAGACCTAGATATGGAATACCACATTAAAACAAGGTCCCGGAAAGAGAACAAGTCAAACTAGTCAACTCCTAGGTCATTAAATAAATTCTAAGTCAAAAGTTAACTATGGTCAACTCTAAAGTCAACTAAAGTCAAACCAAGGTCAACCTCACAAAAAATCTATATAAATAATATAGAAATAAAATACAACAATTTAGGAATAAAAATTAGATTCCAAATCATACTCACACAAAGTATACTACTAATACAAATAATATATACCCTAAAATAATATATATACAAACCAATATATATACAAATAACATAATATATTATTACAAATATTATATAAAACACATATATATACACATATATATATATACAATAATAATATATAAAATATAATTTAAAACTGTCAAAGCGTCACTGAAAACAGTGAACAAAACAAGATAAAATAAAAACAGGTTTAATAGTGACAGTCTCGACTGTCACTGAAAATTCGCCGCAGAAACTCCATATACAAAACCGCTGCTGTCACAGTTTGCTGACAGTTTCAAACTGTCAAAAAAAAAACGTCGCTGAAAGGTTGCCGTTCAAAACAACCGCAATATTAATGACAGATCTGTCATTAATGCTGACCACTGTACAGCGGCTGCTGTCCAGACCAAATAATAACAGTTTCACTGTCATAGAAACCACTGTCACCAAAACAAATAAAAATATAAAAATATATATATATATAAATATATATATGCAATAATAATCACAATACATATATATAAATAAATAATTATATACTTATATATATATGCACATATAAACTTATAATTAAATACTAATAGTTACAACACATGCACATATTAATGTTCATATTTTACATGGCTAGAAGCACACCTAAAATATATACATTAATATACAAATAATTACATAATAATTATAAATAATATAATTACACAATTAAACACATAAATATATTTTATAAAACATTTATGTATAATTTATACTATTAACATAAGTACATATATAATTACATGCAAGAAAGCTACATATTATATTTGTACATCATATTAGCACACACAAAAATATATAGATCTATGATACAATAATTACTATAATAAATACACAAAATAAATATATAATATCTATATATATTTACTAATTATAATTGAAGAATTTAAACCATACATAATTAGATCTATTCAAAAATCCACACAATTGGAGAGTATCACACCGTATCCCACTAGATCTAGGATACGCATGTGACACGAGTCCAACACACAACCAATTGCACCCCGAAGGATACAAACAAATCACAAATAATATTTATGAATAAATCAAAGTGTCAAAAGTAGATCTATGTGTCCGTGTCAAAATACGACATGTTCAAAGCCCCGTGTCGGAGGAAAAACCAACAAAATAACACGAAACACCAAATAGTTGAGATACGAACCACATGTACCAAATTATGGACGCGACACTAGCCCCAAACACATAAGCTCATGTCCAATTGATCTATAGGATCAATTGATAAACACAACAAAATATAAATTCGGAATTCCAACAAAATTAACACAAAAAGTACCATAACTTTCTCCATGGGTCTCCTATGAACACAAAACAAAGTCCTATGGGTAGTACATACATATAGGTTGATTTTACATGATTAAATCTCAGATTTAGAAGCTATTTAAATGGGAAAAACTGAGTTATACCTATTGGGAGATGGATTCCCAATGAAACCTCCAATTGAGAAGAACTTGCTTCCAAATTGTAAATCCTTGCTCCTCTTTGTAGATCTTTGCTTCCTTCTTCTAGATCCTTGCTTCCTCCTTCTCTAATGGTGAATTGGGAATAATTTGGAATGAATTTGGTAGGGAATTGGAATAGGAATGGAGGGAATTTGGGAGTGGGAAATTCTAGATCTAGATTTGGAATGAGAATGAGAGAAGAGAGAAATTTCCCTCCTCTTTTAATAGGCCGGCCTTGCCCCTCTTCCAAGAAATTGTAAAATGTCCAATGTACCCCTTGGGGCCTCTCATGAAGAAATAATTAAGGAAGGAAGCTTCTAGTCTAATCACTTAATTAATTTAATCCATCTCCTTAACTATGGGCTTTCTAAATGGGCCAAATCTAACTATTTAATTCATGTTGGTCCATGGGTCCAAACTATACTAGTTGGGTCCACTAAAATAAGTCCAAAATAATTAAATAACATCCAACAATAATTAAATAATACAACAAAAATTATTTACCATGCACAATATTTATTTAAATAGGAAATTACTAAAATACCCTTTTTCCTAAAATGTGGTAGTGACAAGTCTACCCTCCTTAAAATAATTTCGTCCTCGAAATTCAAAGACGAAAACTACCCCCAGAAAAATACAGAACAGAACTAAAGAATCACAACTAACTAATGAACAGAACATAACAATGAACAGAACATAACTAGAAATAACATACCTCAAGGTACAAACAAATATGGATAACGCTCTCGCATGTCATCCTCTCTCTCCCAGGTAGACTCCCCCGGAGAGTGATGCCTCCATGCGATGCGCACCAAAAGAATAGTCTGGTTCCTCAGCACCTTCTCTCTCCGATCCAGAATCTCAACTGGCTGCTTTGGATAGCTAAGAGTAGGGCCCACCTCTATCTCCGAGTGATCCAATATATGACCAGGATCTGCCACGTATCTTCTCAACTGTGACACATGAAACATGTTGTGTACTCCCTCCAATGCAGGTGGCAAGTCTAGTCTATAAGCAACTGCACCGACCCTCTCTAGAATAGTGAAAGGTCCGATGAATCGCGGACTAAGCTTTCCGCCTCCACCGAAGCGAATCGTGTCTCGTGTCGGAGAAATACTCAGAAATACCAAACCACCCACCTAGAAAAAAACACCATCTTAAGAACTTAATCTATAACAACAAGAACAAGCACAAACAAAATCTAAACTATACCTCAAACTCCAAAGGTCTCCGATGGCTATCGGCCCAATGCCGCTGTCTGTCCTGCGCCACTCGAAGTCTGTCTCTGATCAAATGAACCTTCTCCGCTGCATCCACAACCATCTCTGGTCTAAGCAAAATTCTTTCTCCAACATCGTCCCAAGACAAAGGAGTACGACACCTCCGACCATATAGAGCTTCAAAAGGTGACATCTCTATACTGGCCTGGTAACTGTTGTTGTAAGCAAACTCTACCAAATGGAAATGGTCCTCCCAAGAACCCCCAAAATCTAGTACACAAGTGCGCAACATATCCTCGAGAGTCTGGATAGTCCTCTCTGACTGCCCATCTGTCTGGGGATGATATGCAGTACTGAACTTGAGCTGAGTGCCCAAACTCTCCTGCAAACTCCTCCAGAAATGAGAAGTGAAACGACTATCTCGATCTGACACTATGCTGACTGGAACTCCGTGTATCCTAACGATCTGCCTCACATACATCTCTGTCAGCTTCTCCGTAGACAAACCCACCTTGAAAGGCAAAAAGTGGGCCGACTTGGTCAACCTATCAACAATGACCCAAATCGCGTCTTTCCCTCCTGGAGATCGTGGAAGTCCGGACATAAAATCCATATTAATGTGTTCCCACTTCCACTCTGGAATGGGTAATGGCTGAAGTAACCCTCCTTGCCTCTGCCTCTCGGCTTTCACCTGCTGGCACACTAAGCATCTGGATACAAACTGTGCCACTTCCCTCTTCATGCCATACCACCACACACTCTCTCGCATATTTCGATACATCTTGTTAGCACCTGGATGTATAGAATACTGAGAGCGATTCACTTCCTGCAATACCTCCTCTCGCAACTCCCCACTAGGCACACACAATCTAACTCCATGCCTCAAAGATCCATCCTCTGCAATAGTGAAATCATCCTCCAATCCTGCTCTCACCTGAGATCTGATACTCCTCAAAGATATATCATTATACTGTGCTGCCTTAATCCTATCCATCAAATCTGATTATATCTGTAATCCCCACATCTGTATAGCACACCCAGGAACAATCACCTCAATGCCCAAGTTCTCCAAGTCCTCCAACAAATATCGATCCTGCGTTAAGAACATAGCTACCGGATACCTGCTCAAAGCATCGGCAACTACATTGGCTTTTCCAGGATGATATTGCAAAGAGATATCAAAATCCTTCATCAGTTCCAACCACCGACGCTGCCTCATGTTCAACTCCTTCTGCGTGAAAACGTACTTCAAGCTTTTGTGGTCTGTGAAGATCTCCACACGCTCTACGTACAAATAATGTTTCCATAACTTCAGAGCGAATATGACAGCTGCCAACTCCAAATCATGGGTAGGATAGTTCTTTTTATGAGAACGCAATTGCCTGGATGCATAGGCAATCACTTTCCCATGCTGCTGAAGAACACAACCTAAACCCTTCCCCGATGCATCACTATAAATAATGAAACCTCCGGACCCTGATGGCAACGTCAAAATAGGAGCAGACGTCAACCTCTTCTTTAACTCCTCAAAAGCAACCTAGCAATCCTCCGTCCAAACAAACTCCACATCCTTCCTTGTGAGTCTGGTCATCGGCTCGGCAATCCTCGAAAAATCTTGCACAAACTTCCTGTAATAGCCTGCCAATCCCAAGAAACTCCTGATCTCTGCTACTGAACTCGGAGTCTTCCAAGATTCCACTGCTAAAATATTCATCGGATCCACTGAAATACTATCACCAGTCACAATATGCCCCAAGAATTCTACTTTGTCCAAGAAAAACTCACATTTGGATAACTTTCCATTCAACTTCTCCTTCCTCAGCACATCCAACACAATCCTCAAATGCTCCTCATGCTCCTCCGGTGTCCTCGAGTATATGAGTATGTCGTCGATAAACACCACCACGAACTTGTCAAGGTACTGGTGGAACACCTTGTTCATCAAGTTCATAAATACCGCCGGTACATTAGTCAAACCAAACGGCATCACCATAAACTTGTACTGACCATACCGAGTTCTAAAAGCAGTCTTCGGTATGTCCTCCGGCTTTACTTCACCTGATGGTAGCCTGATCTCAAATCTATCTTAGAAAATACCTTGACACCACTCAACTGATCAAACAGATCATCAATCCGTTGCAAATGATACTTATTCTTGATAGTAAAATTATTCAAAGCTCTGTAATCAATACATATACGCACTGATCCATCCTTCTTCGGTACAAACAATACCGGGGCTCCCCATGGTGAAGAACTCGATCTGATAAACCCCTTATCCTGTAATTCGTCCACCTGCTTCTTCAACTCGACCAGCTCGCTGTTGTTTACTCTACATGTTACGAAATTGGTTCTGCACCTGGCACCAAGTCTATAGAAAATTTAATATCTCGATCTGGTGGCAATCCTGGCAATTCTTCAGGAAACACATCCAAGAATTCTCCTATCAACGGATGTGGCAACTCCTTGTCTTCTACCATAGCTCCACAAATAATGCTTTCTTCCTGCTCCGCAGCTCCTCTAGTAAACTCAAACTCTGGCTCTCCTGGTGGACCAAACAAAACTCTACCTCCTCTACAGTCTATGCTAACACGGTGCATACTCAACCAATCCATCCCAAGTACAATGTCATAGCTTGGAAGTGGCATTACAAGTAGACACGCACTCAACTCCCGGCCTCCCAGAGTAACTCTCTGATCTTTGCAAATATCATTAACCAGGATAATGCGTCCCCCGGTCATGATCTTGTAAGTCCTAAGCAAAGACTCAGGTACCAAACCATGCTTCAGAGCAAAAGAAACAGATACAAAACTATGGGAAGCACCACTATCAAACAAAGCTAAAGCTGGAATAGAATCAAGAAGAATAGAACCTGCGATGACATCTCCTGTGGGTTCCTCCTCTTCGACGGTCATAGCAAACGCTCGTCCCTGTCGAGCACCTCCCTGCTGTTGATGCTGGACAAAACGCTGCTGCTGTGTCGGAAGCGGTCCCCTTGGCTGTGCTGCAGGTGGTCTCGTCTGTGTCCTCGGAGCTGGAGCTGCTCCTTGAACTGCACGACGAGGACACTCCCTCGATTGATGCCCTTCAGTACCACAATACAAACAAACTCCTAGCCTCCTCCTGCAAACTTCCCAGATGTGGCCGGGCTTCTTGCAGAAGTTGCATGGGGCCTGCTATAACTGCCTCTGCTGCTGAGGTGCCTGGTGAAAAGGTGCTCTAGCTGGAGTCTGGTTCTGCTGTGGCTGCTGAAAAGGTCTGGACTAGAAATGAGGACGTTTGGCAGATACTGCACTGCCGTTGGCCCCCAGAAAAGAATCACGGTCTCTCTTGGTCTTCAAACCCAGATCCCGCTCTACCTTGCGTGCTTCCGCAAGTATCTCCGAGTATGTCTCATAAAAAGACAGAATGAGAATCTTTACCTCCCAGTTTAGACCCTCACGGAAACGAATAGCTCGAACCTCCGGTTCCCTCACCAAGTACTTTACAAATCGGCTCAACCTATCGAACTCCGCAGCGTATTCCTCCACAGACATGCTCCCCTGAATGAGACTCTCAAATTGTCTCCCCAAGTCAAGCCTGTCTATCCGAGCGAAAAACTTCTTCTTGAAAAGGTCCTTGAATACCTCCCAAGATTGTCCTGCGTTAACTAGAACCGGCTCATTCCTGAACCAAGTGCAAGCGACGTCGAACAGTTGAAGGCCTACCGCCTCAACCTTCAGATCTTCAGAAAGACGGGATACCCTCATAAGACGCTCAATGTTCTCGAGCCAATCATCAACATAGACGATGCCCTCCGTCCCTTTGAAAACCCTAGGCTCCAGTTTCTTGAAGTCCTGAATGTTGCCTGGCCGAAGCTGAGCAACTTGAGGAACAACCTGCTGCTGGATCGGAACTCCTCTCTCAACTACAGTACGAGCAAGCTGATGAGCACTCTCGATGCCCTGTCGTAGAACGTCGGTCTGCCTCTGATGTGCCTCTGACTGAGCCTTCTGTGCCTCGAGCATCTCACGAAACAGTATAAACATCTGTGACACCTCTGCTGGCACAGGAGGTGGAGGTGGAAGCCCCTCAGATACAGCTGGCACAGTCCTCTGAGTAGGTGGTGGACCTCCGAAAGCAGCTGACACTCCAATCACCGGAGAAGTGACTGGTGCAGGCCCTCGGGATATCGCAGACCTCTCAGAAGCTGCTCTCCTCTACTGTGATCTAGTCTTAGGCGGCATCCTGAGACAAAGCAAAAGAAAGAATCAATATGGCACAAGATGTAAGACATCAAGGAAAGGACAGTTTAAGAGATCAAGTATCAATATCAAAGGAGAATAGTTGAATCAAAAGAATTTTTCTAGATGTGATTGAGTATCTCAGCCTATATCCTATATCTTATTGCAGGCTTGCAGTAGTACAACTAAGTTGTCTCACTACCACGACATCACATACTTGTGAAGCTAGACCTGCATAGGCCACCACCAAAAACGTGTCACGACCCGCACCCGGGGTAAGGGTACTAGTCGGAAACAACGCCCAGCCTACGTCGCAGAATCGGCGGTAGAACGCTGTCTAGAAAGTCTATCTAATATAATGAACCACCAAAAGATAGTGTACTCAATCACAGAACTAAGATAGAATGAACACGGATCAGATAAGAATAGAATAGTCATCAACTCATGAGTTTAAAATAATACATCAATGAGTCTGAAGAGTAACAAAAATAAGCTGGAGACAAATCCAGTACAAAAGAATACTATCATACAACAAGCTATACTCCAGGGTCAACTGTCTCAGTTGGGATAAGTCCCTCTTGAGCCAGGGTCTCCGATCTAAACCCACAATATCCTGGGGTCCATAATAGGTAGGGTACTCCTCAGGGTCATCTGGAAAAATATATCCAGTCAGAAAAGGAGCAGAGTACATCTCTAACAGCAGTTCTAATCTATGATAAAAACTATGTAACAGTAAATAGCTGTGGATAAACAAGATGCACAAAATAGATACAAGAGATATATAGACAATAAGGAAATACTGGAAAGAAATACAATAATGAACAATATGCCAATGAAACAATAATACTAATGACTAAGTGTGTGAGTACTAGCTTAACATGTGATCGACTTGGGCAAGATACAATACGGCTTGGCTAATCATACGTGCGGTGCATGATCAACACTATTCGCTTACCAATACTTTATTCAATAGGGATTTGATCACATATCTATACTAATGATCCCCACCCCCAACTGGTATAATAGATCCAACCACGGTATGCTATGGCACTAGATTCCCCAAGAAGATAGCTAGTCTCCCCGAGAATCGGTGTCTGTACATGTACAAGATAACCAATGAAACAATACTTGCACCATATACACCATATACCAAGGAATAACATCTCATGACGAGATCCGGATATACCAATCCGTGTAACCATAGTGTCGAGAAAAACATGTAAATCTACACTAGATACAACGAACATAGAGGATATCATAAATGAAAAACTATCAGAGAATGTACTCGCCTGAAATCCAAAGAACAGTCTCACAGATGTCTGACTCGGTGCCTCGAAGACCTAGATATGGAATACCACATTAAAACAAGGTCCCGCAAAGAGAACAAGTCAAACTAGTCAACTCCTAGGTCAATAAATAAATTCTAAGTCAAAAGTCAACTATGGTCAACTCTAAAGTCAACTAAAGTCAAACCAAGGTCAACCTCACAAGAAATCTATATAAATAATATAAAAATAAAATACAATAATTTAGGAATAAAAATTAGATCCCAAATCATACTCACACAAAGTATACTACTAATACAAATAATATATACCCTAAAATAATATATATACAAACCAATATGTATACAAATAACATAATATATTATTACAAATATTATACAAAACACATATATATACACATATATATATACAATAATAATATATAAAATATAATTTAAAACTGTCAAAGCGTCACTGAAAACAGTGAACAAAACAAGATAAAATAAAAACAGGTTTAATAGTGACAGTCTTGACTGTCACTGAAAATTCGTCGCAGAAACTCCATATACAAACCGCTGCTGTCACAGTTTGCTGACAGTTTCAAACTGTCAAAAAAAAATGTCGCTGAAAGGTTGCCGCTCAAAACTGCCGCAGCATTAATGACAGATCTGTCATTAATGCTGACCACTGTACAGCGGCTGCTGTTCAGACCAAATAATGACAGTTTCACTTTCATAGAAGCCACTGTCACCAAAACAAAGAAAAATATAAAAAAAAATATATATATATATAAATATATATATGCAATAATAATCACAATACATATATATAAATAAATAATTATATACTTATATATATATGCACATATAAACTTATAATTAAATACCAATAGTAACAACACATGCACATATTAATGTTCATATTTTACATGGCTAGAAGCACACCTAAAATATATACATTAATATAAAAATAATTACATAATAATTATAAATAATATAATTACACAATTAAACACATAAATATATTTTATAAAACATTTATGTATAATTTATACTATTAACATAAGTACATATATAATTACATGCAAGAAAGCTACATATTATATTTGTACATCATATTAGCACACACAAAAATATATTGATCTATGCTACAATAATTACTATAATAATTACACAAAATAAATATATAATATCTATATATATTTACTAATTATAATTGAAGAATTTAAACAATACATAATTAGATCTATTCAAAAATCCACACAATTGGAGAGTATCATACCGTATCCCACTAGATCTAGGATACGCATGTGACACGAGTCCAACACACAACCAATTGTACCCCAAAGGATACAAACAAATCACAAATAATATTTATGAATAAATCAAAGTGTCAAAAGTAGATCTATGTTTCCGTGTCAAAATACGACATGTTTAAAGCCCCGTGTCGGAAGGAAAACCCCCAAAATGACACGTATCACCAAATAGTTGAGATACGAACCACATGTACCAAATTATGGACACGACACTAGCCCCAAACACATAAGCTCATGTCCAATTGATCTATAGGATCAATTGATACACACAACAAAATTTAAATTCAGAATTCCAACAAAATTAACACAAAAAGTACCATAACTTTCTCCATGGGTCTCCTATGAACACAAAATAAAGTCCTATGGGTAGTACATATATATAGGTTGATTTTACATAATTAAATCTCAGATTTAGAACTATTTAAATGGGAAAAACTGAATTATACCTATTGGGAGATGGATTCCCAATGAAACCTCCAATTGAGAAGAACTTTCTTCCAAATTGTAGATCCTTGCTCCTCTTTGTAGATCCTTGCTTCCTTCTTCTAGATCCTTACTTCCTCCTTCTCTAATAGTGAATTGGTAAGAATTTGGAATGAATTTGGTAGGAAATTGGAATGGAAATGGAGGGAATTTGGGAGTGAGAAATTCTAGATCTAGATTTGGAATGAGAATGAGAGGAGAGAGAAATTTCCCCCCTCTTTTAATAGGCCGGCCTTGCCCCTCTCCCAAGCAATTGTAAAATGTCCAATGTACCCCTTGGGGCCTCTCATGAAGAAATAATTAAGGAAGGAAGCTTCTAGTCTAATCACTTAATTAATTTAATCCATCTCCTTAGCTATGGGCTTTCTAAATGGGCCAAATCTAACTATTTAATTCATGTTGGTCCATGGGTCCAAACTACACTAGTTGGGTCCACTAAAATAAGTCCAAAATAATTAAATAACATCCAACAATAATTAAATAATACAACAAAAATTATTTACCATGCACAATATTTATTTAAATAGGAAATTACTAAAATACCCTTTTTCCTAAAATGTGGTAGTGACAGACGTTGTGCTAGGCATGGACTGGTTAGGCCAGTATAGTGCCGTAATGAATTGCCGGAAGGGTAGCGTCACTTTTAGACCGCCAGATCAGCCGAAGTTTGAGTACATGCGAGGGACCGTCGAACAAGGAGTAGGACAGATAGCTAGAACTTGCATGGCTATGGAGATGGTACCCCCACAAATGTTGCAAAATTTGAGGATGTTTTTTCGAAAGAATTGCCAGGCCTACCGCCAGATAGAGACGTGGAGTTCACTATTGAGCTAGTACCCGGAGCAGCACCAATATCTTCTAATGTATACCGATTGGCGAAGAAGGAGTTAGATGAGCTGAAGTTACAATTAGAGGAGTTACAGAGTAAGGGATTTATCCGTCCTAGTGCATCACCATGGGGAGCACCAGTGTTGTTTATGCCTAAGAAGGATGGAACAATACGCATGTGCATTTATTATAGAGCGCTTAATGCTTTGACTATCAAGAACAAGTACCCCATGTAGCGGATTGACGATTTATTCGACCAGTTGACAGGAGCAGTGGTGTTCACCAAGATCGACTTGAGATCGGGTCATCATCAAGTAAAGTTGCGAAGAGAAGACATTCAAAAGACAGCATTCAGGACTCGTTATGGTCACTATGAGTTCTCAGTGATGCCTTTTGGGCTGACGAATGTGCCTGCTGTATTTATGAACTTGATGAACATAGTATTCCACCAATACTTAGACCGGTTCGTAGTAGTCTTTATCGACAACATTTTGGTGTATTCGAAGAGCCACGCGGAGCATGAAGAGCACTTGAGACTAGTGTTAGAGACACTTAGGAGAGAATGGCTTTATGCCAAGCTGAGAAAGTACGAGTTTTTCCTAGATCGTGTTACTTTTCTGGGACACATCATCTCAGAAGACGGTATTTCAGTAGACCCGGCGAAGATTTCATCACTAGAGATATGGCCAACCCCTACCAATGTCTCAGAGGTGAGGAGTTTCCTATGACTTGCCGGATATTATCGGAGGTTCGTGGAGAACTTTGCGAAGATTACAGAACCGACGACCCGCTTGACCTATATGGAGTAGGAGTTCACTTGGACAGAGGAGTGCCAGAAAGCATTCGATGAGCAGAAGAAACTTTTGACTACCGCACCTATCTTAACCATACCGTCTGGACCCGGAGGATTCGTGATCTATAGCGATGCATCTGGGAAAGTACTAGGATGCATTTTGATGTAGCACGGGAAGGTTGTAGCCTATGCTTCAAGATAGTTAAAAATTCATGAGAAGAACTATCCCACCCACGGCTTGGAGCTTGCCGCGGTGATTTTTGCCTTGAAGCTTTGGAGACAGTACTTATATGGAGAAAGAGTAGAGATATTCACTAATCATAAGAGCCTAAAATACGTCTACACTCAGAAGGACCTGAACCAGAGAAAGAGACGTTGGCTCGAGGTGATGACAGACTTCGAGATTGAGCTACAGTACCATCCGGGAAAGGCCAACGTAGTAGCTGACGCATTGAGCAGAAGACCTATAGCATTTTTCTTGACTACCCAACAACATCTGCTGAGAGATCTAGAGCAGATGGGTATAGAGGTCGTTATGCCCGAAGTAGATGGACAGTTGTCGAGTTTCCAGTTGCAATCAACATTAGTGGAGAGGATCAAGGCTGCTTTGTCGACAGATGCCAGATTTCAGAGGCTTCGATAGAGGAAAGAGGCTAGAATATAGACAGGACTGCGTATACATGAAGATGGAACTTTGAGATATGGAGATCGTCTCTATGTTCCAAATGGAGAACTTCGTCAGGAGTTGATGGCAGAAGCATACAGTTTAACCTATTCTATTCATCCAGGAGGCACAAAGATGTATAGAGCGCATCATTTAGACATTGGAAGACATGTTAAGAGTATGTATGCTTGATTTTGGAGGATCATGGAAGGACCATTTGGACTTGGTCGAATTTTCCTACAACAACAGCTATCATGCGAGCATCCAGATGGCTCCCTATGAAGCATTGTATGGAAGAAAATGCCGTTCCCTCATATATTGGAGCGATATAGACGAGAGACAGATTCTCGGACCAGAGTTGGTTGTTCGTACAGTGGAGAAGGTGAAGAAGATTCAAGGGCATCTACGAGTAGCACAAGACAGGCAAAAGCACTGGGCGAATGCACATCGACTACCCCTAGAGTTTCAGGTTGGAGATCACATGTTTCTACAGATCTCACCTACTCGAGGGATTATTAGATTTGGAGGCAGAGGAAAGCTGAGTCCGAGATACATCGAACCATTCGATGTGTTAGAACGCGTCGGAGAGGTTGCTTACAGATTAGCCTTGCCGCAGACTTTGGAAGGAGTCCATGACGTCTTCCATGTATCTCAGCTGATGAGGTACATACCGGATTCGAGTCATGTACTTGACCATTCCGAGATCACAATCGGCCCGAGTTTATCCTACCAAGAGGAGCCTATTGAGATGCTGGACAGGAGCGAGAAGGTACTGCGAGGTCAGACTATTCTCCTAGTTCGCGTCGCGTGGAGACATCATGCACCATGCGAGTCGACCTGGGAACACGATAAGGATATTCGACAATGTTACCCTCATCTCTTCGAATGCATAGGTATGTAGTAGTTTAATTCCAGTCAGTAGTTTCTTACTATGCGTATGTTTTAATTTTGAGGACGAAATGCTCTAAGGAGGGTAGATTGTAAACTCCCTCAACCAATTTAGGGTTTAATTGAATTAAATCCGGAAACTAGGATTTATTTGGCATTTAATTAGAATTAATGTACGGAAATAATATGAACCCCTGACCATTGTGCAACCTTAAATACTCGTTATCGTGTCTTATCTTAGCTACGCGGTATTCATTAAAGGAACGCCTTGCATTTACTAATCTAATTAAATTGAAGACCAATCTCAACCAAAGCAACACCCAACCAAGCCCATAAACACCCTACACCCTTCCATGTAGACAATCTTCCCACCTCAAAGAGCCTAGACAGGCCCAAACCTCAAAGTTAGCCCAAAAATTCCATCACCATATAAATATACATACTCCCTCATGGAAAACCCTAAAACACTATTCTCTCCACTACTCTAAGGAAACCCTACCCGCAACCCTACTCCCTGCCGAGATCACCCCCACCCGATCGCCAAGCAACCACCTCCAGCGCCGCCTGACATCACCGGCACTGCCCTCCCCGACCAGACAGTCCCAACCGCCTGACCACCCAACACACCTGCCAACGCTGCCAACTCTTTCACCATCCCCCAACTTCCCCCATTGGAGCCGACTCCTTAGCCGCTGCCGACTACCACGACTTCCTCTAACACCCCCAACCGCCATTGGCCGGCCGACCATGACGTCCCCCACAACCCGGACACCCCCAGATACCCTCCCAACTGCCTGTCGCCACCGCCAGACCTGTGAAACTGCCGCTGCGACGACTGCAGCTGCTATTACAGCCTGTCGCAGTTGCTGCCACCGCCGCTGTTCCCTGCTGGCTGCTGACCATAGCCGCCCCTCTCCGGAGTACACCCCCTCGACGAGTACATGCCCTCTCCAGTCAGCCACGTCGAGGTAACCGCCCATATTCCCCTCTTCCTCATGATATCGTCGTACGCGTAGCGTCGTGTCGTTGTATCGTATCTTGGCATGGACACGAGATAGTTAATTCGGAAACCCTAATTATGAATATATGTATGCCCAATCAGATTGCTTAATAACTAATAAGTTAGTAATCAATAACTTAGTGAACGTCTTTGTAGCAAATTGTTATTAAAGACTTGTAATGTATCAATAAAACCTGGACATCGACAATTATGCTAAATATGGATGATAAGGACCATTAATTATACTAAACATAATTAGTTGGTGACTTATGACCTTAGTATTTTTACTGTCGTGGGATACATGGTGACTGAAGATAGGGCACGTGTGTATCTTAGCTATATGCACTCGCGACTCTATATTCGACCGACGTGATCCTTGTGTCAGTACCGAAGAGCAACGTAGTGTATATATTACTTAGTGTCTGATGATGGATTGCTATATTATATTGGTATGTTTAGGATCATTGGATCAGCCAGGAGACATCGTAGGAGCAGGCTGTTGCATTGTTATCTCGTTGTTGTCTTTTATACAACTGTTCGTGTTCGAGATTAGCTCGGGTGCAGTCGACGGATACGTCGATGATTAGTATACTTGGCCTAGACACTAGCAGACTCACCTCATTGGTGGATACTTTGATATCTTCCGAGACCTGACACTCTTACACGTTTTCACAGTGACATATTCATATTGGGATGCGGGTCCGCGTACTCGACTAGCTATCGGTGCGTGTGACTTATATCAAGGTTAGTACGTAACTCAGGGTTATTTTTATTTATAGAGACTAGCATATAGATACGTGGTATGCACGTCGAGTATTCGATTTGTGTATCTACCTTGGACGGGGAGGACAACTAGTAGGCGTATGGCATACACCCATTGGAATCCGTAGTATCTAGAGGAACCACAGATCCAATAACTCCCTTTATACAGATTCTCCGTTCTTCGGAGTGGTATGGACGTATATATACTTGATGATTCCCCGTTCTTCACAGCGGTATGGACGTTATACTATTCAGATTTCCCGTTCTTTAGAGCGGTATGGACGTTATATATTTGCAAATTCCCCGTTCTTCGGAGCGGTATGGACGTTATGCCTACACCCACTCAAATATACCAAAGTTGTCCTCATATTGTATTCACTTAAATGGTTAACACACCCTTTATTGTATTTATTTTATTCAATATTCATATATATGGCATGCTTCTATGTATCTTGTTACATCCCTCTGAGGACCTGGTGCCTTTCCAGATTTGGACGAGGCTTACTACCCCACGGCGTACGGACCAGGACAGAAGACGAGGTATGCTACAGGTGGGGAGCTAGAGGTGCTACCGTCGAAGTTTCCGTGATCACTTGGTAGGCCTTCCGCCTAGGATTGGGTGCATCATTATCTAGTTAGCCGATGCTCTAGTCATTATCTTTTATCTATCGTTTCAGTATTTTATTTCGTCATAGTTGTGGGTTTGTTTCCACCAGACATTATTGGTTGTACTATGATATTTTGAGACTGGTGTTTATCTTCCAGTAGTTTATTTAGCTGTTTATTATTGTGGATGAGATTAGTTTACCTGTTGCTGACTGATATTGGACATGTTAGTATTATAGGATAGCGTAGCACTCTTTGTTAGGATCTATTAAATTAGGATATCCTCGGAGACTTGACAGCTGGCTATTACCACGTGGCCTGGTTCTATGTACTTTGGGACTGGGGCGTGACAAAGTCTGCATGGATTTGGCACGTCCGGTACTTCATTGCATAATCGACGACACTCGCTACCATTGTTGGCCAATAATAATCCATCCTCCGAAGACGACCATGTAGCTTCGGACCGGGTTGATGTGCACTGCAAACACCATCGTGAGCTTCACGAAGTGCTAGCTTCACCTCTGGATTCGATAATCATCATAGCAGAAGCCCATCATTGGAACGAAGATATAACATTTTTTTAGCTGTATCGTAATATAACAGGATGGAGCATCTCCTGATAGAAATTGCTTCATTCTGGTCTTCGAAAAAAATTTCATAGACTGCATAGTCGATAAATGGGAGCCATTAGTCTTGGATGTTGGTTTCTACCTCCATTGAGTAGCTTGACATATGAAGAGGTTATTTTTTGGGGGGACCAGTTCTTGGCAAACAACTGTGATCATTGATGAGTTTTGACTGGGACTGCCAAGTAAGCTGCGAGATCAGCGAGAGTGTCAGCCTTAATATTTTGTAATCGGGGCACATGTTCTTTGAAGAACCCGTTGAAGGTACATATTATTCTAAGTGAGGCTTGGTGGTAGGAAATTAAATCCTCGTGCCGGACTTCATACTAGCCCCATAGTTGACTGACGATTAGTTTGGAGTCATCGTAGGCCTCTGGGTAGTCAACCCCTACTTGTTTAGTGAGTTGGAGCCCAATAACGAGAGCATTGTACTATGCCATATTATTGTAGTATGGCTTTATGAGAGAGTAAGCACAGTGGATGACCATATTATCATGGAAAATTAACATTATTCTGACTCAAGCGACAATATCGTCTTTGGGCCCTGTTCTCGAAGCATTATTGAAGAACATTTGCCGAATGGCCTCTCCCATCGTCATGTTGGTGTCCAGTACTTCATCTGGGTCTCATCGTAGAGTTTTGATATTTCTGGTACTAGATGGACAGCCAAGAAATTGGCTAATGGTTGGCCTTTGATTGTCTTCTGTGGGACAAAAACCATGTCGTATGGTGACAACAGTATGTCCCACATAGCCAAGGAAGAATTAAGTGCCCCTGGCTTGGTCAGGAGAACCCTGAGAGGATTAACTCACGAGATCACATGGATCATTTTCCCAGCCACGTAATGACGGGTCTTTTGGATAACGAAGACTAATACAAGACACTCTTTCTCAATGAGGTTGTATTTGTGCTCCGCGCCGACCATCATTCTACGGGTAGTAGATAGCCTGCTCAAGACTGACATCAGTCTTCTGGGCAAGCAGAGCATCGAGATAGTGATCCATCGCATGTACTTATAGCAAGAAGGGTCTTCCCACAATGGGGCCAGCAAGGCTGGGGGATTTGTAAGATACTTCTTGATGTCATCAAATATTTGCTGGCATTCTTAAGATGAAGGATACTACTAAAATACAGGGGAATAGCGACGGTCATTTTCCATCACCAAAATATCGCTATTCACTATTAGCGACTACTTGATAATGGTATTTAGACGAAAAACATCCGTCGGTAAATGCCACGTTGCTAAAAGATTTATCGCCAATCAGTCGAATTTTCGACCATAAACTGGTGTAATTGCGACGTCAATTTAGTTGACGTCTATGAGATATTTTAATGACGGATTTATTAAGCGGCTCTTTAGCGACGTATATGCGACTGTAATTTAGTTTATAATGAGGTCTAGATAGCGACGAAATTGCATCAAAAATGACGTCGGTTTAGCAATATTCTAGCGACATTATTTATGTTCCTGATATCAAAAAAATCTTATACTCAAGTTGGCGACAGAATAACGACATTACTTACTGTCGGTCCGAAGTCGCCTGTCCGTCGACGTGTGTCAGAAATCCGTCGCCCAGGAATAGAAATTTACCTAGCGATGGTTGTATTTGTCGCTAGAGTGTCGCAAGTACGTCGTAGGTAGCCGCTAAGTCGACATATGTCTATCGCTAATGTGCACATAACTGGAAAAAAAAACTTTTAAATACATATATCCCAGCATGTTTGATTTATAAAAAATCTGTTAAACAGTATCAATATATCAACCACCTAGCGCAACCAGATATAGAATTACCGTCCAATCGGACCTTCAACGGCACAAACGGACACATGAAACACACACCAGACATAATTCTGAAAAGACAAATTAACATAATAAAATCAATAGCATACATGACCAACATCCCCAAGTCCACGACCACAAGTCCAAATAAAATAATCAAAGTACATGAACAATGTCCATAAGTCCACGACCACGATAAGAGAAATAAACAATATCCACAAGTCCGCGATTACTACAACACAAATAAATATCAAATACAAAGAAAATCACCGATCTGACGGTGTTACCTAGTCAAGTAAACATTAGAGGACGTCCAAAGGAATTTCATTCATTAATTCAGATGGTAGTGAACCTAATTCCTCTGGCAAAAATAAACTTAGGAGTCTTATCACTGCGTCAGCAGATAGAATAGGGCCAGAAGCAGCAGCGGGAGGAGCAGAGGACGCCGACGGTTGAGGTCTCATTAAGCTGCTGATCGACTCCCATATACCCACCAATGTGGCCTGCAATATGGTCATCGTCATACCAAGTTGCTCTATCTTATCAGGTTGTGCCATAACAGAAGACGCCGACAATGGAGGTCTCGAGTATACCGACATCTACGACGCCAAGGAGCCGGTGCCGTAGACGCATCCACCTTTCCCCCTTCTACCAGCGGCTTATAAAAAAAGGTCATTCATCCGAGCGGCCATAGAAGAGGACATTATGGCGAGCGAAGACTCAGTGACACTCTCTTCCACCCCTTCCTGAGTGACCCGAGAAGCTCTCTCAGTCTGTAGAGACTGGAACGCAGCCTATCCAATGACCCATGCTTAATTTTCTAGTGAACTTCTAACTTGTAATATAAATTCTAATACCTAACATTATTCTAACTTATAATATAAATTAATATACTTATAATAGTCTTGCTATCTTTCTCGTCCACGTAGCTCCCATCCTTCCTTCTCTTGTGTGAATACTCAAAAACGTCGGCAAAACTGATACTAGAGGGATCTCTTCCCTCCTTCGCCAGCTTCTCCGCCTGTGTACGAAACATAAAAAAAATATATTAGCTTGATAATTAATATTATTTAACTATAGAATAAAAATATTTAAGTACTTTGCATTATCTTACTAGGTTTCGATGGTGCATAGCGATGGGGATTGATCCACCAATATGCAGACTTCCTTGAGGTTGCGCCTTCTTTTCTTGCTCGGACCTCTTCTTGAACTCAGGAGTATCGAGATCCTTCTGCATCTTCTTCCAAAATTTATTACGGATCCAAGATTTCTTGCCCTTTCCAGCATTTACACTTTTTTTGAAAATCATCTTTCGCATCCCGCATCTTCTTGCTACTGGCGCCACAATATGTCTTCCTGATTTTCGCATCGTGATGCTCGGGCCACCAGTAGGTTTTCTGACATACAAATTTAATTAAAAATTAATATAAATAGATTAAAAAATAATTAATAAATAGAATAACAGAAAAGATCGCATATACCTTCATCTGGTCAAGCCATATATACTGAATGCGGGTGGCACATCGGAGAATCTAAAGTAGGGACCGTGGTAGTTCCTCCTAATGATTTTCCCATGTGCTGGAGTAGCACTATAGGGAAAAAACCTACAAAAAAATAACAACAGATTATTTAGTTGAATAAATCAATGAAATATATGAAATTAACTACATCAGATGAAACATATAAATTTACTTACAGCTCTTTATTCCCGAGCCAAAGCTTCTTTCTGAACTGCACCTCCAGTCTCTCTGGTTGTGTCGAAGGACCACCCGGTTGTGGAATATACCAACCACTAACATCATACTCTAAGTCCTGATACTCCAGGGCCCATCGTACAGCTGTCGGATTATCTGGTGAACGAACTGACGATATGGTGCTTGAATTGGGAGTTCATCATCTTGACTGCATATAATGAGTCAGACTCTACCCAAAGGTTCCGAATGCCCATTCGCGAAGCCATCTCCACCGTATGGCAGATTGCATAAAGTGTCATCTATTCTCCTATTTGAGACAGTTGAAGCAGATTCTGTAACAACCGATTCGAGCATAACTTATTCTGTAATAACCTATTCTTATCAATTTATGGCATCGGATCGGCTAAGTCTTTTACCGATGTCCTCACTAACAAAGAACCGGCTCGAATTCTCAACAATCTAAAAAAAAAGCGAAGCCGTGGGTTCTATCACCTCCCTAACGGTCGCCTTTGGTCGCCTCCTTTCAGATACCGGGATCTGCATCAGATGATGACAGGGGCATAGATGCCGATGATGGAGCACCGGGGACATATGCGACAAATGGCGGAGTGACTGTTCCTGTAGCTAATGGCTGAGTGAAGGTGCCTGCGACCGACGAGGGCGTATCGGGATCACGTGATTTAGTAGATAATCCATCCCAGTGTAGTATAATATTACGACCACCTCGATCATGTGCACGACAACGATCACCACGATTACGACCATGACCACCAGCCATCTATGATCATGATTCACATATATAGACATCTAATAAATAGAACTAAGCAATATAACAGACATCTAATAAATAGAACTAACCAACAAAATAGCTATAAAAATTGAGATAGAAGTATTTTCAGTAAGAGATGCAAACTCCATCTTTAGGTACAATATGTAGACAACATAGGTAATCTAATCATCACTATCGTCATTGTCATCATTATCATCATCGTCATCGTCATCATCGTCATCATCCTTATCAATATCTTCTTCCTCTTCTTCTTTTTCTTCTTCTTCTTCGGAGACGTCTTCATGGTCGTGGACAAGGACAATTATCTGGTTGTGAGCTAAGTCTTGTACATCAACCTCTTTCTTCCCTCTATTTTCCTCGATAATAGCATTAATATCAATATTATCCATGATATCATCTTTCGACTACTGTCCTAAATATTGAGGCTCTTCGACCCGGTACTCCTAGTATGCTGGGTCTCCAACATTGAACATATTTTTAGCTTTAGTCTTACATGCCCCCCACCAATCAATCGATCTTTATGACGGCTTGAGTAACTTATATAGTAGACTTGAACAGCTTGACTTGCTATTACAAACGATTAGGACACTCTATATCTCCGGCGATAGTTTATATCGACAAATCTAAATTATTTATTAATTTTTTATCCTTGATTTGGTGTTGTGTCGAACCAATCAAATTTGAACATCACAATATTCTTGTCATATGGGGCCGAGTATTGTAACTCTACAATATTTTAAAGTACACCAAAATAGTCAAAGTCTGGCCCATCATCATAGATGGTCCTTCTTATACAAACACCAAAATCTTTTGTATTCAAGCCGTCAGTAAGAAATTCAATATTTATAGGATTTTTAGTTGCTTTAAACTTGAAGCCATTAATGACATAACCAGACCAAGTCCTTGCTTCCTTAATCGGTCCCAATGCCAAATAACAAAGGCTCTTATTTATGAATGTTGTTCCAAACAAGAAAACCTGTAAACACGCATCGATAATATACATGTTATTAGCGACATATACATAAATGGTAGCGGTAGTATATTTAACAAATTATCTGAGTTGCTTACATATTTGCTAAACTAGGACGGAAAGTTACAATCGATATGCATGACATCTTGATTTTGGATTATCCTTCGTCTTTCCTTTAAAATCCATACTGGTATTAAAGAAATTATTGAACACATTCTTTTTGATATGTATGACATCAAGATTATGTCTTATAAGATTATCTCTCCAATAAGGTATGTCCCAGAAGATACTTTGCTTGGTCTAATTATTTATATATTCAAATCCCTCGACAAATTAATGCTAAGACATCAGCTCACAATATAAAATATAGTGACGGATTATGGTATCATTATTGCTGAGGGATGGGGGCCAAAGGATAGTCAATATTATCTAAGACTGCATGGTCTCTACCTCGCCAGTCAAATGGCTACAAGGAGTATGCCTCGCCGTTTTTGGGCCAAGTCCTTGCCTCCTATGGATGTAATCCAAATTCTCTATATCACTTTGTATGAGCTATTAATTGTGTTATCTAGACTCTAGTATACATATTAGATGTGTTCTTATAGTTTTAGTTGTGTTTGGGGATGAGGAGAATGTGTATCATGGGAGTATCCTATAGTTAGAGGGTATCATAGATATCTCCCTCTCCTTTTATATCAGTGCATTTATACTTAATTGGAACCCGTGTAACAAGCCTGTACACACAACTTGAGTACTATCCTCCCTGTCATTCTCCTTCATATGTATCATACTATTGATACACTCATAGAGCACCTTCTTAACCTCACAGTCCAGGCCCCACATCTAACTGCCTATGCACCCCTTCTTCCACCGATACATTACAATAATCAGTTATTAAGATCTGCTACACTATGATCTAATACACTACTACAATCAATAATCCGCTACGCCCAACTAGTACCTAACCAACTGCCTGACTGAGCATTGTTTTCCCCTTCACTTGTGCACACATGTGTACAAGTCTGTACTTGTAGTGCCCAAGCACCCCTTGTCTGAACCTGACTCCCCCCAAATACTCACTTCACAAGGACTAATCCGAGCCTCCAACAACCAACCTCCAAATACACATAAGCCATAACACAAACACATAGAGTGGTAATAAGAAATTATTACATAAATTATCCCCAAATGGTACACCCTAGAGTGTAGGGAGTAATAGTGCAAATCGAAGAGGGAAACAAAGGGAGGAAAGGGGATAAAGACTTACAGTAGAGCGAAAGAGAGGGAAGCACACCGAGAGGGGAGCGGAGAAGAGGAAAGAACATGCTGGAGGGATAAGAGGGGAATACTGACGAGAGGGGAGCGGAGGAGAGGGAAGCACGAGCCGGAGGGGAGCACGGGGCTGGGGGAAAGAAAAGAGAGGCGCGGTCGATCAAAATAAAAATTTTGATCGACCACCTAATTAATATAACCTAGGACAGAGTACTTGGCGACGAATAGGCGGTGTCCAAATTCATCGCCTCAACTAAACTATCTAGGCGACGTATCCATGACTCAATATCCATCCCCAGCGTCGCCATGTTTACCCGCGTTGTTCCCGCGGTTGACTGCACAAATTGGTGACGATCTAGCGACTAATTGGTGACGATCTAGCGACGAATAGTTGTCTAATTCACAAATGGTGGTTATTGCTCATCCAACCGACGGTGAACCATATCTACTTGGCGACGAATATTGACCGTCACTAATATTTTGTCGCTAAATCACTGTATTATAGTAGTGGGAGACGCCCTTCTTTATGAGATGAGTGAAGACAATGTCCAAAGAGGTTTGATATGAACCTCCTGATGTATGCAAATCTCCCCTAAAGACCACGATATTCTTTGAGGTTCTTTGGCGGATGCATTTCAAGGATTGTTTTAGTCTTATCAGGGTCTATGTGGATACCCTTCGACGTTATAACGAAACCCAAGAACTTACCATTAGAGAGAATACCAAGTCGAACACAATCCTCAAGTCTTGGAGGTGATCATTCTTAGAGTGACTTTTGACAACGATATCATCAACATAGTACTCGACTGTCTTACGCAGATGCTCGCGGAAGATAGTGTCCATAGCTCCATGGTATGTAACACCTACATTCTTTATTCCAAAGGGCATGAATGTGTATTAATATTGTCACTGCCCAATTCTAGAAAATAGGGTTTTTTTTTTTTTTTTTATAAATTGTGAATTATATTTAATTAATTATATTTATATTTAAATAGTGATTGTATTATTTTTTTAAAGATTGTTTTAGGGTTTTGGCTAGCCTGGACCCATGTCCGACCCTAGTGGACCCATGTCCGACCCAGCCCACACCCTTGTGAGAATTATTTTGGGGCTTAGATTTATTATTTTATTTTTAGGAGGTTAGTTGGAGAGATTTGGAACTAGTTTGAGTGCATTTGGAACCCGGAACCCAAAACCGAGTGAGTAGGGGCGTTTTGGGAATATGGAACTTAGTGGAATCCCCTTTAATTCACTTGGCCGGCCCTATTTTTCCACACCCACCCGTGAGACCAGCAACACAGCAGCCCCCTTGTTCCATTTTCCACTTCTTCTTCATTCTTCTTCTTCTCCACTTCTTCTTTCTTCTTCCTTCCTTCTGCAAGTAAGCTTTTCTCCATCTTTCTTCTTTCTTTCTTCCATTTCTTCTTCTTTAAGCTAACCCTCACCTTACATTTTCTCTAACCTAGGTGTGAGGAGCTTAGATCTAGTGTGGGAGCTAGAATTGGTGGCTTGGAGCTTGAGGGAGGTGAATTATAGGGATTGTGAGACTTTGGCCTTGGGATTCCAACTCCCAAGAGGCAAACCTAACTTTCTCCTTCCTAATTATTTTTGTATAGTGTAATTAGTGTTGTAGAACCCTCCTAGACCCTAACCCTACCCGTAGGAGGAAGTTGGAACTAGTTTGGGTGAGTTTAGAGACTTTGACATTAGGTTTTGTGTCGAATTCGGGTGAAATCCGAATTTGGCCCAATTTTGGGTGATGCCCTAGGTTAGATGGACCTAGGTAGACGTTGTCGGGTGTCTAGAGGGTGAGTGCGTGTCTCCGTTCGGACACTGGAAGCCGTGTCACGGAGAAACGTGCATTTCGGGCAAAATTGGGGCTTTTCGTCGTCGCCGATTCTAAGTGCGTGTGCGTTTCCGCCACGGGCCTAGAATCGACGTGGGAGCACATTTTCTAGGATCTAGACATCGTGTAGAGCGTGTGGGTAAATTTTGGGCCGATTTCGAGTTCGTTTGGTGTGCGTTTCAGGAGGTTTTTTGAGCCGCGCACCACGTGTTCGTCGAAATGACCGAACGGCCATTTCGACTTGGTTTCCTCGTTTTGGCTTTGTGCGCGCGTTGGGTTAGTATCGGGGAGTGTGTGCTAGAGGTTTTGAGTTATATTTTATATATTTTAGGGTATTGGTGAGTGTCGGGGTCGTTGGGCGTGAGTGGGGCGCGTTGTCGTGTGTTGTTGTGTGTAGTGTTGTGTAGGTGTGTTTGTGTCTTTATATATATATTTATAAGTGTGTCTATATATATATATATATGTATATATTTATATGTATGTGTGTTTATGTATATATATTTATATATATATGTGTGTATTTATATCTATGTGCTTGTGTGTGTATATGTCTATGTATATATATATGTATATGTATAAGTGTGCTTGTGTGTATATGTATATATATAGATGTGTATATATATATATATCTTAGAGTGCGTGTGTGTAGTGATATGTATATATATAATTGTATGTGTGTATATATATATATTAATATAGGTGTTTATATATATATATATAGCTATGTATATTTGTGCGTGAGTGTGTGTATTAGTGTGTTTGTGAGTGTGTAGGTGTGTGTGTTAGTGAGTGTGTTAGAATAGATATAAGTGTATATATATATATCTAGTTATATATATATAGAGATATGTGTATATATATATATATATATATATATAGTGGTATATATATATAAGTATATAGGCGTGTGTGTGTGTGTGCTTGTGAGAGCGAGGGGGGTTTTCAGCCACTGCAGCAGGACTGCAGCAGCAGCCAACAGCAGCTATATGCTGCAGCAGCAGCAGCAGGATCAGCCAGCAGCAGCAGTAGCAAGAGCAGCAGCAGCAGGATCAGCACAAGCAGCAGCAGCAGCAAGCTCTAGGCAGTAGCGAGGGGTGTTGGCGAGGGATAGATACATAGATAATAGATATATCTATATAGATAGATGGATACATAACTAGTTAGATAGATAAGTAATTAGATAATAAGTTAAATACATAGCTAGGTATTTAGATAGATAGATAGATATATAGTTAGATAGGTAGCTAGATAGTTACCTAGATAAGTAGATATGTGATAGATACCTACATCTATATGCATAGATGTATATATATACCTAGAGATGGATATATATATTATAGTTAGTAATATATATTTATGCGTAGGGTAAGGTAAATGGGTATTTATGTACATGTGTGTGGATATATATGTATATAGGTAGATACCTACTTAGATATATATATATATGATAGATATCTATATTACCTAGCCTAGATTAATAACTAGGTGCATAATTAATAGCTAGATAGCTAGTTAGAGGGCCTTAGGGCGAAACCTCAATACCTTGAGATACCGAGGTATCTCGATACCTTGAGATATTCAAGGTATTGAGTTTCGAGCGGGGTATTTGAGCATTAGCCTAGGAAATGCTTGGGAGTGATTTTTATATGTTCATATATATATAATTACGCATGCTAGCATAGGTTTTAGCGGGTTTAGGCGGGGTGCGTGGCCTAGGGCGAGGTATCGGATACCGAGGGTATCCCGGTATCTCGATTAGGCGAGTTTGTGAGTTTAGTAGCTTTATGAGCTCGGTTTGACCTAGAATTTCAGAAGCACCCTAGTTTGACCTAGCTTTGACCATAATTGTCCCCGTTGACCGTAAAAGTTAACGTTTGACCTAGTTTTGACCTAGAGTTGACTTTTTGGACCCCGGGTTGACTTTTTGACCCGATTTTCACCGGTTTGACCCGTTCGACCTAGAATAGCCCTAGAAGCCTATTTTTAATTATTTTATATCAGTTTAAATGCTTAGAACCCTGTTTAATTCTGCTTTTCGTATTAGGTCCCTGCGATACCGGTCCGGACCTCGATCCTCATCAGTTGCTCAGGACATCAGGCGAGTACCTACCTCTGATAGTTTCTATTTCATGATAGCGTTTATATCACCTGTTCTAGAACTGTAATACTTGATTCTGACACTTTATTACACGAGCTGGTACTAGTGGATCCCGTCATGAGGTGCTATCCCCCTTACCGTGTTCAGCGGGTACTCTATCACGTGTATTTCATCATGTGCTTCGGGTATTGATTATCATGTGCTATCATGTGCTTCTTGTGCTCTCGCCTTCGTGTGCGCGAGCTATTATCATGTACGTAGCGTGTTGTGGTTGGATCCAATGGTATTAGTGGGGGAGGGGAGTAGTGAGTTGGTTATATGATCAAAGCCAAACAGTATTCATGTATATGTCGGTTATGCAACTCACGCATAACGGAGTTATCGTAGTGTTCTTCATGTGCAACCTAAGCCGATCATATAACGAACTTGTGCTCAAGGCACTTAGCTAGTATTCATGTTTCTCACCTGCAGTTACTTTTTTACTACTTGTATTGTTCTCCAGTTTATATTGCAGCTACTTATTGTGCTTCATCATATATTTATTTCCTGTGCATCTTGATTACTTTTCTATTGCTCGTCATATACACCTTACCATGTATTTGGAGTTGCTTTCAAAGTTATGTACTTTGCTCCAGTCCTGACTGGGCATATTTTTTCCAGAGGATCCTGAGGACTATTGCCCTACGTTCTACGGGCCTGGTATTGACGACTGTTGTGACCCCGTGATCGAGGAGGAGTGCGCCGAGGAGACGCCTATAGCACCCTAGTTAGCTAGGTGGGTTTCCTGGGTTTTCCAATGGTTTGTATTTTAGATGACTGTACTTATTCTTTTGTTGCTTGAGATGTTGTAGCTATTTGTAGGCTTGGACTGTATTATTTTGGATTGCCTTGCTCTCTTGGTTCTGTTTCTGGTTTATATCATATCGTGCTTATATTCTTCCTCTAGTTTTGTGATTGAGATTATTGTCATATATATATTGCGTGGTTGCCCTCCTGTTGGAGAGGATTTTATTCACATATATATATATATTGCGTGGTTTTGCCCTCCTTTTGGAGAGGTCATGCCGGATTTTTTTGTGAGTTATCTAGATAGTTGGTTGACCTAGAACGGACCTTTACAGCGTTCTACCGCCGATTCTGCGGCGTAGGCTGGACGTACCCACGGCTCATGCCCGATTTTCGGGTGCGGGTCGTGACACGTTTTTGGTGGTGGCCCATGCAGGTCTCTGCTTTTTAGGTTACCTGCAATAGGATATAAGATATAGGCTGAGAGAGAGTGTGCTCAATCACAACTAGGACCCTTCCTGCTTCTTTTGCTATCTTAATTTTTTCTGAAATTGTTTTCTTTTGCAATATTATTGTCCTTCTTTGATGATATCGTTTCTTGCACTATATTGACTTCTTTTGATCTGTGTTTAGGATGCCTCCGAAGACCAGATCCTAGCGTACCGTCCTAGCAGCTGCCACCGAGAGGTCTGCCACCTCTCGACCTGCTCGACTTCCGGCAGCCGCTACCGCTCCACTCGCCACTCCTGCGGTTGAGGGAGCGTTAGTTTCTCTCGGAGATCCCCTTACTCCTATTGATCCGAGAGCCACCCCAGTTGTCCCGGTGGTACCTCCTCCACCACCGCCTGCGCCAGTAGATGCTACGCAGTTGTTCGCATTCTTCCGAGAGATGATGGATGCGCAGCACCGCCAGGCAGATGTTTTGAGGATGGGCATTGAGAATGCTCATCAGGTGGCTTTGACAGCGGTCGACAGAGTGGCTCAGATCCAGCCACAGCCAGAGCAGGCTCAGTATCCTAGGCCGGGTACTATCATCGATTTTCAGAGGATGCGGCCTAAGGAGTTCCGCGGCACAGAGGGGATCCTGTATGCCGACGACTGGATCGAGCATATAGAGGGCATCTTTCGGCTGGCGATGATCCCAGCCAGCATGCAGATAGAGGCAGCGGGCAGCCAGATGTTCGACCTTGCCCTTACTTGGTTCCGCACGGATACGCGGATAGCAGCTCCGGGATTGACTTGGGAGGCTTTCAAGAAGCTTTTCAAGGAGAAGTTCTTCCCGGACGTGGTTCTCAGTGCCTTAGAGAGTCAGTTCGAGACGCTCGTCCATGGGAGTATGCTAGTGGATGAGTATGCAGCGGAGTTCTGCCATCTGGGCAGATTTGTTGAGGGGTTGTCAGAGGCAGCGAAGGCGTGGAAGTTCCGTAAGGGCTTAGTCATGGCGGTCAAGTCCTTGACTAGGAGCGACCGCGAGGCGACCTTCGAGCAGATTGTCAGCGATGCTCAGAGGGCTGAGGATGATTTGGAGCTGAAGACGAAGAGGGGCAGAGACACTTCCGGAGCAGGCAGCAGTGCAGGCCCGGCCAAGAGGCCATTCCAGCAGACCCAGCAGCACCAGGGTCAGGGTCGGGCGCCCTTCCGGCAGGCGCCCCAGCAGCAGAGGCAGGGTCAGCAGCAGGGCCAGAGGCAGCCCATCGTTTGCCCTTTCTGTAGGAAGCCAGGGCATGGATAGGACATATGCAGAAAGAGGCTGGGCAGATGTTTATTGTGTGGCGCCGCAGACCACCAGCTGAAGGATTGTCCTTCAGCGCTTGCCCGTACAGCTCAGGGCGGAGGAGCCGCTCAGAGGGCACCAGCCAGAGCACCTGCAGCGCAGCAGAGAGGTCAGCCTTTGCAGACTCAGCAGCAGAGGTTCGCCCAGCACCAGCAGCAGCACCGAGGAGGACAGCAGGGGCGAGCTTTTGCCCTGACAGTGGACGAGGTCGAGCCAGTTGGTGATGTTATCTCAGGTTCTGTTCTCCTTGATTCTATTCCAGCACTTGCTTTATTTGATTCCGGTGCTTCCCATAGCTTTGTGTCTGTATCTTTTGCTGTTAGACACCATCTTATTGCTGAACCTTTAGCTAGACTCTGCAAGATCACGACCGGGGGTGGTATCATCCTAGTCCGTGATGTTTGCAGAGACCGGAGAGTTACCTTGGGAGGCCGGGAGTTGAGTGTGTGCCTACTCATAATGCCACTTCCGAGCTACGATATTGTACTCGGGATAGATTGGTTGAGTACGCATTGTGCTAGTATAGATTATCGTAGAGGCAGAGTTTTGTTTAGTCCGCCGGGTGAGCCAGAGTTTCAGTTTGCCAGAGGAGCAGCGGAGCAGACCGAGGGAGTCTTCTGCGGAGCACTGGTGGTAGAGCCGAGGTCGCTATATCCACTGATAGAGGAGTATATGGATGTCTTTCCGAAGGAGTTGCCAGGGTTACCTCCGGACAGAGATGTGGAGTTCTTTATAGACTTGGTGCCAGGCGCGGAGCCGATATCCCAGCACGTCTATAGAGTCAGCAACAGTGAGCTGATAGAGTTGAAGAAGCAGGTGGATGAGCTTCAGGACAAGGGATTTATCAGATCTAGTTCTTTTCCGTGGGGTGCTCCGGTACTTTTTGTGCCGAAGAAGGATGGGTCGATATGGATGTGTATCGACTACAGGGCTCTGAACAGCCTCACAATCAAGAATAAGTATCCGCTGCCGCGTATTGATGATCTATTTGACCAGTTGAGCGGAGCGAGGGTGTTTTCCAGGATTGATCTGAGGACAGGCTACCACCAGGTGAAAGTCAGGAAGGAGGATATTCCTAAGACAGCTTTTCGGACCAGATATGGACAGTATGAGTTCTTGGTGATGCCGTTTGGGTTGACTAATGCCCCGGCAGTTTTCATGAATCTGATGAACAAGGTGTTCCATCAGCATCTGGACTGGTTTGTGGTGGTGTTTATAGATGATATCTTGGTGTATTCGAAGACCCCAGAGGAGCACGAGGAGCATCTGAGGATAGTACTGGAGACTCTCAGGAAGGAGGAGCTTTATGGAAAGCTTTCGAAGTGTGAGTTCTTCCTTGACAAGGTTGAATTCCTTGGTCATGTGGTGACTGGAGAGGGTATCTCGGTGGACCCGAGAAAGATCGTGGCAGTTGAGGCATGGAGTGCTCCGAGTTCAGTAGCCGAGGTCAGAAGTTTCTTGGGACTGGCAGGCTACTACAGGAGATTTGTTCAGGATTTTTCCCGGATTGCAGAGCCGTTGTCCAGGCTGACCCGGAAGGACGTGGAGTTTGTTTGGTCAGAGGAGTGCCAGATCACCTTTGATGAGCTGAAGAGGAGGTTGACGACAGCTCCAGTGTTGACGTTGCCATCAGGTTCTGGAGGATTCACTATCTATAGTGATGCATCGGGGAAGGGACTGGGTTGTGTGTTGTAGCAGAATGGGAGGGTGATTGCCTATGTTTCCAGGCAATTACGTCCTCATGAGAAGAATTACCCTACCCACGATTTGGAGTTGGCAGCGGTCATTTTTGCTCTGAAGTTGTGGAAACACTATTTATACGGAGAGCGTGTGGAGATCTTCACAGACCACAAGAGCTTGAAGTATGTGTTTACCCAAAAAGAGCTAAACATGAGGCAGAGGAGATGGTTGGAGTTGATGAAAGACTTCGACATATCATTGCAGTACCATCCAGGGAAGGCGAACGTAGTTGCGGATGCATTGAGCAGGTATCCGGTAGCTATGTGCCTGACTACAGATCGCTATCTTCTGGCAGATCTAGAGAGCTTGGGCATTGAGGTGATAGTGCCTGGAGTTGAGATGCAGATGTGGGGACTGTAGATTCAGTCAGAGTTGGTAGACCGGATCAGGGCTACACAGTTTGAGGATGAGTCCCTGAGGAGCATCAGGGAGCAGGTTCAGATGGGATTAGCAGATGACTTCACCATTGCTGATGATGGTTCTTTGCGGCACGGTACCAGGTTGTGTGTGCCGAGTGGGTCATTGCGCGAGAAGGTTCTCCAGGAGGCGCATCGATCCCAGTACTCTTTGCATCCCGGTGCCAACAAGATGTATAGAGATTTGAGACAGCATGTATGGTGGTACGGGATGAAGCGAGAGGTAGCGCGCTTCGTATCCCGATGCTTAGTGTGCCAGCAGGTGAAGGCGGAGAGACAGAGGCCAGGAGGTTTACTCCAGCCATTACCCATTCCGGAGTGGAAATGGGAGCATGTGACCATGGATTTTGTTTCTGGACTTCCCCGTTCTCCAGGCGGGAAAGATGCGATTTGGGTCATCTTGGACAGGTTGACCAAATCGGCCCACTTTCTACCATTCAAAGTGGGTACGTCTACAGAGAGACTAGCAGAGATGTATGTGCGCCAGATAGTCAGACTGCATGGAGTTCCAGTGAGCATAATATCAGATCGGGACAGTCGCTTCACTTCGCATTTTTGGAGGAGTCTGCAGGCTAGCTTGGGCACCCTGCTCAAGTTTAGTAGTGCGTATCACCCATAGACGAATGGTCAGTCAGAGAGGACCATTCAGACACTTGAGGATATGCTTCGGACCAGTGTTTTGGATTTCAGAGGCTCTTGGGAGGATCACTTGCACTTGGTAGAGTTTGCTTACAACAACAGCTACCAAGCCAGTATCGAGATGTCACCTTTTGAGGCGTTGTATGGACGGAGGTATCGTACTCCGTTATCATGGGATGATGTAGGTGAGAGAGCTTTGCTTGGCCCGGAGATGGTGGTTGATGCAGCGGAGAAGGTCAAGCTTATTAGAGATAGACTTCGGGTGGCGCAGGACAGGCAGCGGCATTGGGCCGATAGCCACCGGAGACCTTTGGAGTTCGAGGTATAGCTTAGAATCTAGATTTTGTTCTTGTGTTTGCTTGTGATTGCTTGTTTTAGACTAAGTGCAGAGACCTTGTTTGTGCTAGGTTGGAGATCTGGTGTTCCTGAGGATTTCTCCGACGCGGGGCATTATTCGCTTCGGTGGAGGCGGGAAGCTTAGCCCACGTTTCGTTGGACCCTTCCGTGTCCTCGAGAGGGTCGGCGCCGTGGCGTATAGGCTTGAGTTGCCGCCTACGCTGGAGGGAGTTCATGATGTGTTCTACGTGTCGCAGTTGAGACGGTACGTGGCGGATCCCAGTCACGTATTGGATCACTCGGAGATCGCAGTGGGCCCTACTCTTAGCTATCCAGAGCAGCCGGTAGAGATTCTGGATCGGCGGGAGAAGGTGTTGAGGAACCAGACTATTCCCTTGGTTCGCGTCGCGTGGAGGCATCACTCTCCAGGAGAGTCGACCTGGGAGAGGGAGGATGAAATGCGCGAGCGGTACCCTTATCTCTTCGAGCCCTGAGGTATGGTTCTTTCTTTGCATTCCTGTCCTAGTTTCGTCTTTTAATTTCGAGGACGAAATTATTTTTAGAAGGGTAGGCTTGTCACTGCCCAATCCTAGAAAATAGGGTTTTTTTTTATTTTTTTATTTTATAAATTGTGAATTATATTTAATTAATTATATTTATATTTAAATAGTGATTGTATTATTTTTTTAATGATTGTTTTAGGGTTTTGGCTAGCCTGGACCCATGTCCGACCCTAGTGGACCCATGTCCGACCCAGCCCACACCCTTGTGAGAATTATTTTGGGGCTTAGATTTATTATTTTATTTTTAGGAGGTTAGTTGGAGAGATTTGGAACTAGTTTGAGCGTATTTGGAACCCGGAACCCAAAATCGAGTGAGTAGGGGCGTTTTGGGAATATGGAACTTAGTGGAATCCCCTTTAATTCACTTGTCCGGCCCTATTTTTCCATACCCACCCGTGAGACCAGCAACACAGCAGCCCCCTTGTTCCATTTTCCACTTCTTCTTCATTCTTCTTCTTTTCCACTTCTTCTTTCTTCTTCCTTCCTTCTACAAGTAAGCTTTTCTCCATCTTTCTTCTTTCTTTCTTCCATTTCTTCTTCTTTAAGCTAACCCTCACCTTACATTTTCTCTAACCTAGGTGTGAGGAGCTTAGATCTAGTGTGGGAGCTAGAATTGGTGGCTTGGAGCTTGAGGGAGGTGAATCCTAGGGATTGTGAGACTTTGGCCTTGGGATTCCAACTCCCAAGAGGTAAACCTAACTTTCTCCTTTCTAATTATTTTTGTGTAGTGTAATTAGTGTTGTAGAACCCTCCTAGACCCTAACCCTACCCGTAGGAGGAAGTTGGAACTAGTTTGGGTGAGTTTAGAGACTTTGACATTAGGTTTTGTGTCGAATTCGGGTGAAATCCGAATTTGGCCCAATTTTAGGTGATGCCCTAGGTTAGATGGACCTAAGTAGACGTTGTCGGATGTCTAGAGGGTGAGTGCGTGTCTCCGTTCGGACACGGGAAGCCGTATCGCGGAGAAATGTGCATTTTGGGCGAAATTGGGGCTTTTCGTCGTCGCCGATTCTAAGTGTATGTGCGTTTCCGCCACGGGCCTAGAATCGACGTGGGAGCGCATTTTCTAGGATCTAGACATCGTGTAGAACGCGTGGGTAAATTTTGGGCCGATTCCGAGTTCGTTTGGTGTGCGTTTCAGGAGGTTTTCCGAGCCGCGCACCACGTGTTCGTCGAAATGACCGAACGGCCATTTCGACTTGGTTTCCTCGTTTCGGCTTTGTGCGCGCATTGGGTTAGTATCGGGGAGTGTGTGCTAGAGGTTTCGAGTTATATTTTATATATTTTAGGGTATTGGTGAGTGTCGGGGTCGTTGGGCGTGAGTGGGGCGCGTTGTCGTGTGTTGTTGTGTGTAGTGTTGTGTAGGTGTGTTTGTGTCTTTATATATATATTTATAAGTGTGTCTATATATATATATATATGTATATATTTATATATATGTATGTTTATGTATATATATTTATATATATATATGTGTGTATTTATATCTATGTGCTTGTGTGTGTATATGTCTATGTATATATATATGTATATGTACAAGTGTGCTTGTGTGTATATGTATATATATAGATGTGTATATATATATATATCTTAGAGTGTGTGTGTGTAGTGATATGTATATATATAATTGTATGTGTGTATATATATATATTAATATAGGTGTTTATATATATATATATAGCTATGTATATTTGTGCGTGAGTGTGTGTATTAGTGTGTTTGTGAGTGTGTAGGTGTGTGTGTTAGTGAGTGTGTTAGAATAGATATAAGTGTATATATATATATCTAGTTATATATATATAGAGATATGTGTATATATATATATATATATATATAGTGGTATATATATATAAGTATATAGGCGTGTGTGTGTGTGTGTGCTTGTGAGAGCGAGGGGGGTTTTCAGCCACTGCAGCAGGACTGCAGCAGCAGCCAACAGCAGCTATATGCTGCAGCAGCAGCAGCAGGATCAGCCAGCAGCAGCAGTAGCAAGAGCAGCAGCAGCAGGATCAGCACAAGCAGCAGCAGCAGCAAGCTCTAGGCAGTAGCGAGGGGTGTTGGCGAGGGATAGATACATAGATAATAGATATATCTATATAGATAGATAGATACATAACTAGTTAGATAGATAAATTATTAGATAATAAGTTAGATACATAGCTAGGTATTTAGATAGATAGATATATAGTTAGATAGGTAGCTAGATAGTTACCTAGATAAGTAGATATGTGATAGATACCTACATCTATATGCATAGATGTATATATATACCTAGAGATGGATATATATATTATAGTTAGTAATATATATTTATGCGTAGGGTAAGGTAAATGGGTATTTATGTATATGTGTGTGGATATATATGTATATAGGTAGATACCTACTTAGATATATATATATATATGATAGATATCTATATTACCTAGCCTAGATTAATAACTAGGTGCATAATTAATAGCTAGATAGCTAGTTAGAGGGCCTTAGGGCGAAACCTCAATACCTTGAGATACCGAGGTATCTCGATACCTTGAGATATTCAAGGTATTGAGTTTCGAACGGGGTATTTGAGCATTAGCCAAGGAAATGCTTGGGAGTGATTTTTATATGTTTATATATATATAATTACGCGTGCTAGCATAGGTTTTAGTGGGTTTAGGCGGGGTACGTGGCCTAGGGCGAGGTATCGGATACCGAGGGTATCCCGGTATCTCGATTAGGCGAGTTTGTGAGTTTAGTAGCTTTATGAGCTCGGATTGACCTAGAATTTCAGGGGCACCCTAGTTTGACCTAGCTTTGACCATAATTGTCCCCGTTGACCATAAAAGTCAACGTTTGACCTAGTTTTGACCTAGAGTTGACTTTTTGGACCCCGGGTAGACTTTTTGACCCGATTTTCATCGGTTTGACCCGTTCGACCTAGAATAGCCCTGGAAGCCTATTTTTAATTATTTTATATCGGTTTAAATGCTTAGAACCCTGTTTAATTCTGTTTTTCATATTAGGTCCCTGCGATACCGGTCCGGACCTCGATCCTCATCAGTTGCTCAGGACATCAGGCGAGTACCTACCTCTGATAGTTTCCATTTCATGATAGCGTTTATATCACCTATTCTAGAACTGTAATACTTGATTCTGACACTTTATTACATGAGCTGGTACTAGTGGATCCCGTCATGAGGTGCTATCCCCCTTACCGTGTTCAGCGGGTACTCTATCACGTGTATTTCATCATGTGCTTCGGATATTGATTATCATGTGCTATCATGTGCTTCTTGTGCTCTCGCCTTCGTGTGCACGAGCTATTATCATGTACGTAGCGTGTTGTGGTTGGATCCAATAGTATTAGTGGGGGAGGGGAGTAGTGAGTTGGTTATATGATCAAAGCCAAACAGTATTCATGTGTATGTCGGTTATGCAACTCACGCATAACGGAGTTATCGTAGTGTTCTTCTGTGCAACCTAAGCCGATCATATAACGAACTTGTGATCAAGGCACTTAGCTAGTATTCATGTTTCTCACCTGCAGTTACTTTTTCACTACTTGTATTGTTCTTCAGTTTACATTGCAGCTACTTATTGTGCTCCAGCATATATTTATTTCCTGTGCATCTTGATTACTTTTCTATTGCTCGTCATATACACCTTACCATGTATTTGGAGTTGCTTTCAGAGTTATGTACTTCGCTCCAGTCCTGACTGGGCATATTTTTTCTAGAGGATCCTGAGGACTATTGCCCTACATTCTACGGGCCTGGTATTGACGACTGTTGTGACCCCGTGATCGAGGAGGAGTGCGCCGAGGAGACGCCTATAGCACCCTAGTTAGCTAGGTGGGTTTCCTGGGTTTTCCAGTGGTTTGTATTTTGGATGACTGTACTTATTCTTTTGTTGCTTGAGATGTTGTAGCTATTTGTAGGCTTGGACTGTATTATTTTGGAATGCCTTGCTCTCTTGGTTCTGTTTCTGGTTTATATCATATCGTGCTTATATTCTTCCTCTAGTTTTGTGATTGAGATTATTGTCATATATATATTGTGTGGTTGCCCTCCTATTGGAGAGGATTTTATTCACATATATATATATTGCGTGGTTTTGCCCTCCTTTTGGAGAGGTCATGCCGGATTTTTCTGTGAGTTATCTAGATAGTTGGTTGACCTAGAACGGACCTTTACAGCGTTCTACCGCCGATTCTGCGGCGTAGGCTGGACGTACCCACGGCTCATGCCCGATTTTCGGGTACGGGTCGTGACAAGTATACCCCTATTAGCGTTTGGAATGACGTATATTTCTCATCGTCTGGAGATATCTTGATCTAGTTATAGTCTGAGAATCAATCCATGAAGGATATACGTTCAAATCCACAAGTGTTATCGATTATTATTTTAGTGATCATAAGAGAAAACTCATCCTTTTGGCATGCCACATTTAGATTACTTAATTCTATACTGATTCAGATCTTTACGTTCTTCTTGATGATGGGCATAATATTTGGCCACTTAACCCAGATATTGTTCTTCGATGGCATTCATGATATCCGGACGAAATCGCCGTTGTTGCTGCTTCACTGACTTA
This sequence comes from Iris macrosiphon, assembly GCA_036927795.1. Taxonomy (NCBI): domain Eukaryota; kingdom Viridiplantae; phylum Streptophyta; class Magnoliopsida; order Asparagales; family Iridaceae; genus Iris; species Iris macrosiphon. The sequence continues at coordinate 53,662,597 of JAYESA010000011.1, forward strand.
GCATTTGGTCGGATGTTGAGTTTGTGGACTACGATCTGGGGGTCCCATCCTGACATGTCTTCATAGCTCCAGGTAAATATGTCGATATACTCCCTAACGATCTGCAGTAGGGATTTACGATCTTCATCGGACAGACTTTTGCTGATTAAGATAGGTTTATGGGAGGATTTATTGCCCAGATTGACTTGTACAACTTCCTCCTCAGTGGGAGGTCTCATTGTTCGAACTGTAGCTCCCATTGTGCATCTAGGTGTTGGGCCCATGGCTTGACCTCGAAGGGTTTATATGGGCCCTCGTCGTCATCTTCCGGGTGAGCGGATGCCATATTGACATATAGCATTTTCTTGAGTTTTTATCCAATGCTTGTATCGGAGTCCCAAGAGGAGGATTATGAAGAGTGGGAATACAATTCGCCCTCCTCCTCCAAATCTTCGGAAGTCAATGGAGGTATAACATATCCCATACCATGCCGGGCTAACTAGTAGTAATCCTTAGACTTTCTTCCCGGAATATGAAGATGCAGAGGCAGTCACCGACCTTTGTCATAATTCAGGTCTTGGTCACTTTTAAGATCATAATCTATCTTCTGGATAAGGCGCTTGGCTTAAGAATTATACCGGTAAAGTTGTATTCTTCTGCCTTCGGGTTCTGGTTCTTGGTCCTCTAGGATGAAGTACTGAGGACATTCTACTCGGCCGAAGATGATGGGTTTATCTTCCATCCTCCTTGATGGAATGATGAAGTAGTAGCTTTGACCAGGGAGAATTCGGTTAACTTTATAGTTAGTAGTCACCTGCGTGTGGAGTTGTAAGCTTAGTCCGTGATCTAAAGAATACAATGCACTTAAATATACGACATCATAATAGTTCAAAGATAATCCTTTATTCATGAAGTAAGGTATCTTTTCTATATCGATTATATCATCTAGGGAAGGAACATCAGCATGAGCAACTATTTATTCTTTCAGTTCATCTTTTTCGTGATCTACCCCCCAATGCGAGTGATGGCTTGGGAGGTCTCTTGCAAAGTTTTACCACTAGTGGTTCTGAATCAGTAACGGGTACTGGATCCTCTTTTGGTTTTTGACTCGGGCATCATAGGTGAACGACCAGAGGTTCTGGTGCCTTCTTGTGAAGTTTTACCACAATAGGTTCCAGAGCGGTAAGAGGTTCCAGCATTTTCTTGTAATGTTTCACCACGAGGGGAGGAGCCATGTAAGTAGCCCATCCTTTAAGATAGACCCTCAATGGTTTGTCCGAAGTTGCACTATCTTCTTCTTCATCATCGGTGTTGTTTCTACCTTCGTTTTGGTGTACTTGCTTGTATAGGATTGATTCAGAGTAATAGGCTTTAACCCCTTTAAATAGATCGACATTGGCAAACTCCGTCCTGATGATGCTGTGATCATCGACGTATTTTAGGCACGAGTGCAGAGTTGACGGCACGATCAAGTACTCGTGTATCAATAGATGTCCCAACAAGATATTGTAGGATATGTCTACATCTATGACGTAGCCGGTGACCTATATTTGTATATTACCGATCTAGCATTTCAGACGAATATTACCTAGAGGGTAAATCCTTTCTACGTTGAAGCCACTGATGGCAGTGTTGGTTGCAGCCAGTCGATGCATTGGGATGCCAAAGGCTTGAAGCAGACTTCGGAGGATGATGCTGATGGACAAATCGGGGTCGATGTGTATTTGGTCCACCTTGATGGTGCCGATGCACCCTGTATAGTACGGGGGCTATTGTATCTATTATTCTTTAGCTACATGTCTTGTTACGAGAATGTGATATTGGGTATTACCTTAATCATATTATTGTAATTGGGACATGCATCGGGATTCTTAGCTGTCGGCTTGACCTATGCCAGGTAGGTATCCCCATTCTCTAATGCCTCGCTCAGGTCATCCCAAGTATCCTTGGAAAGTCTGAGGAGCTCAAAAAGTGACAACTTTATCAGAGTATTGGCAAGTTGTGCCAAGATGTCAAAGTTGTAGGATTTCTCCAATCTATGAGCTATCTCTTTTAGTATAGGTTTATCGAAGCGAGTCTCTTTCTGCTTCTGTATGTTGGCTGCGGGGACATGAGGACCCGGATCAGACGTGATAGGTGGAGTAGGCACAACAGCTGATGGAATATTGTCTTCGGGAGCATTATAGTTCCACTGGTAGGCGAGGCCTGATCTAGTTATCCCTGCTATAGCTTCCTCGATGGAAGGAGAAACCATGTGACATGCTTTGGACTTCTTCCCTTTGTATTTAGTGGTTGAGGGCGTTGCTTGTTTGATCATGTCCAGAACAAGATCTGGGTAAACCTATATGTCCTCGCCTCGTGGTTTGCTAAGAGGTATCAGCCCGACTGCTTGGTTGCGAGTTAGAAGAAGATTAACGACCTCCATTATTACTTTCATAATTAGGACAATAGCATCTTGGGCCTCGGTTACTAGGAAGTCCCCAAACGAAAGGGATACCATGTTGGCAACAACTGTCTTGTCCTTAAAGTCTAAGGTGCGAGCTTTGGAATCAAGCAAATGCTGGATGTATTATTTCAACACGTAGCAATCCCGTGTTGGGTGGTTGACGAACCAATGGTAGTGCTAGTATTTGGGATTATTTACCTAGTTTCCTCGTAAGGGCATTTGATGTCAGGAAGCCAGAACTTGTTGCCTTTCATCAGCACATCGAAGATTGCTATCACGTCATCATCATCAAAAGAGTAAGTCTTTTTCGGCCATGAAGCTTTGGCAGGTTTTTGGTTTGTCGAACCAGGCATTTTTACACGTTGACGGTAAGGACCTTCTTTCCTTTGCCGTCACGGCCACCATTACTGTTGTTGTTGTTGTTGTTGTTGTTGTTGTTGTTGTTTCTGTTGTTGTAAGGGCATTTTACCCTGTCATCAGCGACAGGGATCTGTATTCCCAGCAATTGGACATCCTTTATATTTTTCTCAGCAACGACGACACTTATGATGCATGTCGTCCAATCTTTGAAATGAGTGGCCCACGTCCAGAGTCTTACCGCTGAAAGTAGATTTATTCGACATATGTCCGTTATTATAAAATCAGGATTGTCGGGGGGTAGGCTTAACACAGCTTGCCTGTATCGCTCTATATATTCCTGTACATTCTCCTTTATTCTCTAGGTGATGTCCATTATAAAGTACATCGTCATGTCATTTCTTTCGTCATAGAATTGGGTAAGGAAGAGACTTTTGATGTCTTCAAATGATGAGATGTAATTGTCTGGAAGACTATAGAAACAATCGAAAGCTACTTCGGATAATGCCCTAACGAAGAGTTTAGTGAGAAGGGCATCACAGCGAGGTTGATGCCCTGTTGCCATCTCAAAATAACACATGTTTTGATGGGGAGATATCTTTCCGTCAAATGGAGTCATGGAGAAGGAATTATACTTTAGCGGGTACAACACATCTTTCTACTCGAGAGGATATGGTTTTTGTATCTTGACCTCGCGTAGCGTGTCCCGATTATCCATTGAGTCCAGGCGGGCTCGAAGTTCTCGTATTTCCTGTATGGCCTTCCGGGCCTCATATGCTGCAGGAGGAGTAGATAAACTTGGCCGAGTATGATTGCCATCAGTGGGTGGGGCGATTACTTCGAGTCTTTGTTGGTCCCAGAGTCCTGGCTTTCTTGTGCAGAGGTTCACGACAGTTGTGAGACCATATTTGCTTTGATCTCTAGCATTGACTTGGTCAAGGCTTGCATTGAGGCACTCATAGTATTCATCATTGTGTCTAAAGTGTCGAGACATTAGCGATCGCTGGTTCCTTTAACGTCCTCCCCAGCTATGTATACTGTCTTGACAAGGGGAGAGACAAACGAGATTATTGATCTCTCACATTTCGTCTCAGGCCCTTGCATCGAATAGTCTCCAGGGAAAGTTGGGAATGCAACATCCTCTTCTGACTCAGAGGAAATACTACCCCTGACGTCAGAAGGTGCTTTATTTTGATGAGGGTTATTACCCCCAGGAATCTCGACATCCATTCCTTGAGAATCGCTGTGTTTGAGGAATGATGAATTATTGTAGAGTTTTGGAGGACTGCTACCCCCAGTTTGCAGAGTTATTTTGGATTTTGAGGAATTACTACTCCCAGTTGTTGATGGTTTTGCCTTTGTGCGGGTGCCCAAAAAAATGCTTCTGTAGGTACCGCTGCTTGGCTCCAGTCCCTCGACACACTGGCTGAGAGTGTAGGGTTGGAGGAGTTGGACTTTCGGCCTCCCTTTGTAGAAGGAAACTTCCAAATGGAACAACATGAGACGAGGGAAAACTCCTCCTCTTTTGGTATTTGTACTTACTTTTTGAGGCACTGTTGGGTAGGTACTCTGGGTAGCAGTCGTTGAAATGACGACTGCCAGTTTGTAGGTTCTGCTGCTTTGGTACAACAGCAGTTGATTATGATATGGGCACAGTGGTGTCCATGAGGGGCATTTCATATGTCATGGTTGCCTCCCTTGCCTTGCTCTTGTGATTGATCATGTCACGCAACTTAGGTAAGGGATGACTCACCTTTATACCCTCCTTATAAGTATGGCAGAGCCGGGCATATGGGTACGTAGGTGTTATGTTAGCTCCCTGACATAGAGTTCATACAAGAATTTTCCCTAAGTCATTAGCAGAAGATTTTTGAGATTGACTATGTCCTTGTGCCACTGAGGGCTGGGCGCATGGGTCGATCTTGTATAATTTTCTGTCAGGGGCACGCATAACAGTTAGTGGCATACGCTGACGGTCAGCCGACTGAGCAGTTGCTTGAGCTTGGCGAGCCCGCACTACCCTAGATTTCCTTGTCCTAGCACGCATAGGTACATAGTACGAGGAGTCCAAGTTTGGGTTTTTTCTTTTTCAGTATGGGGCATGGAGTCAGTGCCACATACATGCAAGTGTCTTCCTGCGCCTGGAGTTTCGTGCGGCATGCTTCTTCTTTTGTACCCCCTTTATGTTGGCGCATGGACCGAGCACCAACACTCAAGCTTTTTTATCAAAGTATTTTCCTCTGCCAGAGCTAGAGTGTTTAGCATTCTTCTTCTCAAACATGACTATTGCATGGACAGGGATGGCCTGGGTATACGCATGGTGTGTGGATTCAACAACAAAGAGAGAGACACAGAGCGCATATTCTGTAGCTGGACGAGATGCAGCGGCCTTTGCTACCCATGTTCTGTGGGTCTTCTTAGGCTTTGCCAGCCTTGGTGAAGGACTTGTGCTTCCCTTGGAAAGATTTCTTCAAACGCTTGCTGGTCGAAGCTTATAACCAGCATCTTCTTGGTCGAAACCAGTTTTGCTGTATTGGACTACATCATGGCCTTTTCATCAGAGGAAAATGATATCCCCATCATAGTCGCCACCTTGTTTATCATTAATTCAAAGTTAAAACAAACTTTGTGTGTTTAACAAACAATAGAGTACAAAAAAAACCCTATATAGAAAATCTAAGTACACTTTTTTTGTTCTAGGGAGTGTATCGATGGAGATTGAGTACTGTAGTGACTTCTTTACTCCGTTGACGGTCCGACGAGAGAATAAGAATGCTTTCTTCTATTCTCTTTTTTGTGCCTATCTGTGTATATGCACCTCTGTCCTTGTGTGTGTGTATGGGAATAAATTCCATCTATTTATATCTATTAAGCCGACGGGCTATATGTGCGTGCATATACTATGCGCCTCTGTTTGGTGGCCGCATGGGGCTCCTTCAATATAATACGGTTGCAACTGTGGTCTGGTTTAAGAGAGACCCTAGATTGGATCAGCCCTCATTCTCACAAGAATGGTCTGCCCCAGCGGAAAGCACCTTCACTTAAATGAGCATACTACGGGTAGGCTGCCATATGGCCTTGGTTGGGATATTATATTGATAAGATCTCGGCTGAAAGATGGGATCGCTTTTAGCCTATTGTATGCATGACTAGGTCAACTGAACATGTGGTCGACACTAATTGTGTGAAGATTCTTTTAGCTGTAACAGAAAGATCATGCAAGCTAAGGGACGCATAGAGTCATGGTTGCATAAGTGATCTTGCCTGGCCTGGGTCTTACTTTTCCTAACCCTAACCCTAACCCTAACCCTAAGCCCAACCCTATGCTTCTATATTGCCTCTGTCTACTTTAAGTTCTGAAGGACCAAATATGGAAGGTTGTAATGCCTGATCCTGGCCTGAGTCAGATTGTCACGACCCGCACCTGATGAAAGAGTACGAGTACGTGGGTACGTCCAGCCTACGCCGCAGCATCGACAGTAGAACGATATCTAGGTCAACTATACTAACTAATTATCTTACAATAATGTATATCCTCCAATAATATCTTATCTCCAAGAAGAGTGTAAAAAACTTAATTCAATACAATACTCAATCATAATTCTATAGCACGATAAGATATCAAGGAAGTCTAACATAACTATACAGTCAAAATATATAATAACAATAATAGAAACAATATCCAAATCTTAAACTATATGCCAAAAACAAATCCGATACCAAAATGCTAAAGAAAACTAACTATGCTAACTAGTGATCCGGATAAACCTTCCGATAATCACTCCAGAACTAGTGGGTCCATGTCTGTACCATCTATAGGTCGAGGTCCATAATATGTCGAACACCAATCTCCCGGATCCTCTAAAAAATACTTTTCAGTCAGGAATGTAGTGAAGTACAACCCAATAGCAGTTCTAATTAATTGACAAAAACTATAAAATAGTAAAATAGAGGATGCTATCTATGATGAGAATATAACTGATGATCACGAACAATGAAAGAATAAGTAATAATATCAATATAAATCAATGCGTACAAGAATGAAAGAATGAACTATAATGTCAGAATAGAGCAAGGTAATCTATGAACTAAAAATAAAGTCTACAATATACTATGTGTTTTGAGATACTAACTAAATATGTGATCGGCCTAGGAGATTCAATGATTACACTAAGGAGCTAACTCAACCATACGTGAAGTACATGATTAGTTAGTAGCCAATGATTATACTACTAGCCGATAGTTTATTGATCACATATTTAATTGGTATTTCCTCCGCCCCGATTGATACGATGGATCGAATCATGACACGTTACTAGCCAATTTATCCAATATTTAGACTACAATATTCAATGTTATCCAATACCAACAAGGACAGTATCCGATACCTTCTCAATAATCAAGGTAATATCTCATGACTGGCAATCCAATAACAATACCAATCCGTATACCATCGTGTCAAGAATCATAAGTAATATTTCTAAATACGTGAATTATAGTAGTAATCAAATAATGGAAACTATCAGAGAATGTACTCGCCTGTGGTCCAGAAAAAATAATGAGAAATAGTATTCAAAATGGTGTCACAGACCTATATATGGAATATTACATTAATACAAGGTGTTGGAATGAAATTAAGTTAAACTAGTTCAATTCTAGGTCATGAACCCATTTCTAAGTCAAAATAGTCAAACTAGGTCAAACCAGCTATTTCTAGGTCGTATGAGTCTAACTCTAGGATACTAGGTCAACACACTGTGAAACTAGGCTACACTAGCTAATCTATGATACTAGGATATACATAAAATATCGTATCATAGTATACGCAAGTTTTAGATATGAAAATAGTAATTTATATACATATACAAGACAATGCATATAATATCTTACCTAACTAATGTAACCTGGATACCTTGGCTTTGAACTAATGCGTATCCCACTACCTACACATCCATCTCGATACTCAAACCCAATACCTTGAGTATCGACCAATTACTTTGACATTACCTTGGTATCCCAAGGTAAGTTAAATCCTAATGCATATAGCTAATATATAGCTAACCCTCATATACTAAACTGTATGCCCAATATATACTAACTATTAAATACTACTAACTACTAACATATGATACATATCAAAACATACCTAATAACTTATCATCAATACCCATATATATACATAGATACATATAGTACATACTAACATACAATACTAATTTAACAAGTATTTATATATCTATCTAACTACTTAGACTAACAAGGTATATAATTAACTATATCTAAACTAACCTTAACTAATTGCTAAACTCTACCTTGTTGTTTCTACTGTTGAACTGAATGCTAATGCCTACACAGGCTTAGCTGCAAACTGCAAACTTCACATCCTACTGAACACTTGTTGCACTGTTGGCTCTCTGTTGTTGATAAGCTGCTGTGCTAATATCTTGCTTTTGGTGCAACTACAAACTGCACATCCTGGATGTAGTGGCTACTGCAGCTGCATTGCACACGGGTGCATCTGCACTCTGCAGTTGCAAACTGCTCAATGCTCTTCAGTCCTGCATACTATACTTGCTGCTCAATGCAGTGTACAACTACTTGCTTGTGGCCAATGCAAACTGCTGCCCCTAAGCCACTACATACAGCTGAAATACCTAACCTAGCTGCAACCACTGCTTGCTTCACATGGATGCATACTTGTAGCTGTTTGGTAAACAAAATGAAAGAAGATAAGGTTTATAAGAAACCTTTCTTTTTTGCTTACAAACAAGAAAAAGAGTACAATTAATCCTATACGAGGATGTTAAGTACAATAAAATGATTCTGGGGAAATATTGTTATAGGAGTCCGATCTGCGATCAATCACTTTGTCCCTTGAACCATACGATGATGAAGAAGTGTTATAGAAGAAGAAGAAGCTTCAAAGGTTGCAAGTGGGATTGAATTCTCGTTGCCAAAGTTGTCAATCAACACTCTCTATCTGTGCTCTCTCTCTCTGATCTCTCCTTGTGCTTCTATTTGATCGCCCTCGATTGATCCTTCGATTGCCAATCTGATGCCTCTCGATCTGATCTTCTTGATCTAATCCTCTCGATCTGCTCGTCTCGATCTGAACCCCTTCCCCTATGACCAGGGGTCTCTATTTATAGAGATCAGTCAAAATAACTGTCCAGTTGGCGTAAAAGCCAAACTGTGAAGAAAGTTGCATCTTTTACGCGATGGTTATAATAACTGCTACCCACGTTTAAATAATCTTCTGGATCTGCGTATGACACGTTTCCCATTATAAGGTAACGCGCATAACTGCTTCTCGAAGACCACGACATGCAAGCCACGTAGGTAACTGCTCCTGCGTAAAGATGATTGGCGTAAAAGCCAAATAACTGTCTTGTTGGCGTAAAAGCCAAATAACTGTTTTGTCGGTGTAAAAGCCAAATAGCTGTCTTATTGGCGTAAAAGCCAAATAACTGTTTTGACGGCGTAAAAGCCAAATAGCTGTCTTGTTGGCGTAAAAGCCAAATAACTGTTTTGTCGGCATAAAAGACCAAACTGTGAAGAAAAATACTTCCTTTACGCTGCGGTTATGATAACTGCTACCCACGTTCCCATTGTCTTATGAATATGCGCATGACACGTGTCCCTTTATGAGGTAACACGTATAACTGCTTCTCGAAGATCATAGCATGCAAGCCACGTAGGTAACTGCCCCGTTGTAAAGATGGTTGGCGTAAAAGCCAAATAATTATCTTGTTGGTATAAAAACCGAACTCTGCGTGAAACTCGATGATGCATGAATAGTAGATAACCAGCGTAAAATAGCCAATTATCCTTCCTGACTTAGGTCTTGAGCGTATTCTGGGCTAAATAGCCTTATCACGTACCTTTTCAAATGTAGCCGAGTTGGCATATTTCGAGGAGATAGTATACGGCATACTCCTATAGTTGAAAATATCCTGGTTGGCGTAAAATATAAGGATGGTGATATGAGAGTATTAGTCACATTTTTAGCTTTTCCAGTCAATTATCCATCATGATCGAGGTCTTGAGCGCATTCTAGGCTAAATAGCCTTATCACGTACCTTTGCAAATGTAGCCGAGTTGGCGTATTTCGAGGAGATAGCATATGATGTACTCCTATAGTTGAAAATAGCCTGGTTGGTGTAAAATGCAAGGATGGTGATGTGAGCGTATTAGCCACAGTTTTAGCTCTCCCAGTCATGATAAAATCTAAAGAATAGAACCAAATCTCGTGCATTAAATGCAGAGATATGCCTCCATCTCGTGCATTAAATGCAGAGATATGCCTCGAGCTCTGTACAGAAAACAACTTTTGATGTGGTGTCTGATTTCGTCTTCATCTTGAGCATAAAAACTCGTTTCTGCCCATGTAGAATAGTCAGCGTATTCTTTGAATGCGTAAAAATGACTTGTATCAAGAATATGTCACTAAACGATAACCTGGATCTCTGTGCAAAATTATCATCACAGCCGTCCTCTCGATCATCGTGTAGTACTTTTGTTAGGAGTCAGGTTCACTATTTTGTCTGACAAATTCATCCGAGGAATACGAAGAGTTTCTCGTATAACTTTATGCTGCATTAAAAACAAACGTATTTTGCAAGAGGTAAAGCAACCTTTTATGCAAAACATTCTTGAAGTACTGCTTTACGCGGACAGCTCTGACGCTCTACTTTATACCAAACAGCTCTTAAGCCCTGTTTTACGCCAAACAGGTCTGAAGCCATATTTTACGCCAAACAGTCTTGAAGCTCTATTTTACGCATACAGCTCTGAAGCCATATTTTACGCCACACAGCCTTGAAGCTTTGTTTTATGCAAACTTTATGTATGTTGTGCGGTTTTGACTGTATAATACGCGTACAATTCCTAGTGTATTTTATGCTTCTACAAGACCTCCTTCAAAGTTTTCAAATTTCTCGTAATTTGAAATACTTTGAATGAAGCATGAAATGGTCAAATTTGACTCGTTCTTCGAGGCTAATTTTTTGGCAATATTTAAGGAGTTTTGTTAGGATTTGTATGTTCTCTTCTTCCTATATAAGGGCAAGCAAATGAACTTGTTTTCCATACTCCCTTCACCACAAAGATGGCTGCTGAGATTCATTGGGCTGAACTGAGAAAGAAGAAGATTATGCTCTTCCAGCATATGAGGAGCTTTAAAAAGAGACGTCTTTGAGCAAATATTTTCTGTAATGATAGACCATGGAAGGATATCATAGCTTCCTTTGCTCGAGATAATCAGCAATTTTATATGGCAATTCGTCAAAGAGAGAGGAAGGGTCTCATTAGACCACACAGCTTGCTAGCTGTATTTTTCCCCATTATGAAGCTGGACCCTGGTGGGCATCTTGGCCGTGTCTTTAAGTATTGTGTTGGGTCTGAATCCCTAACACAATTCTAAGCATGGCCGCCGATGACGTATGGGGGGTGGGTTTGAATAATTTAAACAGGCCCAGTTTTGTATCCTCCCTCGATTAACCATTTTCTTGGCCCCCGACCAAAGAAGTGCTATAGAAGAAGAAATAAAGATCGCCATCAGACGAGAACCTAGCGTAATAGATTCCCATCATATGCAATCGTGACCTTGAATATTAATAAAAAATCCTTTGTAAAATGGATTTCCATCATATGAATCATGATTAATAAATTTGTCTTCTTTTACGCACTATTGATTTGCCATTTTGTTGTGAGGAGGTCTGGTAATGTGCAGCTTTAACACGCTTGAGTAATTTTTACGCTGACTCTGACAAATATGCCTCCAGTCATATTCCGACTTTTACGCATAGAGAAAGATGCGTAAAAACTCTTTTAGCATTAAATTGTCTTGAAAATCCAATTGTCATGCTATTTTTGACGAAGAGTCACATAGAATTTTGAACCGTCATTTCTCTTTCATAAATACGAAGAATATCTGTTCAGAACATCATCTTCAAAAATGGCTTCTCGAAAGATTCTCGAGACAGGGCAAGAAATGTCCGCCGAATAGGCCATCCCCGAACTAGATGTAAAAAATTCTGGCCAAACTTTGAATGAACTATCAATGGCCAAGGAAGAAAAATCCTCTTCCAGTGAAGACAGACACTTTCAGGGAACTCCTTGGCCCTTTCGTCTGATGAAGTCTTCTCGAATGAAAAAGAAGAGAAAATGCTGATAAGAAGAGTATTTCCTGCGTAAACTCTTGTAACCGTCTTCTTCAAGCGTAAAACCCAGATTACCAATATATACGCATATTCTGCTGACTGATCTGTTCCGCGTAATATAAGATGCGCGTAAAATCATAGATCCATAGCTTCTGAGCGTAAAATCATATATTTGTAACTTCTGAGCGTAAAATCTGTAGCTTCTGTAAAATCATAGATCTGTAGCTTCTGAGCATAAAAGCTTCTGAGCGTAAAATCGTAGATCTGTGCTCTGCACATAAAATCGTATATCTGTAGCTTTTGAGTGTAAAATTGTAGATCTATAGCTTCTGAGCGTAAAATCCTAAAGCTGTAGCTTCTGAGCGTAAAAGGTTCTGAGCGTAAAATCGTAGATCTGTAGCTTCTGAGCGTAAAATCGTAGATCGGTAGCTTCTGAGCGTAAAATCATAGATCTGTAGCTTCTGAGCATAAAATCGTAGATTTGTAGCTTCTGAGCGTAAAATCGTAGATCTGTAGCTTTTGAGCATAAAATCGTAGATTTGTAGCTTCTGAGCGTAAAATCATAGATCCTTGCTCTGCGCGTAAAAATTTGAGCGTAAAATCAGGGATCCGTTACGCAGCGTGACTATCTTTTATCCTTTTTAAATGATCGACTGACGTGGTCCCAAATCATAACCGACTATTAAAAATCGGATTTGGTTAAGGATTCGGAGAGTCACTTGAACTCTATAAATAGGCCTAGGTCATGAGAGAGAAAAATCCTTCATCTCTCTCTGAAAAATCCTTCGTCTATTTCTGAAAACTCTTCGTCTCTTTCTGAAAAATCTTAGATTTGCCATGGCACCAAAACAGACCTCCGTTGCTAAGGGAAAGAAAGCCGCTTCATCATCTCGCTCTTCCGCTCAAGCACGAGCGACTTCTATTAGGCCAAGCGAGCCTCGTTATGAACGAAGTGCTCCGTCGTCTTGCTGTGCACCGGGCATCACAGGTAAAACTTCGAGAGAAATAAAAACCCTTCGCACACGTTGTATGTGTATGCGCAAATACGCCCACATTCTTAATGTGTCAGCGTAAAACTCTATATTTTTGCAGTCTGACATAAAATTCAGACTGTCAAATTTTGGCTTATATTGCAAACCTTGTGTTTTACACACTGGGAGTAAATTCCAGCATAAAACTCCATATTTTTGTAGTCTGGCATAATAACTCAGACTGTTAGGTTTTGGCGTATACTGTAAGAGTTTTGCACCTTCCATTTTACGCGTTGAAAGTAAATTCCAGCATAAAACTCCCTTATCTCTTGCTTTTTTGCAGTGGACCTATAGATCCCCCCTCTGCTGAAGTAATAGGCTCTGCTGCTGGAATGCTGAATAACAACTACTTGGAGGACTTGTCCTATGTGACTTTTCCCATCTCTGGAAACGAGTATCCTAAAGAAAGGGGAACTCTGATCTTGGCCAAAGGAGAAAGAATGTTGCTGAGTATGATCAGGGGGAAACCCTTGACATACATAGATGGGACTGAGTATAAGAAACCAACTTTCTTATTTGGGGATATTATTGATAAGCAATCCCAGACAAAGTCCAAGAAGGAAGATTGGATATTTTCTGCTGAGGGCACTGTCATGTTCCTGCCAAATATGTCCAGAGATTACCCTATCTCTGCATTCTTCCATGCCACACATCCCAGGAGGATGGCATGGACTCTGACTCCTGATCATCATGGCCAGCCAGGGAAGATCTTTCATAAGAAAGGATTAAACCAAGGATCCTTTGTAAGCAGTCCCTCAGGCCCTGTTATGCCCTTCAGAGGTTTACTACCAGGTAGCGTCCCTAGTGGAGACTCTTCCTTGATCCAGCCATTTCAGATAGCAACTTTCTGCAATGATTTCATGAGGCAGGGAGGAGTATATCCCAGGGTAAACCCTCGCACCAGTGGATGGCTTAGCCCCCATAATCTTCAATGCGCCAGTTTAACTGCATGGGCCCTGAAGCACTTTCTGATAGAGCTGGAAAGTATTAACTTACTTGAGGCTGTCATTGTTACTAGTGTTGGGCTGCCGATCAACCCCAATTTGTTTTTAGCTTTGATGGAGCGATATAACTCGCTCACTGGGACTTTTGCCACTCCGATAGGTGAGTTGGGCCTAGCCCTTCATGAGATGGCAGATATCTCAAAGCTACCAATAGGAGACATTCCTTATAAAGAATACGTCCCCACCAACAGAGAGTTGAAGGGTACCAACCCTCGGGTAGTGGCAGTGTACCAAGAGCTAATGAGCCACTATCTTGCATGTACCACCTTCTATAGAGAGCCCTCTGATTTAGCCCATATTAACAAATGGGCATCCTACCTCTTCTTCCATCAGGCCAGAAATGCCAAGCAGGACAAGGTTGTAGATAGTAAAGACAAACCTTTGAACCCTCTGAGCATTCTTAAAGCCAACACAATTGATGATCTCATTGAAGATCCAGAGGCTCCAGATTATGTTCTGAATGAAGAGATAAGGGGTTATCCTGCAGGAACCAAAGCCTACAGTTATATGAGACATTGCCGAAAGCCTCTGTCAAGAGAAGCTCAACTGGCTGGCTTAGTTTTTATTTGGCTATGCCGATGGGTGGTGCCTGGCATTGCGTCTGCGGATCGCATTCATCGCAATACATTATGGCCCGTAATACATTTGGTATTTGGAGCAAAATTGGGCCTGCTCCCTGCCATGGTATGCAGGATACAAGCCGGCCTGAGGGCTATTACTGACGGGCTGCTGGCCGATACTACGCAGCGTGAAGGATATCCTAGAGTGAAATTGTCATTCTTATATCTGATGGGATGGTTAATCCTTCACAACACCAGAGTGATGTCTCCCGGATCTGCCAGTGGTTCGGGCAATAACTTCCTGTTGAATTACAAGAATTCTTCTTGGAATGTGACTAGCGTCATAGATTGTCAACTAGCACTTAATTTTGCCCATAGTTGGAAATTCTTCTGCACCGTTCCCCCAGTACATATTAATCAACAGGGGAGTAAACTCCATAATATAGGTCAAGAGAAGACTATTCTTTCTCCTGAAGCATTCTACTGGTTGGTCTGTATTAGACCTTCCCACCTGCTGTACAAAAGTGAGAACTACTGCTACTTAGAGCCTTATCTGCCTAGCCGTTTCGCCAGGCAATTTGGGTATGATCAGTTGCATGTGGGAATCCTATCACTAGTTTTAAATTCAAATGTGGGCTTATTGATGGAGCTAGAGGATGGCGGTATTTCATCATGGGTTGTACTGGAGCAACCTTTGCTGTTCTCGCGACTTCTCTCTCCATGGAGTTGCACATTCTTCATTCATACGAAGAGTTTTATGTGTCCATCAATACCTTCCATCGTGATTTTGATGTATATGGAAGTTTCAGAATACCCTCCCATAAGTCCACTGGAAGAGAGGAGATACCATCTGTCTCCTCTGACGAAGGTGATGAAACTACTGGTGCAGATGATTATTTTTTGATATTACCGAGAGGCATAATAGCTCCCTCGGCAGAGCCTCTTATAATTTCCAATAAACGAAAGGCTTCTACTCTGAAAGAGCCTTCCCCCGCAAGAAGAAGCAGACTACCAGAGGTCCTAAAAAGACTTCCACCAAGGGGGCCTCTTCCAGGAGTGAGCCTATTGTTTCCCCTGTCAGGGATGATTCTTTGATTAGGGGTCCTTCGCCTTTTAAAGAAGGAGCCTCCACAGTCCCAGCTGAAAGTGCTGAAGATTTTTTGCCTTCGACTGCTGTCGCTACCACCGTTATTGGTAATGCTTCTATATCGCTTTTGAGGCCGAGCTCGCCAATAATCAATATACCTTTTATAAGACAAATAATGGGACAAGTCCCTCCTTCATCTGTAAGTATTTCAAGCGAGATTCCACCCGATGAATCTCGAGTAGATCTGGATGATGACTGGGATGACTACCCTCAAGCGTCAGTTGGTGTACCCTCCTCACCAGGTATGATAGCTTGTTTAGCATCATTAAGAAATGATTTAGCTATACAGGCTGCAGACGCAATATACATACCATCGGCCATGGATAAATATTATCTTCACGCTTTTTTCAGGAAAATTTAACATCAAATTGATATTAACTTTCCCTTATCTTAGTTTCAAGCGAAGACATTTCTAGGGAGGGTGGAGCTGAAACAACCTCTAATTTTGTTGTGGATCCAGCTAATGAAATGGCGGTGACCACCGTCGAAGAAGCATACTTTGAAGTCATTGATCTTACATCCGCAATATTCTCAGAAATAATCCCGTCAGCAGCAGTTCAAATAATATCAGAGGTGGATGAACCCACCATCTCGACTGTGCCTCCTTCGTCGAGCATGCCAGCAACTTCAACTATTGTTGGTGTCTCTTCTTTTGTCGCGCTATCTGTTGAAGCAACGACTGTGGCAACATCCTCTACTGTCATTCCAGAAAGAAGATTTACTGATATTGCGGCCACTTCTAGCGTCCATTCGAGTTTTGCTATGCTAGTTGAACAATACACTAGCATATTCTACCTCACTTTGAAAGAATTGATATCCATTATACTGGAGAAGAATCTAAGCTTTGATGCTCTGAAGACGTCCACCAAGCTCACTATAGCGCAGATTAGAAATTTTAATGACGCTGAAAGAGCTAATGCGCTAGAGCAAATGGTTAATGGTTTAGAACAACCCATTAACGAATATTTACAACTATCCCGAGGCAGCATCAATGACTTGGTTCAGGCTGAGTACGACTCCCTAACTGCGAAATTTTCTCAGAAGACAAAACCTTTAAGCAAATCCATCCAGGAACATCAACAAAAGATGGAGAAAGAGCAAGCAGTATTGGTGGAGAGTATTCCTCAGCTAGCTCAGTGCCGTGCCGAATGTAAGGGATATGAAGTGAGGGTTCAAGAGTTGAAAGCTGAACTTGCTCAAACAAGGGAGAGGCTTCTCAAAGCATCGCTAGTTCATAATGTATTGGAGGGCCAAGTGAATACAGCTCAACAGAACTTGACACATGTGGGTATCATCCATGCAAATTTTGTTGATTCTCTATCCGAACTATCTCTCTTGAGCACTAACGAGGCAAGACTGGAACTGGCTCGCAACTAAGTTTTAAACCCCAGGAATGAGAGGATGGCTGCTTTGGTACAATAGATCAGGGATTTAACTACTCCTCCCCAATGATGTACTTTTTGGCTCCTTATTTTCTCAGAGATAATAAAGATACATTTTCTGACTTTGTGGACCCATCACTTTAGAATATAAAAGATAGGCTAAGATGAAAGTGATATCAGAGGTAATATGAATATGATATACTTTCGGTAAGGTTTAGCTGAATGTAAATATATTCAGAGGTAATATGAACCTGATATAATATAATCCAACTAAATTTGTATACAAAACACTATCAGAGGTAATATGAATATGATAGATTTATAAATTAGTTAAGCATATCTATTCAAAGGTCATATGAACCTGATAGAATATGATTCAGCTAACCTTTGTACGTAGTATCATCAGAATAAAGTCTTCATCATACTCTATTAAGCAAAGGAGATCAAGCATAGTACTTCTTCAGGAATTTGTCGTTGATAGGAGCCATTATCAAATCTTTATTAGGTTTGGCTAATCTGTAAGCGCCATTTGAGAATGTTGTTTCAATCACATAAAGGCCCTCCAGTTCTTTATAATTGTTTGTGTGAACTTCGGATGTCGTACCAGAGGTAATATGGACATAGTATAATACCGTGTTTGTTGAGAACATCCCACTAGGGGATCCTTGGTGGACCTATTATTTGTTGTGCACGTTGAGTGCAAATAATAAGTTCAAAACAAGCCCTATCAGAGGTAATATAGACATGATAGGTCTTGTGGCTAGTAAAAGGCATCCTGCTCGGGGATTTTTTTGTGGACCCATTACTTTTTTGCACATGTTAGTGCAAGTAATAGGTTTGAGACAAGTCCTGACAGAGGTAATATGGATGTTGTAAAATATGACTCTGTGGGGATAGTGGGGAGATATATTTCTGTTGAGAGGTAATGTGGACTTGCATTTATTCGTTTCCATTGCGGGCATTCCCTCGGGAGATTTTTGGTGGACCTATTACTTCTTGTGCACGAGAGTGCAAGCAATAAGTTTAAGCCAAGCCATGCCAGAGGTAATATGGATGTGGCAATTTTTGTGGAACTAACACCACTGGCGTACTTAGAGTTAAGTACGGGTGTTAAGTTGAGATGACAACCGATATCAGAGGTAATATGAACATGACAAACTCAGCCTAAGAGAAATATTATGACAGCAGTTCAGAGGTAATATGAACATAAACTAATGTCCGAAAAATTTATTGAGGAGTGATTTGTTGAGTGTGGTCCATCTGATCATGAAGATAGACCAAAGGATCGCTCCACTGGGGAGATTGATGGGACGATAGCTCAGAGGCAATATGAGCATGGCTAGCGTCTAACGAGATTGGTTTGAACAGTCACTGCGGGAGTGTGCGAGTAGACCTAAGGATTGCTCCACTGGGAGATTTTGAGGATCCATCATCCATTGCGTATCCGGGACTCTTGGATATGGATGATGGTTTTTTACAAGAATTTGTAAAGAAGGAGAAAATGTTTCACATAGGCCTTGCTGGGGATGAAGAAACCAAGAGTTGATTTGTACCTCTGGGTTATGGACTTATTACCCATGGTATACCTTAAGTATAGATAATAAGTTGAAATGACTAACACTACCAAGGGTTATGCGAACGTGATAGTAGAAAGTCGTAGAGAATAGCTTTACTCAGAGGTAATGTGGACATGGAAAAGTTCTGAAAATATCTTACTCAGAGGTAATGTGGATGTGGTAAGATATGACTTTGTGGGGATAAAAAAAATAGGACAGAGGTAATGTGGAAGTGACCATTTTTATGGTGATAGATTTACTCTATCGGAAAAAATAGAGAGGCGTAGTTCAGAGGTAATATGGACGTGAACTGATCGATAGTAACAACCTGGGAGGTTTGCTCAGAGGTCACTTGGACATGGCAAACTTAGCTGAAAAAAAAATATTTGGACAACAGTTCAGAAGTAATATGGACGTGAACTCATGTCCGAAAAATTCACTAGGGAGTAATTTGCTGAGTGGGGATAGACCTGAAGATTGCTCAGATGGGGAGATTTTAGGGACTCATCATCCGGTACTTCTTGAGGGGGGCAAATTGCCACGTTGGAGTGAGAGCAATTTGCAGTGACTGTCTTCTCATTTATAAGTGCAAAGTGATGACTTTGGTGTTGATCAACTCCTGGATTTTCCTGTTCAGTATATAGCATGCCTTTGTGGGGTGATGAATGTACCGATAAAAGAGACAATACTCTGGGTCATCGACCTTGCCAGCCCTTTCAGGGTATCTGATGTTGGGTAGCCGAAGTTTATTTTCCTTCATCAATATATTGAAAATTTCAATAATGTCATCCTCATTGAAGGAAAAAGTCCTCTTTGGCTTTCGGGCTTCCGATACCTGAGTCGTACGATCTTCAGGAAAGATGGTCATAGTTGTCTCATCTTCGGACTCAGAGGGAATTCTACCCCCAACTTCGGATGCTGCTCTGTTTTGTCGAGGGAGACTACCCCCAGGCAGGTCGTTATCTGGTTTTTTTCCTGTGATGACGAAGAGTAGTTCAACCGGTCAAAAACTGACCGTTTTGCTTTAGAATGGCAACAGTTAACTACCACCTTATGACTATTACAACAATGTTCCCTAGGGGGTGTAATAGACATATTAGGAGATCCCCTGTTTTTGTGTTTCTGGATCAAGAAATCACAAAAATCAAGGGGATTAACAGAAGAAGAAGAAGGCTTATTCTATCTTTTTACATCAGTAGGAATGTGGAGATTATGAACCATAACCCTTTCTCTGCCATAGGAATACAATAGTTCACCCATGTGAGTAGTATATGATCCATCATCTGTCTGAGGAGCGTCTCTTCCCGTAAAATCAGTCTTCTTTACGCGGACAGACCTATCCTGGCATAGTTTAGATTTTTGCATAGGTTTACGTAAAACAGGGAAAGTTCGCGTAATCTGTAAAGTGGGAACTTTCTTCTTTTGTGGGTGTAAAAGCTCAGAGGTTGAAAGATTCGCCACTTATTTTCCTTTGACGTGATCAAAGGGTACATCTTCCTCATCATAGATGGGAGATGTAATTATACGCACAGGGCGTGTTCGAGATTTTTAGATTGGCATTAAGGCATTGCCAGAAATTTTGTCTACTACGTCACAGACGGGAGACAAAGTTTTACGCACAGGGCGTATTTGAGACTTCTAGATTGGCACTGAGACATTGCTAGAAGTCTTTGTCTGCCATGTTACAAATGGGAGACAAATTTTTATGCATAGGGCATGTCTGAGACTTCTGGATTGGCAATGAGGGATTGCCAAAAGTCTTGTCTGCCACGTTACAAACGGGAGACAAATTTTTACGCACAGGGCATGTTGGCTGTGTTGTCATAACCTTGTTGATCAGAGAGTGAGAGCTTGCAGGAAGGGTAGAGGACATCTTAGGCATCCACACTTTACGCAGCTTTCTGTTGTTCTGGACAGAGGAGGAATGAGAGCTACCCCCTGTATGAAGCATGTCTTCATAAGCAGATTGGTTGAACTGGACGACCAAAGTCTTCTTCATCGATCCGATGGATACAACATCGTGTTGAGCAATTGCTTTCTTGTCAGAGGAGAAAGTCGTCTCCAGCAGAGTCACCATTTTTGTATGGATAAACAAAATGAAAGAAGATAAGGTTTATACGAAACCTTTCTTTTTTGCTTACAAACAAGAAAAAGAGTACAATTAATCCTATACGAGGATGTTACGTACAATAAAATAATTCTGGAAAAATATTGCTATAGGAGTCTGATCTGCGGTCGATCACTTTGTCCCTTGGACCATACGATGATGAAGAAGTATTGTAGAAGAAGAAGAAGCTTCAAAGGTTACAAGTGGGATTGAATTCTCGTTGCCAAAGTTGTCAATCAACACTCTCTGTCTGTGCTCTCTCTCTCTGATCTCTCCTTGTGCTTCTGTTTGATCGCCCTCGATTGATCCTTCGTTTTCCAATCTGATGCCTCTCGATCTGATCTCCTCGATCTGATCCCCTTCCCCTGTGACCAGGGGTCTCTATATAGAGATCAGTCAAAATAACTGTCCAATTGGTGTAGAAACCAAACTGTGAAGAAAGTTGCATCTTTTACGTGGCGATTATAATAACTGCTACCCACGTTTAAATAATCTTCTGGATCTACGTATGATACATGTCCCATTATAAGGTAACGCGTATAACTGCTTCTCGAAGATCACGGCATGCAAGCCACGTAGGTAACTGCTCCTGCGTAAAGATGGTTGAAGTAAAAGCCAAATAACTGTCTTGTTGGCGTAAAAGTTAAATAACTATTTTGTCGTCGTAAAAGCCAAATAGCTGCCTTGTTGGCGTAAAAGCCAAATAACTGTTTTGTCGGTGTAAAAGCCAAATAGCTGTCTTGTTAGCGTAAAAGCCAAATAACTATTTTGTCGGCGTAAAAGACCGAACTGTGAAGAAAAAGACTTCCTTTATGCTTCGGTTATGATAACTGCTACCCACGTTCCCATTGTCTTCTAAATATGCGTATGACATATATCCCTTTATGAGGTAATGCGTATAACTACTTCTCGAAGATCATGGCATGCAAGCCACGTAGGTAACTTCCCCCCCGTAAAGATGGTTGGCGTAAAAGCCAAATAATTGTCTTGTTGGCGTAAAAGCCGAACTCTGCGTGAAACTCGATGATGCATGAATAGTAGATAACCAGCGTAAAATAGCCAATTATCCTTCCTGACTTAGGTTTTGAGCGTATTCTGGGATAAATAGCCATATCACGTACCTTTGCAAATGTAGCCTAGTTGGTGTTTTTCTAGGAGATAGCATACGGCGTACTCCTATAGTTGAAAATAGCCTATTTGGCATAAAATGCAAGGATGGTGATGTGAGCGTGTTAGTCACAGTTTTAGCTTTTTCAGTCAATTATCCATCATGACCGAGATCTTGAACGTATTCTGGGCTAAATAGCCTTATCACGTACCTTTACAAATGTAGCCGAGTTGGCGTATTTCGAGGAGATAGCATATGGCGTACTCCTATAGTTGAAAATAGCCTGGTTGGCATAAAATGCAAGGATGGTGATGTTAGCGTATTAGCCACAGTTTATATATATATATATATATATATATATATATATATATATATATATATATATATAAACCCCATAATAAATATATATATCTATATATATAAATACCAATAAAAACTATACATACACCCTTCCTAGTGTTATGTACATAAATACTATATAGTAACAACACAGACACACACAAATATATTGATAATTATACATATATGCATATATATATAATCATATAGCAACTATATATAATATAATTATCCAGTTAAACATACATATATATATACATGCGACAATATGTATATACTACACAATATCACCTAAATCAACATAGTATCATATAAATATGTATTATTACAACCATATAGAATATATGTACCTAACAAACACATATAATAATAATAACATATATATATATATATATATATATTGTAACAATATATATACATATTTACACATAATATGTATACTATAACATATATATTTATACATGTAGAAGAATGGCTACTTAATATATATACTCTTAGTACATACATAATACGTAGATCTAGGATACAAGAAGAACAATTATATATACACTATAATATATATATATAATATATATATATATATATATATATATATATATATATATATATATATATATATATATATATATATATACAATCTTTATGAATTAAAAACACAAGAATTAGATCTACATATAATTACACAACATATAGAGAGTATCACACCGTATCCCACTAGATCTAGGATACGCATGTGACACGAGTCCACCACACACCCAATCGTACCCCGAAGGACACAAACAAGTCATATATATTATTTATGAATAATACGAAGAGTCAAATATAGATCTACGTGTCTGTGTCAAAATATGACATGTACAAAGTCCCGTGTCGGAGGAAAAACCCCCCAAATCAACACGTGTCACCAAATTATTGGGATACGACCTACACGTATCCAATTATGGATATGACACTAGCCCCAAATACACAAACACATGCCAAATTGATCTATAGGATCAATTGACACACACAACAATTGTCAATCTCAGAATTTTTCCAAAATTGACACAAAAAGCACCATAACTTTCTCAATAGGCCTCCTATGAACACAAAACCAAATCCTATGGGTAGCCTATGCATATGCGTTGATTTTCCATGGTTACATCTCATAATTAGAACCTAATTTAAGGAAAAAAACTGAATTATACCTATTGGGAGATGGATTCCCAAAGAAACCTTCAATTGAGATAAAATTGTCTCCAACTTATAGATCCTTGCTCCTCTTTGTAGATCCTTGCTTTCTTCTTCTAGATCCTTGCTTCTCAAGTCTCTAATGGTAATTTGGGAAAGAATTGGAATGAAATTTGGTAGGGAAATGAAATGGGAATGAAGGAATTTGGTAGAGAGAAATTTTAGATCTAGTTTTGGAATGAAAAGAGGAGAGAGAATTTTCTTCCCCTTTATAAATTGGCCGACCACTATTTCCCCTCTCTCAAGCTACTATAAAATAATTATTATACCCCTTGGGGCCTCTCATGAAAAAATAATTAAGGAAGGAAGCTTCTAGTCTAATGATTTAATTAATTTAATCCATCTCCTTAAGAATGGGCTTTCTAAATGGGCTAAGTTCTAACCAATTAATTCATGTTGGTCCATGGGTCTAAACTAAATAGTTAGGCCCACTAACACAAGTATAAATTAAATAACTAACATCTAAAAATAATTATATAATACAACAAATAATTATTTATCATGCACAATATTTAAAATAGGAAATTACTAAAATACCCTTTTCTAGAAAATGTGGTAGTGATAAATAGTTACAATTCAGTTTTTTTCCCTTAAATTAGGTTCTAAATATGAGATTTAACCATGGAAAATTAATCCATATGCATAGGCTACCCATATGATTTGGTTTTGTGTTCATAGGAGGCCTATTGAGAAAGTTATGGTACTTTTTGTGTCAATTTTGGAGGAATTCCGAGATTGACAATTGTTGTATGTGTCAATTGGTCCTATAGATCAATTTGGCATATGCTTGTGTGTTTGGGGCTAGTGTTGTGTCCACAATTTGGTACGTGTAGGTCGTATCCTAACAATTCGGTGATACGTGTTGATTTGAAGATTTTTTCTCCGACACGGGATATTGTATATGTCATATTTTGACACGGACAGGTACATTTATTTTTGACTCTTCATATTGTTCATAAATAATATATGTGGCTTTTTTGTGTCCTTCGGGGTATGTTTGGATGTGTGGTGGACTCGTGTCGCAAGCGTATCCTAGATCTATTGGGATACGGTGTGATACGTTCCATGTGTGTGCAATTTAATTATAGATTTAATTCTTTGTGTTCTTATTCATGGAGAAGTATAATTATATATTGTATATATATATATATATATATATATATATATATATATATATATATATATATACAGTGGTGACAATATTTATGTATCATTATGTCTTAGATCTATGTATCTATTATATATAGGTGTTTATATATTTTTATGTAGCTATTATTCTACATAAGTAAGAATTTTATATATTATATAGCATGTATATGTATATGTATATGTATATGTATATGTATATGTATATGTATGTGTGTGTGTGTGTGTATATATATATATATATATATATATATATATATATATATATATATATATGTAGATATATACCTACTTATATGATATATGCATTCATTTTTTATATGATTATATATACGTATACATATATGTGTTGTTATATATGTATATATTACTATGCTATTGTCATATGTATTTAATATGTACATATATATGTGGAGGTGTATGTATGTTATATATATGCTATTTGTCATAGTGTTATATATTATAGTTATATGTATTTTTGTATCTATTTATGGGTGTTATATATATATATATATATATATATATATATATATATATATATATATATACATAGGTTATATTTTTATATGCATTGTATATATAAACATAAGAGAGAGAGGAGAACAGGAGTTTTAGCGACAGCAGGAACCGTCGCGATAGCAGCCATCGCAACAGCAATTAAATAGCAGCGGGCACAACAGGGGAAACAGCGACAGCAGCCAGCGACAGTTACAGAAAACTGTCGCTGAAACAGCATTAGTATCAGCAGCGTATCAGGAGTTTTATTGATAGTTTTAGCGACAGTTACAGAAAACTGTCACTAAAACAGCAGTGTATCAATATCAACAGCAGCTTCAGTGACAGTGGGCAGAATCTTCTGCGATAGTTTGGCAGTTTTATATATTAGATATTATATATATATATATATATATATATATATATATGTATATATATATGTTTATATGTGCTAATAGTATGTAATATATACTATATGTATAATAATTATTGTAGTATATGTATATATCTACAAGTAGATAGTATAACAAGTATTTGAGTATTACCTTGAGAAACCAAGGTAAGTACCAAGGTAATTGGGGATACCCAAGGTATTGGGTTTGGGTATCAAGATTTTTGTTTTATGTTGTGATACCAAGTTGGTTCAAAACCACGGTACCTATTTAATGTTTGTAATTAGGATTCTATATTATTAATAATTGTTTGACTCATATATTGATGTGTTACCTATGGATTTACGTATCCGGAGATACGGTATCCTAATATTTAAGATATGTGTTTTGTGACCTAGACTTTTAGTATTTGAACCCAATATCCTTGTATTAGACTTGTGTAATCTAGTAATAGGTAGTTGACCATAGTTTGACTATAGTTGACTATAGTTGACTTACAGTTGACCTTGTTTGACTTTTGACTTAGAATTAACTTGTTGACCTAGAAGTAGATTATTTTCACTTATATTCTTTCCGGAACCTTGTATTGATGTAATATTCCCTATTTAGGTCTTCGAGGCACCGTATCAGACATCTGTGAGGCTATTCATTGGACTTCAGGCGAGTACGTTCTCTGATAGTTTTTCGTTTATGATATCCTCTATGTTTATTGTATGTAGTATAGATATCCAAGTTTCTTGACCTGATGGTTACACAGATTGGTATATCCGGATCTCGTCATGTGATATTATTCCTTGTATATGATGTATCTTGTGTAAGTCTTGTTTCATTGATTATCTTGTGCATGTATATACACTGATTCTCGGGGAGATTTGCTACCTTCCTAGAGAATACCGTGTCATTGCATACCATGGTTGGATCTATTATACCAGTCGGGGGTGGGGAGTACTTTAGTGTAGATATGTGATCATACCCTCCTTGTGCATGTCTAGTTCCTTGTGAGTGTTGATCATACATCGCACGTATGATCAGCCAGGCCATTATACTCTTGTGCAAGTTCCTAAGCCGATCACATGATAAATCTAGTACTCACAGACTTAGACATTAGTATTCTTGTTCATTGTCATATTATTCATTCTTGTATTTATTCTAGTATTGGCTTATTGTGTATCTCTTGTATCTATTATGCATCTTATATATTTATATCTATTTACTATTATATATTTTTTATCATTGATTAGAACTGCTGTTAGAAATGTACTCTATTCCTTTCCTGGCTGGATATATTTTTCCCAGATGATAATAAGGACTGGTACCCTACACATTATGGACCTCAGGATATTGTGGGTTTAGAGTCCGAGACCCTGGTTCAGGAGGGACTTATCCCGTCTAAGGCAGATGACCCGAGTTTAGTAGCTTCTTAGTATTTCTTGTACTGGATTTGTCTCCAGTTTATTTGTGAGTATTTATTCAAACTCATTGATGTATTATTTTAGACTAATGAGTTGTATGTGACTATTCTATTCTTTATCATATTCATGCTCGTTCCATCTTAGATCTGTGATTTAGTATATTATTATTGTTGGTGGTTCTTTATATTGCTAGATAGAGTACCTAAACAGTGTTCTACAGTCGATTCTGCTGCGTAGGCTTGGCGTTGTTCCCGACTTGTACCCTTATACCGGGTGCGGGTCATGACACATTTTTAGTGGTGGCCCATGTAGGTCAAGCTTCGCAAGTTATGCGATGTCATGGTAGTGAGACGATTTAGTTGTACTACTACGAGCCTGCTATAGGATATAGGATATAGGCTGAGATACTCAATCATACCTAGGAAAATTCTTTTGATTCCACTATTATCCATTGATATTGATACTTGATCTCTTAAACTTTTCTTTCCTTGAGTGTCTTACATCATGTGCCATATTGATTCTTTCTTCACTTTGTCTCAGGATGCCGCCTAAGACTAGATCGCAGCAAGGGAGAGCAATTTTTGAGAGGTCTGTGACATCCCGAGGGCCTGCACCAGTCACTTCTCCAGTGATTGGAGTGTCGGCTACTTTCGGAGGTCCACCACCTACTCAAAGGACTATGCCAGCTGTATCTGAGGGGCTTCCACCTCCGCCTCCTGTGCCAGCAGAGGCGACACAGATGTTTATACTGTTTTGTGAGATGCTCGAGGCACAGAGGGCTCAGTCAGAGGCACATCAGAGGCAGACCGACGTTCTATGGCAGAGAATCGAGAGTGCTCATCAGCTTGCTCATGCCGTAGTCGAGAGAGAAGCTCCGGTCCAGCAGCAGGTTGTTCCTCAGGTTGCCCAGCTTCGGCCAGGCAACATCTAGGACTTTAAGAAGCTGGAGCCTAAGGTCTTCAAGGGGACGGAGGGCATCATCTATGCTAATGATTGGCTTGAGGACACTAAGCATCTTATGAGGGTGTCCCGTCTTTCTAAGGATCTTAAGGTTGAGGCGGTAGACTTCAACTGTTCGACGTCGCTCGTACATGGTTCAGGAACGAGCCAGTTCTGGTTGACGCAGGACAATCTTAGGAGGTATTCAAGGACCTTTTCAAGAAGAAGTTCTTCACTCGGGCAGACAGACTAGACTTAGGGAGGCAGTTCAAGAGTCTCATTCAGGGGAGCATGTCTGTGGAGGAGTACGCTGCGGAGTTTGGCAGGTTGAGCCAATTTGCAGAGTATCTGGTGAGAGAGCCGGAGGTTCGGGCTATTCGTTTTCGTTAGGGTCTAAACTGGGAAGTGAAGATCCTCATTCCGTCTTTTTATGAGATATACTCAGAGATACTTGTGGAGGCACGCAAGGTTGAGCGGGAGTTGGGTTTAAAGCCCAAGAGCGACCATAATTCTTTTCTGGGGGCAAACAACAGTGCAATATCTGTATAACATCCTCATTTCTAGTCCAGGCCTTTCCAGCATCCATAACATCACCAGACTCCCGCTAGGGCACCTTTTCACCAGGTACCACAGCAGCAGAGACAGTTACAGCAATCTTTCTGCCACTTCTGAAAGAAGCCCGACCATATTTGGAAAGTTTGCAGGAAGAGGTTGGGAGTTTATTTGTATTATGGTACTGAAGGGTATCAGCTGAGGCAGTGTCCTTGCAATTCTTGTTGTGTAGTTCAGGGAGTAGCTTCAGCTCCGAGGGCACAAACGAGACCATCTCCAGTACAACCGAGGGGACCGCTTCCAATACAACAGCAGTGTTATGTCCAGCATCAGCAGTAGGGAAGTGCACGTCAGGGACGAGCATTTTATATGACCGTCGAGGAGGACGAACCCACCGGAGATGTCATCGCAGGTTCTATTCTTCTTGATTCCATTCCAGCTTTAGCTTTATTTGATAGTGGTGCTTCCTATAGTTTTGTATCTATTTTTTTTGCTCTGAAGCATGGTTTGGTAGCTGAGTCTTTGCTTAGGACTTATAAGATTATGACCTAGGGAGGCATTATCCTGGTTAATGATATTTGCAAGGATCGGAGAGTTACTCTAGGAGGCCGGGAGTTGAGTGCGTGTCTACTTGTAATGCCACTTCTGAGCTACGATATTATACTCGAGATGGATTGGTTGAGTAGGCACCATGCTAGCATAGATTGTAGAGGAGGCAGAGTTTTGTTTGGTACGCCAGGAGAGTCAGAGTTCGAGTTTGCTAGAGGAGCTATAGAGCAGAGAGAAGGCTTTATTTGTGGAGCTATGGTGGAAGACAAGGAGTTGCCATATCTGTTGATAGCAAAGTTCTTGGATGTGTTTTCTGAGGAATTACCAGGGTTGCCGCCAGATCGAGATATTGAATTTTTTATAGACCTGGTGCCAGGAACAGAACCAATTTTGCAACATGTCTATAGAGTAAACATCAGTGAGCTGGTCGAGCTGAAGAAGCAGGTGGACGAATTGCAAGATAAGGGGTTTATCCGATCGAGTTCTTCACCATGGGGGGCCCTGGTATTGTTTGTACCGAAGAAGGATGGATTGTTGCACATGTGCATTAATTACAAGGCTTTAAATAATCTCACTATCAAGAATAAGTACCCTTTGCCACGGATTGATGATCTGTTCGATCAGTTGAGTGGTGCCAAGGTATTTTCTAAGATAGATTTAAGATCAGGTTACCATCAGGTGAAGGTGAAGCCGGTGGACATACCGAAGACTGCTTTTAGAACTGGTATGGTCAGTACGAGTTTATGGTGATGTCGTTTGGTTTGACTAATGCACCGACGGTATTTATGAACTTGATGAACAAGGTGTTCCATCAGCACATTGACAAGTTTGTGGTGGTGTTCATCGACGACATACTCATATACTCAAAGACGCCAGAGGAGCATGAGGAGCATTTGAGGATTGTGTTGGATGTGATGAGGAAGGAGAAGTTGTATAGAAAGTTGTCCAAGTGTGAGTTTTTCTTGGACAAGGTGGAGTTCTTGGGGCATGTTGTGACTAGTGATGGTATTTCAGTGGATCCGAAGATGTTCGCAACAGTAGAATCTTGGAAGACCACGAGTTCGGTAGCAGAGATCAGGAGTTTTTTGGGATTGGCAGGCTACTACAGGAAGTTTATGAAAGATTTTCGAGGATTGCCGAGCCAATGACCAGACTCACAAGGAAGGATGTGGAGTTTGTTTGGACAGAAGATTGCCAGATTGCTTTTGAGAAATTAAAGAAGAGGTTGACGTCAGTTCCTATTTTGACTTTGCCATCAGGGTCTGGAGGTTTCACTATTTATAGTGATGCATCAGAGAAATATTTGGGTTGTGTTCTTCAGCAGAATGGGAAAGTGATTTCCTATGCATCTAGGCAATTGTGTCCTCATGAAAAGAACTATCCTACCCATGATTTAGAGTTGGCAGCAGTCATCTTCGCTTTGAAGTTATGGAAACATTATTTGTACGGAGAGCGTGTGGATATCTTCACAGACCACAAGAGCTTGAAGTACGTTTTCACGAAGAAGGAGTTGAATATGAGGTAGTGTCGGTGGTTGGAACTGGTGAAGGATTTTGATATATCTTTGTAGTATCATCCTGGGAAAGCTAATGTAGTTGTCGATGCTTTGAGTAGGTATCCGGTAGATATGTTCTTGACACATGATCGATATTTGCTAGAGGACATGGAAAGCTTATGTAACACCCTATTCCGCTCAAGCGGTCTGCCGATTCAAACGACAAAAGTGCCATGTCCCGACTTGATTTTCTCAGGTGAGAATACTCGTTTTAGACAAAGGATATCCAGACTTGTCCCTACTGGAATTCAGCTTAGGCTTTAAGAGGCTCGCTTGGCGTATCGCTCAACCGAGGCAATACATCGCTAAGGTGGGTGGCTACGGTGAACTTGTCTTTGCTTAGCCAGCACATATAAAATATGGAATGCTACATGTTGTAGCGCCCCGTTCTCCCGGTGCGGAGAGCGCGGCTAAGAAATACAAGACGGTATCGTTCGATCGGGATAGATTGAATTAAGAACTCGTCCTCGTTATGGATTTGTTTCTTCGAAATCGATTCCCATATACAGTGGATTCGCCCCAAGGATCGGCTTAGCGGCAGAGTCAGGAGGGACCTCTCCGCTGCTATCTTTTATTGCCTCGGTTTTCGATGTCGCTTGTTGCTTTCGTGCTTTGAGTTAGTTTTAGGATTTGCTTGTTTTCCTTGAAACGATTTCGATTGTTTTCATTGTTTTCGTTCATTGAACTGCACTTCTATTTCGAGATTGGAAATAGAGGAAGAAGTATTAATCGAGCTGTTCGTGTGCAGGTGAACGAGCAGTAGGTGGCTTGCGAGCGGAGTCGTGAAGTGCCTCTTTCTTTCTTCTTTCCAAAATCTAAGTGAGTGGCTACCAACCCGATTAGCTAGCCCTGCTTCCAAGCTTCACTCCTTCGCCCCGATCAAACGATACCAAGTAATAATAAAAAAAACCAAGATAAAAGAGAATAGACTTGGTTAATACTGCTTGTCAATCAAACTGTGAACGGTTACTTACTTGCATGCTTGTTCGTTTGGGACATTTATCATATGCATAAATACAAGTTAGAATGTTTGTTCTTCTTTAAATTATGCTATAAAATATACTGAATCTAGAGGCTATGCAACTGAATCATAATACTGCTTGTCCTGAACTGGCGTTGCCTCAACTGCATGAACTGTTAGCTTAATGAAACAATATCGATTCGATCACGGACAACTTGTGCACAAGGTCATTGGTTCCTGCGGACGGTCGCTGGGGCACTGGCACCGATCCGATCCGGACGGAACTCACTGTAGTCTACTATATCTGAACGGGATGGGTTGCAGCCACTACTGAATCTTTGCTGCATTCCATCCTCGTTCAAGACTAAACGGTCCATTATGGCATCCTAGCCAGTGATCCACTGTATTTAAACCTGTTGCATACTAACTTGTTTCTTCGTGGCAGGGAAGGCATGGTAAGTATTGTGCAGGTAATTCAGACGGTCAGGTAAAATCCACCGAACGGTGGCACGTTCATTTCAGTAAATTCCATATGCTGCTTACTTGTAAATGAACTAAGGCAAGATAGAAACCCACAAAATATGTATGCTTCACTAAACAACCTATTGATTGGTCTAGTCAGGCTAGCTCGCCTTCACCAGCATGTTTTGATATGCTGACCCTCGTTGAAACAGGTTCTCCGCACCAAGGCAAACCGAGCGAGGAGCCGAAGTCGTCTACCCGATCCAGTCCAGCTGTTGGCGCATCTTCACCGCGCCCTCGAAGCATTTTGAAGCCAGAAGCTGCAACTCTTCATACACAAATGCAGCTCCGTGGCAAAGCCGTCCTCCAGCCTGGAGGTCTTTATTATTTTGAGTTTATAAAGGGATGTAATGTACAGGACTGCTATCTCATTTTGAGTCATCTCTTTTGTAAGCCATTCGGCATATTAGCTAACTCGTTCAAGAGTTTGTAATAGATGTTCATTATCAATAAAGAGAACTTTTCTATGTTTCAAATCTGTGTTTCAATTTATCTGCGTACTCTGAATATGTGCTTGCTATGCAATTTATTAAAGCCTTGTACGGGTGCAACTCCAGGCCCGTACGGCGGTCACGATTCGGGGGATGCCTCAAACGATTCTACGGAATCGGGTCGTGACACATGCTAGTCGTTAGGTGAATCATCCCCTGTATGCCAATAAGAATCCAACGCACCTAGCGAAGGGAATAATCCCAACTTGTATTGCTCATGCTAGAACATGGAAACTAAAATATTGCTTATAAATATGTTCAGACCCTCGCATGCTACCTTAGAACGTGTCGCTCGGAAAGTCCCTTATGGTTTCACCCCTCGCCTTACCTTCGGGCCCGAGCTAACGTGAATAATTGTGTTTATACAAATGCATGCTTGTCTGCTTGTATGTTGCCTTATTTTCATCCAAACCCCGGGAGACTACTAAGTAGTCATTCCGTGCATGATTGAACCTGCAAGTATCCGGGACAGTTAGGTCACCAAAGGCAGCCAGAACCCGGGGAATGCATCAAGGCAAAGTGAATATTGTACTGGGATCACATCAAGTTTACCTTTGAACGAGAATCCTGTCCAAGCTCGTTCATAGTGGATTGTACTCGTGTTATTGATTATATTATGGAAGATGTGAATATGGTTAACCCCAAAGACCCAGACCTGCATATCGCGGATAACTTGTGTGCATAAGGTATTGATCGTTTGAGTTCCGCGAATGGACACCGGGGCACTAGGGCCGATCCGATCCGGATGGAACGTATGTATAGTCGTATGTTACTCGACAAAGTATTATGCAGCAGGGCTCGCCACCCGCGTTGTACGTCATTTTGCCCTGAGACTATAAACTGTCCATAATGGTATACCAACGACTCATGTTCATATAGATAAGTCATCCTCGCTTAGCAGCTATCCGCGTGCGAGTCATTGCATCGCATTAAAAGAATAACTGAACACCTGAACGATCTGGATATAATGACTCTCGTGTTTGCATATGCTACAACTTGGTTTTTATTACGAATGCCCCTGATTATTTATGCCTGTCCGTGCTTGAATTAATAATGTTGCCTTGGACAGGGAAGGTCAAATGGTAAGTCGGTAAGTATTGTCGAATTTTCTCTCATGTCGTACGGCACACTGCCACACGAAATAGGCTATTCAAATCTTGCATGAAACTGATCCCAATGCAACTAAAAAGACAACATAATAGTTGGTGCACGAAACTTATATTAAGTGTTTGGATTTGTCGAGCGGGCGAGTAGCCTCCCCACCAGTGCATTCAATATATTGATAACCCACCAAATCGTTTGCAGGGTGCGAGAAAACCTCGTTTGATGCGGATGCCTCCTTCGTGTGTGCTAAGGTGTGTAGATCACTCTGAAGTAGCGGTGCATCCAGAACAGAAGCACATATATAAGACATAATGTTGGAACTTGCCTGAACATTGTCTGTACAATCATTCCATAATTGTAGCCACTTGGCACGCTTTTATTGTTTCAGGGAGAGAGGCTTGAGCGACTTGTAATCTCGGCCAAGTGCCGCTTGTAACACTTGTTTATAATAAAAGAGTTGCTTTACTTCTACTTGTGTTATACAATGCTTCCACTATATTGTCGACTTAGTAAACTTGTTACCGATCGCCTATGCGTTCATGACTCCTTTGCACTCGGACAATCTATGCGACTCTGTGGCTTAGAACTCTTATCGCCAGCCAATAAACCATAGCCTTGCACGGGCGTAGCTCACGCTCATTCGGCATCACGCCCGGATGGGTCAAAGCGATCACTCCACGGAAACGCTGGCGCGGTGATTCTTGCCTAGCGGGAACGGCCGATTTAGCCTGCGGGAGATCGGGGCGTGATAGCTTGGTCATCGATATGATAGTTTCTGGTTGTGATAAGAAGATATAGGGATTGCAAATATATTTAGATTTGATGGACAGGATCAAGGCAGCACAGTATGAGGATGTATCTCTGAGGAGTATCAGAGCTCAGGTGAGAGCAAGATTGGAGGATAATTTCATCATTGCTGAGGATGGATCTTTGAGACATAGAGTTAGATTGTGTGTACCTAGTGGAAAGCTGCATGAGGAGGTATTGCAGGAAGCGCATCACTCTCAGTATTCCATGTATCTAGGTGCCAACAAGATATATCGGGATATGCGAGAGAAGAGTGTGGTGGTATGGCATAAAGAGGGAAGTGGCACAGTTTATATCCAGATGCTTAGTGTGCCAGCAGGTGAAAGCCGAGAGGTAGAGTCCAGGAGGTTTACTTCAGCCATTATCCATCCCAGAGTGGAAGTGGGAGCATATTACTATTGATTTTGTGTCCGGACTTCCACGATCTCTAGGAGGGAAAGATGCAATTTGGGTCATCGTTGATAGGTTGACCAAGTCGGCCCACTTTTTGCCTTTCAAGGTGGGTTTGTCTACGGAGAAGCTGGCAGAGATGTATGTGAGGCAGATTGTTAGGATACATGGAGTTCCCGTCAACATAGTCTCAGATCGGGATAGTCATTTTACTTCTCATTTTTGGAAGAGTTTGTAGGAGAGTTTGGGCACTCAGCTCAAGTTCAGTACTGTATATCATCCCCAGACAGATGGAAAGTCAAAGAGAACTATTCAGACTCTTGAGGATATGTTGTGCACTTGAGTACTAGATTTCGGGGGTTCTTGGGAGGATCATCTCTATTTGGTAGAGTTTGCTTATAACAACAGCTACCAGGCTAGTATAAAGATGTCACCTTTTGAAGCTCTGTACGGTCGGAGGTGTCGTACTCCCTTATCATGGGAAGATGTTGGGGAGAGAGTTTTGCTTGGGCCATAGATGGTTGTGGATGTAGCGAAGAAGGTTCAGTTGATCAGAGACAGACTTCGTGTGGCGCAGGACAGAAAGCGACATTGGGCCGATAGCCACCGGAGACCTTTGGAGTTCGAGGTATAGTTTAGATTTTATTTTGTGCTTGTTATTGGTTGTTTGTTATAGATTAAGTTCTTAAGTTGGTGTTCTGTTCTAGGTGGGTGGTTTGGTGTTTCTGAGGATTTCTTCGACATGAGGCACGATTCACTTTGGTGGAGGCGGGAAGCTTAGTCTGCGATTCATCGGACCTTTCACTATTCTAGAGAGGGTCGGTGCAGTTACTTATAGACTAGACTTACCACCTGTATTGGAGGGAGTGCATAACGTGTTTCACGTGTCACAGTTAAGATAATACATGGCAGATCCTAGTCATGTATTGGATCACTCGGAGATAGAGGTGGGCCCTACTCTTAGCTATCCAGAGCAGCCAGTTGAGATTCTGGATCGAAGAGAGAATGTGCTAAGGAACCAGACTATTCCTTTGGTACGTATCGCATGGAGGCATCACTCTCCGGGGGAGTCTACCTGGGAGAGAGAGGATGAAATGCGAGAGCGTTATCCATATTTGTTTGTGCCCTAAGGTATGTTATTTCCTAGTTATATTTTGTTCATTGTTATGTTCTTGTTAGTTATGATTCTTTAGTTCTGTTCTTTAGTTCTATTCTGTTATTTTCTGGGGGTAGTTTTCGTCTTTGAATTTCGAGAACGAAATTACTTTAAGGAGGATAGACTTGTCACTACCACATTTTCTAGGAAAGGGTACTTTAGTAATTTTTTATTTAATTAAATATTATGCATGATAAATAATTATTTCTTGTATTATTAAATTTTTGTTAGATGTTAGTTATTTATTTTGGACTTGTGTTAGTGGACATAACTAGTTTAGTTAGACTCATGGACCAACATAAATTAATTGTTAGATTTGAGCCCAATTAGAAGGCCCATTGTTAAGGAGATGGATTAAATTAATTAAACCATTAGACTAGCAGCTTCTCTCCTTAATTATTTCTTCATGAGAGGCCCCAAGGGGTATTTTGGACAATTTATGGTAGCTTGAGGAAGGGGGAAAGGGGCCGGCCTATAATAAAGAGGAAGGAAAATTCTCTCTCCTCTTTTTATTTCAAAACTAGATCTAGAATTTCTTTCAACCAAATTTCTTCATTCCTACTTCATTTCCCTACCAAATTTTATCCCAATTCCTTCCCAAATTACCATTAGAGGCTAGTGGAGCAAGGATCTAGAAGGAGGAAGCAAGGATCTACAAAGAGGACCAAGGATCTACAAGTTGGAGGCAATTTCATCACATTAGAGGTTGCATTGGGAATCCATCTCCCAATAGGTACAATTCAGTTTTTTTCCCCTTAAATTAGGTTCTAAATCTGAGATTTAACCATAAAAAATTAACCCATATGCATAGGCTACCCATAGGATTTGATTTTGTGTTCATAGGAGGCATATTGAGAAAGTTATGGTACTTTTTGTGTCAATTTTGGGAGAATTCCGAGATTAACAATTGTTGTGTTTGTCAATTGGTCCTATAGATCAATTTGGCATGTGCTTGTGTCTTTGGGGATAGTATCGCGTCCATAATTGGGTACGTATAGGTCGTATCCCAGCAATTTGGTGATACGTGTTGATTTGAGAGTTTTTTCTCCGACACGGGACTTTGTACATGTCATATTTTGACACGGACACGTAGATTTGTTTTTGACTCTTTATATTGTTCATAAATTGTATGTGTGGCTTGTTCGTGTACTTTGGGGTACGTTTGGATGTGTGGTGGACTTGTGTCGTAAGCGTATCCTAGATCTAGTGGGATACGGGATGATATGTTCCATGTGTGTGCAATTTAATAATAAATCTAATTCTTTGTGCTCTTATTCTTGCAAAAGTGTGTGTATATATATATATATATATATATATATATATATATATATATATATATATATATATATATATATATATATATATTGTGGTGACAATATTTATGTATCATTATGTCTTAGATCTATGTATCTATTATATATAGGTGTGTATATATTTTTTTGTAGCTATTATTCTACATAAGTAAGAATTATATATATTATATAGCATGTATATATATATATATATATATATATATATATATATATATATATATATATATATATATATATATATATATATATATATGTAGTTATATACCTACTTATATGATATATGCATTCATTTTGTGTATTATTATATATACGTATACATATATGTGTTGTTATATATGTATATATTACTATGCTATTGTCATATGTATTTAATATGTACATATATATGTGGAGGTGTATGTATGTTATATATATGTTATTTGTCATCGTGTTATTTATTATAGTTATATATATTTTTGTATCTATTTATGGGTGTTATATATATATATATATATATATATATATATATATATATATATATATATATATATATATATTTATATAGGTTATATTTATATATGCATTGTATATATAAACATAAGAGAGAGAGGAGAACATGAGTTTGAGCGACAGCAGGAACCATCGCGACAGCAATGAAATAGCAGCGGCCACAACAGAAGAAATAGTGACAGCAGCCAGCGACAGTTAGAGAAAACTATCGCTAAAACAGCAGCAGTATTAGCAGCATATCAGGAGTTCTAGTGACAGTTTTAGCGATAGTTGCAGAAAACTGTCACTAAAATAGCAGTGTATCAATATCAACAGCAGCTTCAGCGAAAGTGGGCAGAATCTTCAACGACAGTTTGGCCATTTTATATATTAGATATTATATATATAGATATAGATATATATATATATATATATATATATGTATATGGTATTTAATATATATATATATATATATATATATATATATATATATATATTTATATGAGCTAATAGTATGTAATATATACTATATGTATAATAATTATTGTAGTATATGTATATATCTATGGGTAGATAGTATACCTAGTATTTGAGTATTACCTTGAGAAACCAAGTTTAGTACCAAGGTAATTGGGGATACCCAAGGTATTGGGTTTGGGTATCAAGATTTTGGTTTTATGTTGTGATACGAAGTCGGTTCAAAACCACGGTACCTATATAATATTTGTAATTAGGATTCTATATTATTAGTAATTCTTTGACTCATATATTGATGTGTTACCTGTGGATTTACGTATCCGGATATACGGTATCATAATATTTAAGATATGGGTTTTGTGACCAAGACTTTTAGTATTTGAACCAAATATCCTTGTGTTAGACTTGTGTAATCTAGTAATAGGTAGTTGACCATAGTTTGACTATAGTTGACCATAGATGACTTATAGTTGACCTAGTTTGACTTTTGACTTAGAATTGACTTGTTGACCTAGAAGTTGATTAGTTTGACTTATTTTCTTTCCAGGACCTTGTATTGATGTTATATTCCCTATCTAGGTCTTCGAGGCACCGTATCTGACATATGTGAGGCTATTCATTAGACTTCAGGCGAGTATATTCTTTGATAGTTTCTCGTTTATGATATCCTCTATGTTCATTGTATCTAGTGTAGATATCCATGTTTCTTGATATGATGGTTACACGGATTGGTATATTCAGATCTTGTCATGAGATGTTATTCCTTGTATATGGTATATCTTGTACAAATCTTATTTTATTGATTATCTTGTGCATGTACAGACACTGATTCTCGGGAAGATTTGCTACCTTCCTAGAGAATCCCGTGCCATAGTATACTATGGTTGGATCTATTATACTAGTAGGGGGTGGGGAGTACTTTAGTGTAGATATGTGATCATACCCTCCTTGTGTATGTCTTGTTCCTTGTGAGTGTTGATCATACACCGCACGTATGATCAGCCAGGCCATTATACTCTTGTGCAAGTTTCCAAGCCGATCACATATTAAAGCTAGTACTCACACACTTAGACATTAGTATTCTTGTTCATTGTCATATTGTTCATTCTTGTATTTATTCTAGTATTTCCTGATTGTGTATCTCTTGTATCTATTGGACATCTTGTATTTTCATATCTATTTACTGTTATATAGTTTTTATGATTGATTAGAACTGTTGTTAGAGATATACTCTGCTCCTTTCCTGACTGGATATATTTTTTGTCACTACCACATTTTAGGAAAAAGGGTATTTTGGTAATTTCCTATTTAAATAAATATTGTGCATGGTAAATAATTTTTGTTGTATTATTTAATTATTGTTGGATGTTATTTAATTATTTTGGACTTATTTTAGTGGACCCAACTAGTTTAGTTTGGACCCATGGACCAACATGAATTAATTAGTTAGACTTGGCCCATTTAGAAAGCCCATAGTTAAGGAGATAGATTAAATTAATTAAATGATTAGACTAGAAGCTTCCTTCCTTAATTATTTCTTCATGAGAGGCCCCAAGGGGTACATTGGACATTTTATAATTGCTTGGGGGAGGGGCTATGGCCGGCCTATTAAAGAGGGGGGAAATTTCTCTCTCCTCTCATCTCATTCCAAATCTAGATCTAGAATTCTCCCACTACCAAATTCCCTCCATTTCCAATCCAATTCCCTACCAAATTCATTCCAAATTCTTCCCAATTCACCATTAGAGAAGAAGAAAGCAAGGATCTAGAAGAAGGAAGCAAGGATCTACAAAGAGGAGCAAGGATCTATAATTTGGAAGCAAGTTCATCTCAATTGGAGGTTTCGTTGGAAATCCATCTCCCAATTGGTATAATTCAGATTTTCCCATTTAAATAGCTTCTAAATCTAAGATTTAATCATGTAAAATCAACCTATATGTATGTAGTACCCATAGAACTTTGTTTTGTGTTCATAGGAGACCCATGGAGAAAGTTATGGTGCTTTTTGTGTCAATTTTGTTGGAATTCCGAATTTATATTTTGTTGTGTGTGTCAAGTGATCCTATAGATCAATTGAACATGAGATTTGTGTTTGAGGCTAGTGTCGTGTCCATATTGGGATACTTGTGGTTCGTATCCCAACTATTTGGTGATACGTGTTATTTGGGAGTTTTCCTCCGACACGGGGCTTTGAACATGTCGTATTTTGACACGGACACATAGATCTACTTTTGACGCTTTGATTTATTCATAAATATTATTTGTGATTTGTTTGTGTCCTTCGGGGTGCATTTGGTTGTGTGTTAGACTCGTGTCGCATGCGTATCCTAGATCTAGTGGGATACGGTGAGATACTCTCCAATTGTATGTATTTTTGCATAGATCTAATTAATTGTGGTTCAATTCTTCATTTATAATTAGTATATATATATGGATATTAAATATTTATTTTGTGTATTTATTATAGTAATTATTGTAGCATAGATCTATATTTTGGGTGTGCTAATATAATGTACAATATAATATGTAGCTTTCTTGCATGCAAATATATATGTTACTACTTGTTAAATAATATAATTTATACATAAAATGTTATAAAATATATTTGTATGTTTAATTGTGTAATTATATTATTTATAATTATTATGTAATTATTTGGATATTAATGTAAATATTTTAGGTGTGCTTCTAGCCATGTAAATTATATGTTCTTTGTTAAATATTTGAAGGTATAAGTTTATGTGTATATTAATATATATATGTACATTTTTGTATTAATGATTTATATATATATATATATATATATATACTGTTTTATATATTCTGTTTATATATATATATATAGTGTTTATATATTCTATTTTTATATATATAATTATATATATACAACTTATTTTAGTGACAGTGAATTAATGACAGTAAAAAACTGTCATTAATTAGCCGACTAATAGCAGCCGCTGTAGCCTTCGGGCAATTAATGACAAACCTGTCATTAATTGCAGCAGCGGGAAACAGCAGCTTTTCTGCGACGCTTTTTCTGCGACAGTTTAACTGTCAGCGAAAACCAAAGCAGTGGCAGTTTATTATTTGGGTTTCGGTGACAGTCCTTCGGTGACAGTCCCGACTGTCACTATTTAAACTGTTTTGATTTAATCCTATTTTATTCACTGTTTTTCAATGACGCTTTGACAGATTTAATGTATATATTATATATTATAATTGTATATATATATATGTATATATATATGTGTTTTGTGAGGAATAATAATTGTAATAATATATTATGTTATTTATATAAATGTTGGGTTGTATATATATTATTTTAGGGTATATATTAATTATATTATTAGTATACTTTGTGTGAGTTCTTTTTGAATCTAATTTGATTCCTAAATTATTGTAGTTTATCTCTATATTATTTTATAAATGTCTTGTGAGGTTGACTTTGGGTTTGACCATGTTTGACTTTAGTGGACTTTAGAGTTGACCATAGTTGACTTTTGACTTAGAATTGACCTAGAAATTGCCTAGTTTGACTTGTTCTCTTTCCGAGACCTTGTATTAATGTGGTATTCCATATCTAGGTCTTCGAGGCACCGAGTCAGACATTTGTGAGACTGTTCATTGGACTTCAGGCGAGTACATTCTCTGATAGTTTCTCATTTATGATATCCTCTATGTTCGTTGTATCTAGTGTAGATATACATGTTCTCTTGACACTATGGTTACACGGATTGGTATATCCGGATCTCGTCATGTGATGTTATTCCTTGGTATATGGTGTATATGGTGCAAGTATTGTTTTATTGGTTATCTTGTACATATACAGACACCGATTCTCGGGGAGACTAGCTATCTTCTTGGGGAATCTAGTGCCATAACGTACCGTGGTTGGATCTATTATACCAGTCGGGATGGGAAGTATTTTAGTGTAGATATGTGATCATACCCTCCTTGTGCATGTCTTGTTCCTTGTGAGTGTTGATCATACACCGCACGTATAATCAGCCAGGCCATTATACTCTTGTGCAAGTTCCTAAGCCGATC
Source organism: Iris macrosiphon (assembly GCA_036927795.1). Taxonomy (NCBI): domain Eukaryota; kingdom Viridiplantae; phylum Streptophyta; class Magnoliopsida; order Asparagales; family Iridaceae; genus Iris; species Iris macrosiphon. The sequence continues at coordinate 53,704,780 of JAYESA010000011.1, forward strand.
ACATGTTAAAGCTAGTACTCACATACTTAGTCATTAGTATTCTTGTTCTATCAGCATATTGTTCATTATTGTATTTCTTTCCAGTACTTCCTTATTGTCTATATATTTCTTGTATCTATTATGCATCTTGTTTATCCACAGCTACTTACTGTTACATAGTTTTTATCATTATTTGAGAACTGCTGTTAGGGTTGTACTCTGCTCCTTTCCTGACTGGATATATTTTTCCAGATGACACTGAGGAGTACCCTACCTATTATGGACCCCAAGATGTTGTGGGTATAGATTCTGAGACCCTGGCTCAAGAGGGACTTATCCCAACTGAGACAGTTGACCCTGGAGTTCTAGCTTTATAGTTTTGTAGTATTTTTTGTACTGGATTTGTCTCCAGCATATTTCTGTAATTTTCTTCAGACTCATTGATGTATTATTTTAGACTCATGAGTTGTATTATGACTATTCTATTCTTATCTGATTCGTGTTCATTCTATCTTAGTTCTGTGATTGAGTACACTATCTTTTGGTGGTTCATTATATTAGATAGACTTTCTAGACAACGTTCTACCGCCGATTCTGCGGCGTAGGCTGGGTGTTGTTTCCGACTAGTACCCTTACCCCGGGTGCGGGTCGTGACACATTTTTGGTGGTGGCCCATGCAGGTCTAGCTTCACAAGTATGTGATGTCATGGTAGTGCGACAATTTAGTTGTACTACTGCGAGCCTGCAATAGGATATAGGATATAGGCTGAGATACTCAATCACATCTAGGAAAATTCTTTTGATTCAACTATTCTCCTTTGACGTTGATACTTGATCTCTTAAACTGTCCTTTCCTTGAATATCTTACATCTTGTGCCATATTGATTCTTTCTTCCGCTTTGTCTCAGGATGCCGCCTAAGACTAGATCACAGCAAGGGAGAGCAGTTTCTGAGAGGTCTGTGACATCCCGAGGGCCTGCACCAGTCACTTCTCCGGTGATTGGAGTGTCAGCTGCTTTCGGAGGTCCACCACCCACTCAGAGGGCTGTGCCAGCTGTATCTGAGGGGCTTCCACCTCCACCTCATGTGCCAGCAGAGGCGTCACAGATGTTTACTCTGTTTCGTGAGATGCTCGAGGCACAGAGGGCTCAGTCGGAGGCACATCAGAGGCAGACCAACGTTCTACGGCAGGGCATCGAGAGTGCTCATCAGCTTGCTCGTGCTGTAGTTGAGAGAGGAGTTCCGGTCCAGCAGCAGGTTGTTCCTCAGGTTGCTCAGCTTCGGCCAGGCAACATTCAGGACTTTAAGAAACTGGAGCCTAGGGTTTTCAAAGGGACGGAGGGCATCGTCTATGCTGATGATTGGCTCGAGGACATTGAGCGTCTTATGAGGATGTCCCGTCTTTCTGAAGATCTGAAGGTTGAGGCGGTAGGACTTCAACTGTTCGATGTCGCTCGTACCTGGTTCAGGAATGAGCCGGTTCTAGTTGACGCAGGACAATCTTGGGAGGTATTCAGGGACCTTTTCAAGAAGAAGTTTTTCGCCCGGATAGACAGGCTTGACTTGGGGAGACAATTTGAGAGTCTCATTCAGGGAAGCATGTCTGTGGAGGAATATGCTGCAGAGTTCGGTAGGCTGAGCCAATTTACAGAGTATCTGGTGAGGGAGCCGGAGGTTCGAGCTATTCGTTTTCGAGAGGGTCTAAACTGCGAGGTGAAGATTCTCATTCCGTCTTTTTATTAGACATACTCGGAGATACTTGCGGAGGTACGCAAGGTTGAGCGGGATCTGGGTTTGAAGACCAAGAGAGACCGTAATTCTTTTCTGGGGGCCAACGGTAGTGCAGTATCTGCCAAACGTCCTCATTTCCAGTCCAGACCTTTCCAGCAGCCACAGCAGAACCAGACTCCAGCTAGAGCGCCTTTTCACCAGGCACCTCAGCAACAGAGGCAGTTACAGCAAGCTCTATGCAACTTCTGCAAGAAGCCCGGCCACATCTGGGAAGTTTGCAGAAAGAGGCTAGGAGTTTGTTTGTATTGTGGTACTGAAGGACATCAATTGAGGGAGTGTCCTCGTCGTGCAGTTCAGGGAGCAGCTCCAGCTCCGAGGGCACAGATGAGACCAACTGCAGCACAACCGAGGGGACCGCTTCCGACACAGCAGCAGCGTTTTGTCCAGCATCAGCAGCAGGGAGGTGCTCGGCAGGGACGAGCGTTTGCTATGACAGTCGAAGAGGAGGAACCCACCGGAGATGTCATCGCAGGTTCTATTCTTCTTGATTCCATTCCAGCTTTTGCTTTGTTTGATAGTGGTGCTTCCCATAGTTTTGTATCTGTTTCTTTTGCTCTAAAGCATGGTTTGGTAGCTGTGTCTTTGCTTAGGACTTGCAAGATCATGACCGGGGGAGGCATTATCCTGGTTAATAATATTTGCAAAGATCGGAGAGTTACTCTGGGAGGCCGGGAGTTGAGTGCGTGTCTACTTGTAATGGCACTTCCGAGCTACGATATTGTACTCGGGATGGATTGGTTGAGTAGGCACCGTGCTAGCATAGATTATAGAGGAGGTAGAGTTTTGTTTGGTCCGCCAGGAGAGCCAGAGTTCGAGTTTGCTAGAGGAGTTGCGGAGCAGGAAGAAGGCATTATTTGTGGAGCTATGGTGGAAGACAAGGAGTTGTCGCATCCGTTGATAGCAGAATTTTTGGATGTGTTTCCTGAAGAATTGCCAGGATTGCCGCCAGATCGAGATATTGAATTTTCTATAGACTTGGTGCCAGGTGCAGAACCGATTTCGCAGCATGTCTATAGAGTAAACAACAGCGAGCTGGTCGAGTTGAAGAAGCAGGTGGACGAATTGCAGGATAAGGGGTTTATCAGATCGAGTTCTTCACCATGGGGAGCCCCGGTATTGTTTGTACCGAAGAAGGATGGATCGGTGCGTATGTGCATTGATTACAGGGCTTTAAATAATCTCACTATCAAGAATAAGTATCCTTTGCCACGGATTGATGATCTATTTGATCAGTTGAGTGGTGCGAAGGTATTTTCTAAGATAGATTTGAGATCAGGCTACCATCAGGTGAAGGTGAAGCCAGAGGACATACCGAAGACTGCTTTTAGAACTCGGTATGGTCAGTACGAGTTTATGGTGATGCCGTTTGGTTTGACTAATGCACCGGCGGTATTTATGAACTTGATGAACAAGGTATTCCACCAGTACCTTGACAAGTTCGTGGTGGTGTTCATCGACGACATACTCATATACTCGAGGACACCGGAGGAGCATGAGGAGCATTTGAGGATTGTGTTGGATGTGCTGAGGAAGGAGAAGCTGTATGGAAAGTTGTCCAAATGTAAGTTTTTCTTGGACAAGGTGGAATTCTTGGGGCATGTTGTGACTGGTGATGGTATTTTAGTGGATCCGAAGAAGATTTCAGCAGTAGAATCTTGGAAGACTCCGAGTTCGGTAGCAGAGATCAGGAGTTTCTTGGGATTGGCAGGCTACTACAGAAAGTTTGTGCAAGATTTTTCGAGGATTGCCGAGCCGATGACCAGACTCACAAGGAAGGATGTGGAGTTTGTTTGGACGGAAGATTGCCAGGCTGCTTTTGAGGAGTTGAAGAAGAGGTTGACGTCTGCTCCTATTTTGACATTGCCATCAGGGTCCGGAGGTTTCACTATTTATAGTGATGCATCGGGAAAGGGTTTAGGTTGTGTTCTTCAGCAACATGGGAAAGTGATTGCCTATGCATCCAGGCAATTGCGTCCTCATGAAAAGAACTATCCTACCCATGATTTGGAGTTGGCAGCTGTCATATTCGCCCTGAAGTTGTGGAAACATTATTTGTACAGAGAGCGTGTGGAGATCTTCACAGACCACAAAAGCTTGAAGTACGTTTTCACGCAGAAGGAGTTGAACATGAGGCAGCGTCGGTGGTTGGAACTGATGAAGGATTTTGATATCTCTTTGCAATATCATCCTGGGAAAGCCAATGTAGTTGCCGATGCTTTGAGCAGGTATCCGGTAGCTATGTTCTTGACGCAGGATCGATATCTGTTGGAGGACTTGGAGAGCTTGGACATTGAGGTGATTGTTCCTGGGTGTGCTATGCAGATATGGAGATTGCAGATACACTCAGATTTGATGGATAGGATCAAGGTAGCACAGTATGATGACGTATCTTTGAGGAGTATCAGAGCTCAGGTGAGAGCAGGATTGGAGGATGATTTCACTATTGCAGAGGATGGATCTTTGAGGCATGGAGTTAGATTGTGTGTGCCTAGTGGGGAGTTGCGAGAGGAGATATTGCAGGAAGCGCATCGCTCTCAGTATTCCATACATCCAGGTGCTAACAAGATGTATCAGGATATGCGAGAGAGTGTGTGGTGGTATGGCATGAAGAGGGAAGTGGTACAGTTTGTATCCAGATGCTTAGTGTGCCAGCAGGTGAAAGCCGAGAGGCAGAGGCCAGAAGGTTTACTTCAGCCATTACCCATTCCAGAGTGGAAGTGGGAACACATTACTATGGATTTTGTGTTCGGACTACCACGATCTCCAGGAGGGAAAGACGCAATTTGGGTCATTGTTGATAGGTTGACCAAGTCGGCCCACTTTTTGCCTTTCAAGGTGGGTTTGTCTACGGAGAAGCTGGCAGAGATGTATGTGAGGCAGATCGTTAGGATACATGGAGTTCCCGTCAGCATAGTCTCAGATCGGGATAGTCGTTTCACTTCTCATTTCTGGAGGAGTTTGCAGGAGAGTTTGGGCACTCAGCTCAAGTTCAGTACTGCATATCATCCCCAGACAGATGGGCAGTCAGAGAGGACTATTCAGACTCTCGAGGATATGTTGCGCACTTGTGTACTAGATTTCGGAGGTTCTTGGGAGGACCATCTCCATTTGGTAGAGTTTGCTTACAACAACAGTTACCAGGCCAGTATAGAGATGTCACCTTTTGAAGCTCTATATGGTCGGAGGTGTCGTACTCCTTTGTCTTGGGACGATGTTGGAGAGAGAGTTTTGCTTGGGCCAGAGATGGTTGTGGATGCAGCAAAGAAGGTTCAGTTGATCAGAGACAGACTTCGAGTGGCACAGGACAGACAACGGCATTGGGCCGATAGCCATCGGAGACCCTTGGAGTTTGAGGTATAGTTTAGATTTTATTTTGTGTGCTTGTTCTTGGTTGTTTGTTATAGATAAGTTCTTAAGGTGGTGTTTTGTTCTAGGTGGGTGGTTTGGTGTTTCTGAGGATTTCTCCGACACGAGGCACGATTCGCTTCGGTGGAGGCGGAAAGTTTAGTCCGCGATTCATTGGACCTTTCACTATTCTAGAGAGGGTCGATGCAGTTGCTTATAGACTAGACTTGCCACCTGCATTAGAGGGAGTGCACAACGTGTTTCATGTGTCGCAGTTGAGACGATACGTGGCAGATCCTAGTCATATATTGGATCACTCAGAGATAGAGGTGGGCCCTACTCTTAGCTATCCAGAGCAGCCAGTTAGAATTCTGGATCGGAGAGAGAAGGTGCTGAGGAACCAGACTATTCCTTTGGTGCGCGTCGCATGGAGGCATCACTCTCCGGGGGAGTCTACCTGGGAGAGAGAGGATGACATGCGAGAGCGTTATCCATATTTGTTTGTACCTTGAGGTATGTTATTTTTAGTTATGTTCTGTTCATTGTTATGTTCTGTTCATTAGTTAGTTGTGATTCTTTAGTTCTGTTCTGTGATTTTCTGGGGGTAGTTTTCGTCTTTGAATTTCGAGGACAAAATTATTTTAAGGAGGGTAGACTTGTCACTACCACATTTTAGAAAAAAGGGTATTTTGGTAATTTCCTATTTAAATAAATATTGTGCATGGTAAATAATTTTTGTTGTATTATTTAATTATTGTTGGATGTTATTTAATTATTTTGGACTTATTTTAGTGGACCCAACTAGTTTAGTTTGGACCCATGGACCAACATGAATTAATTAGTTAGACTTGGCCCATTTAGAAAGCCCATAGTTAAGGAGATGGATTAAATTAATTAAATGATTAGACTAGAAGCTTCCTTCCTTAATTATTTCTTCATGAGAGGCCCCAAGGGGTACATTGGACATTTTACAATTGCTTGGGGGAGGGGCTATGGCCGGCCTATTAAAGAGGGGGGAAATTTTTCTCTCCTCTCATCTCATTCCAAATCTAGATCTAGAATTCTTCCACTACCAAATTCCCTCCATTCCCAATCCAATTCCCTACCAAATTCATTCCAAATTCTTCCCAATTCACCATTAGAGAAGAAGAAAGCAAGGATCTAGAAGAAGGAAGCAAGGATCTACAAAGAGGAGCAAGGATCTATAATTTGGAAGCAAGTTCATCTCAATTGGAGGTTTCGTTGGAAATCCATCTCCCAATAGGTATAATTCAGATTTTCCCATTTAAATAGCTTCTAAATCTAAGATTTAATCATGTAAAATCAACCTATATGTTTGTAGTACCCATAGAACTTTGTTTTGTGTTCATAGGAGACCCATGGAGAAAGTTATGGTGCTTTTTGTGTCAATTTTGTTGGAATTTTGAATTTATATTTTGTTGTATGTGTCAAGTGATCCTATAGATCAATTGAACATGAGATTTGTGTTTGAGGCTAGTGTCGTGTCCATATTGGGATACTTGTGGTTCGTATCCCAACTATTTGGTGATACGTGTCATTTGGGAGTTTTTCTCCGACACGGGGCTTTGAACATGTCGTATTTTGACACGGACACATAGATCTACTTTTGACGCTTTGATTTATTCATAAATATTATTTATGATTTGTTTGTGTCCTTCGGGGTGCATTTGGTTGTGTGTTGGACTCGTGTCGCATGCGTATCCTAGATCTAGTGGGATACGGTGAGATACTCTCCAATTGTGTGTATTTTTGCATAGATCTAATTAATTGTGGTCAATTCTTCATTTATAATTAGTATATATATATGGATATTAAATATTTATTTTGTGTATTTATTATAGTAATTATTGTAGCATAGATCTATATTTTGGGTGTGCTAATATAATGTACAATATAATATGTAGCTTTCTTGCATGCAAATATATATGTTACTACTTGTTAAATAGTATAATTTATACATAAAATGTTATAAAATATATTTGTATGTTTAATTGTGTAATTATATTATTTATAATTATTATGTAATTATTTGGATATTAATGTAAATATTTTAGGTGTGCTTCTAGCCATGTAAATTATATGTTCTTTTATAAATATTTGAAGGGATAAGTTTATGTGTATATTAATATATATATGTACATTTTTGTATTAATGGTTTATATATATATATATATATATATACTGTTTTATATATTCTGTTTATATATATATATATATATATATATATATTGTTTATATATTCTATTTTTATATATATAATTATATATATACAACTTGTTTTAGTGACAGTGAATTAATGACAGTAAAAAACTGTCATTAATTAGCCGACTAATAGCAGCCGCTGTAGCCTTCGGGCAATTAATGACAAACCTGTCATTAATTGCAGCAGCGGGAAACAGCAGCTTTTCTGCGACGCTTTTTCCGCGACAGTTTAACTGTCAGCGAAAACCAAAGCAGTGGCAGTTTATTATTTGGGTTTCGGTGACAGTCTTTCGGTGACAGTCCCGACTGTCACTATTTAAACTGTTTTGATTTAATCCTATTTTATTCACTGTTTTTCAATGACGCTTTGACAGATTTAATGTATATATTATATATTATAATTGTATATATATATATGTATATATATATGTGTTTTGTGAGGAATAATAATTGTAATAATATATTATGTTATTTATATAAATATTGGGTTGTATATATATTATTTTAGGGTATATATTAATTATATTATTAGTATACTTTGTGTGAGTTCTTTTTGAATCTAATTTGATTCCTAAATTATTGTAGTTTATCTCTATATTATTTTATAAATGTCTTGTGAGGTTGACTTTGGGTTTGACCATGTTTGACTTTAGTGGACTTTAGAGTTGACCATAGTTGACTTTTGACTTAGAATTGACCTAGAAATTTCCTAGTTTGACTTGTTCTCTTTCTGGGACCTTGTATTAATATGGTATTCCATATCTAGGTCTTTGAGGCACCGAGTCAGACATTTGTGAGACTGTTCATTGGACATCAGGCGAGTACATTCTCTGATAGTTTCTCATTTATGATATCCTCTATGTTCGTTGTATCTAGTGTAGATATACATGTTCTCTTGACACTATGGTTACACGGATTGGTATATCCGGATCTCGTCATGAGATGTTATTCCTTGGTATATGGTGTATATGGTGCAAGTATTGTTTCATTGGTTATCTTGTACATGTACAGACACCGATTCTCGGGGAGACTAGCTATCTTCTTGGGGAATCTAGTGCCATAACGTACCGTGGTTGGATCTATTATACCAGTCGGGGTGGAGAGTATTTTAGTATAGATATGTGATCATACCCTCCTTGTGCATGTCTTGTTCCTTGTGAGTGTTGATCATACACCGCACGTATAATCAGCCAGGCCATTATACTCTTGTGCAAGTTCCTAAGCCGATCACATGTTAAAGCTAGTACTCACACACTTAGTCATTAGTATTCTTGTTCTATCAGCATATTGTTCATTATTGTATTTCTTTCCAGTACTTCCTTATTGTCTATATATTTCTTGTATCTATTATGCATCTTGTTTATCCACAGCTACTTACTGTTACATAGTTTTTATCATTATTTGAGAACTGCTGTTAGGGTTGTACTCTGCTCCTTTCCTGACTGGATATATTTTTCCAGATGACACTGAGGAGTACCCTACCTATTATGGACCCCAGGATATTGTGGGTTTAGATTCTGAGACCCTGGCTCAAGAGGGACTTATCCCAACTGAGACAGTTGACCCTGGAGTTGTAGCTTTATAGTTTTGTAGTATTCTTTGTACTGGATTTGTCTCCAGCATATTTCTGTAATTTTCTTCAGACTCATTGATGTATTATTTTAGACTCATGAGTTGTATTGTGACTATTCTATTCTTATCTGATTCGTGTTCATTCTATCTTAGTTCTGTGATTGAGTACACTATCTTTTGGTGGTTCATTATATTAGATAGACTTTCTAGACAGCGTTCTACCGCCGATTCTGCGGCGTAGGCTGGGCGTTGTTTCCGACTAGTACCCTTACCCCGGGTGCGGGTCGTGACATTTTTCCCAGATGACGTTGAGGACTGGTACCCTACACATTATGGACCTCAGGATGTTGTGGGTTTAGAGTCTGAGACCCTAGTTCAGGAGGGACTTATCTCGACTGAGGCAGATGACCAGAGTTTAGTAGCTTCTTAGTATTTCTTGTACTAAATTTTTCTCCAGCTTATTTGTTAGTATTCTTTCAGACTCATTGATGTATTATTTTAGACTCATGAGTTGTATGTGACTATTTTATTCTTTATCATATTCGTGCTCGTTCCATCTTAGATCTGTGATTGAGTATATTATTATTGTTGGTGGTTCTTTATATTGCTAGATAGATTACCTAGATATCGTTCTACCGCCGATTCTACGGCGTAGGCTGGGCGTTGTTCCCGACTTGTACCCTTACACCGGGTGCGGGTCATGACAATGAGGTACTAAAATTGGCTCTCTAGAGATGTCAGTGCTATATCTAGAAAAACCTTTTCCTTGATGAGCTCTTTAAAGGCTTTCCAAGTATGTCCCGGTGGTGAGATTCTTGGGTCCGTCCTGAACCAAGTCAATGCGATGTCAAACATCATGCTTCCTGCGGCCTCTACCTGCAACCTTTCTAGAATCTGTGCCCGTCGCAAGTTCCTCTAAATTTCTTTTATCCAATCATCAGCATAAATAATTCCCTCAGTGCCTTTCAAGTCCTTCGGTCCCATCCTCTTGAAATCTATGATAGTTCCCGGCCTCGGTTGGTACGGGGTAAACTGAGGCAGTGTCGTCTATGGCTGGACTAAGGTGACTCTCTCGACTACAGCAAGCACAATCTGGTAGGCATTCTCAAAGCCTTGTCTTATAACTACTGATTGGCGCTGCTGTACCTCCATCATTTGTTGAAAGAGTGCAAACATCTATATCTGATCGACTGTGGGTGGTGGAGGTGGAAGATCCTTTGAGACTGTCGGCGCTGTCCTATGTACCAGAGGTGGAGCACCCCCGAAAGCTGCTATAAAAATGTCCACTTGGATCGGTGAAGCAGATCTATGAACTGTAGCTGCTGGAAGAGTATTTGCTGGTGCTGCCCGTAGAGGCGACGTAGTAACCGACCTCGCTGACACTGCGCCTGAGCGCCGGGAACGCGTCTTCGGCGACATCCTGAAGATAGATTGAACAAAGAAATCAAAATTGAGTAAGATACGATATCATCAAAGAAGAAAATATTTATTCAAAGTAAAGCAAGCATTCATATGGATAAGGATATTAAAACAGATATTTGTAAATGTTCTATAGTTGTGATTTAGTATATTGTGATTCAGGACCTGTATGTGCTACCACTAAAAATGTGTCACGACCCGCAATAAGGGCACGAGTAGTGAGCAACGCCCAACCTACGCCGCAACACCGACGGTAGAATGCTGTTTGGGTTAAACATAAAATCTAATATCTTATACAATATGTATAAGGTACCTGTCAATGTTATCTCAACTCCAAATGGAGGAACAATATGGTATATGATAATAGTAAACAATCCTCAATCATAATGTCAAACTAAGAAAGATAAAGCACGATGTGGAATAAGAAAGATGAAATAAGAATCATAAATACTATCACAAGTCCATAAAAATATATACATGCCAAAAAGTCTCAATAAAAGTCCAATACAAGTCTAAACAATGAGTCTATGCCTGCTCAGAATCTGGCACTAAGACCTCCTTCTCTAAGGGAATGTCCTCTAATGGTACACCGACTTATGGTCTATAGTAGGTGGGACACTGGTCCACAAGCCAATCATCTGAAAAATATATCCAGTTACGATTGGAGCGAAGTACATACCTCTAAAAGCAGTTTCAAATACATAATCGAGCATGTATAACAGTTAATTGAAAAGAATACATGATAACTAGCCATAAAAAATAAAATGAACTAGAGTGAACAAGTAAAGTACTGAATGAAGAATATGCAATATGAATAAATACAATTTAAATATAAATAGATAAAACTAGCTAATGTGCCATAGAGTACAAGTTCATTATGTGATCTATTTGGATTAAACACAAATATAATATGGTAACTCGATTACACGTATGATATGTAATCAACATGTACCCGAATACACTTGGGCTTGATAACATAACCAACTCCTACTCCCCCATCCCTTACCAATACCAATGGATCCAATCATGACACTTTACGAACACGAATATGGGCACACTGAACACGAGCAGTGTATGAACACAAAGTACACTAAAATTAATACCCGATACACACGATAAAATATATGTGAAGGAGTACCCGCTGAATACGGTAAGGGAAAATATCTTCTGACATGATCCATATAGTACTAGTCTGTGTAACCACTATATCAGAATCAAATCTACAGTTCTAGAACATGCGATATATACACTATCAAGAAATAAAAACTAACAGAGAGATGTACTAGTCTCTGGTCCAGAGCAAAAATAGGTAACTCAGTATCCGAGCTGGTATCACAATAGGTGGTTCCAGGCCATATCTAGGTCATCTAGCTAAACTAGGTCAAATAGAGTCAATCTTAGTCAACTTAAGTCAAACTAGTTATTTTTTAGGTCCAAAACTAGTTAGTTAGTCTATATTAGTCACTAACTAACTAGCACTAGCCTATATTAGCTATTCTATGTCAAACTTTAGTTTAGTTGTAATACCTTAGCTAATACCTACACTATGGAGCATAACTTAACATTAATATTACTAATGATAACTAATTGATACACTAACTTAACTGGTATCTTAAAATGATATTCTAGGTACTAGCTTCTAACTGTTACCTACTATCAACTATTACTAACTTAGCTAACTAATACACTAACTAGTACACTTAACTATCATACGAATTAACTTATCTTCCACTAGGTGTTAACTAACACGAATATATTCTAACTTTACTAACTGATAACTGATACTCCAATCTACTTAACTCCAACTACCAATGAACTAATAACTGATACTAACTTAACTAACCTCATATCTCTAACATGCTGTGTTAATGCCACAGTTGTTGTTTAGTAATCCTAAACCCTCACCACTAGTTAATACACTAAACAAAATACCTAAGCCTTGTATGCTGCACTTACCTGATACACACATTCTCTATCTTGATCTCAGTAGTCCAACATGCTGAGTTGTTGTCTCCCTGCCACATGTATGAACACATACCTTGCTGGCATACTTGTTTGCCCAGGCACTCGAGCTACCAAGCCCACACATATACATATCAATATCAAGACACCTGAATATGGTGTACACTTGACACTGATACAATTGCTACAGTATAAAGTTTAGTTGCTTGATACCCCTATCTTATAACCTAGTCACCATCCCTCAGTTAATCGAGTTTCACCTCAAATCTTCAAACTTTATTATTGCTATTTAAGTTGTGGTTAATCTCTCCATCCTTACACACATACCCGAGTCTCCTTGTTTCTCCTTGCTATAGAGCAAGAGCTCAACTCACCCTCACATGCCCCTACAACCATCAATGCAATGAACACTGATGTCAAATTCTATACTTGCATCAGACATCTTTCCCCTTACATTGAATAGGCTCGAGCCTTACCTGCCATGCACTGATGTGCACAGCAGCACTGCCTTAACCATAACAACTGCGATAGCCCTCAATACCCTGCCATTACCTGACTGTCTCTTCCCTCCACTAATATCCATATCATCATACCTCGTTTGAATTATATTAGTACTTAACATCAACATTTATAACTGATGTATCACGCACATACACTCATACTTGCCCATACCTCTATGGCTCGGGTACTCATAAGCACCCACACACTAAATGCACTAAACACATCTCCATTATGATGCACATCACACCCTCAACTCCCAATATCTGAACACACACTCTTTACACAACACTAAGTCATTAAACAAAACATGTGGGAGGCAATATACGATACACTATGCTATACTTTGATACACTCCCAATTGGAAAGCCAAAACCCAAAATTCTCCATGATAACCATTACTACATATCAAATATATATAGTATAATAACTAATACACCTTGCTATAATGAGAATCGGGGATTAATTTTACAAAGCACCAAAATTGAGCTCCGTATCATACCGTATCGTAAAATATCGTGATACTGCCTACACGTATCCATTTATGGACATGTACCTAGTCTCACAACCTCAATCTAAGTCTAATTAGATCTAATTGGTCTCATGACACACAATTGATGTGTCAAACTCATAATTTCTATAAAATACAAACAAAAACTAATGTAGACCTCATAATACATAACCAATTAATCTAAAGCTTGTTCCTATTTGATAGTTATAGGTTTTTTATGGCCAATTTGGTCAAATCCAAATTGTGTCCTTCTAGTGTTTGATTGGTGTCCTCATGAGGACTATTAGGGTTTATTTGGTTATGTATTGGTGTCTTTGTGTCCATAATTGGATACGTTTAGTACGTACCATGATACGCCATGATACGCAGGCAAGGATTTTGTATTTTTATGTATTGGTGTTGTTGGCCCATCTGGTCATGGTCAAACTAATTTTAATAATCGATCCAAACTACGAGTCGATACATTGCAACTCTGATGGATCTGAGAAGAAGACAACGCCTCACTTCACCACAAGCTATGACTACAGATGATTGTATTCGGGTTTCTTTTATGTTTTATTATATATTTTTTTATTTTATTGACCCTAAGGACTTATGTGAGTCAGAAAAAAAATTTGGCATCTAGATTGAACCTGTATCCAAAGTCCACTCAAGCATAAGCCGACCCAACCAGAAATTTATTTGGATTCAAGCCTAAACTCAAACTCAAGTCAAAACAATCAAAAAAAGACCAAACCGAACTTGGTACGTGTTCTGCCCGAACTCGTACCGAACTCGAGTACTCAAAAATTGATTCCCTAGTCAGACTCATCTCCTAAAGATCAGGCTCCCAATCTTCAAAATTTTGAACATTATGCATTCGAACTCAGCCCGAACTTTGTCTACAAAAATTCTATAAATAGAGAAGAATTTTCTATTTCCAACATCAACTCAATCATTCTTCATCTTCTCTATTCCTTTAAAGAGATTTACCCTTCTAAGATCTCAAGACAACTATTTTTTCTTCTAAGTGCCCAAGTGTCATTCCGATTAGAAGTTGAGTCGAGTTGTACAAGCTTGGTTACAAAGTTATTTTTTAATTCATATCTGAAGTCGCGAGTTCTTCGGATCAAAGCTCGTATTGTAAGAAGCTGGTGTGCTCTTCGGATCAAAGGTGCGTGTGTACCCTATTTCAGAAATAGTAGATTAACGTCGAGCAAAAGTTCTCGGGCCTGAACTAGTCCTCCATGAGGGAAACCAGGATAAAATTCTCTGTGTTTAAGTTTGCTATTCTGAACCTTACTTATAATCTGATTATTTTCTTTCAAATATCTATTACTACAGTTTATAAGTTAGCCGATAACTTCAAAATTTTAATTGATGATTATTTTTTGCTACACACGCATTTATTCTATTTACCCCACCTCTAATATTGCTACACGATCCTATAATTGGTATCAGAGCAGGCTTTTTTATTAAACTGTGCTTAATTTATACACTATAGAATATATATGGCTAATATGAAGTCTAGTTTTACCAGAGTAGCCCAATCCATAGATGATCCTCAACTATTTAATCGAACTAATTATACTTATTGGAAGACATAGATGAGTTTTTATTTAGAATTACTTGGTTTTGATGTATGGACCAATGTTATGGAGGGTTATAGAAAGCCTACAATTATTTCTCCTATCACTTCCAATTTAGTTAACAAACCCTATTATTATTACACGGAAGAAGAGAAGAGGCTAGCTAGTCTTGATGGTAAAGCAATGAATGCTCTTTATTATGCTTTAGACAAAAATGAATTCAAATGTATCTCTTCTTGTGCAACCTCATATGAAATCTGTAATCTTCTTGGAGCCACTCATGAGTACAGGGACAAATAAGAAGCTAGGAAAATAGAAGAAGAAGAAAACACAAATACAAGCATATGGTGTGAAAGCGAATCAAGCAATTCTGAAAAAGAAGAGAATCCTCGCAACTCAATAAATGTTTGTCTAATGGCATTCTATCAGGTATCTTAGAACCCTCTATATGATGACTTCATATTTTATGAACTAGGTAATGCCTTTAGTGACCTTCTAGATGATCACAAAGCACTGCTTGATAAATACAAGAACTCGAAGAAGAAACTCAAGGAACACAAACTTGAGATTGATAGATTGTCTAAAATCCTGGATGATATCATTAAAACATAATCTCCAAGTGATTCAGATGAATTAGCTTCAGTTAGATTGAACTTACATGAAGCACTTCTTAGAAATGAGCAATAGGAAAAGGATTATATCAAGCTAAAAAAAAATTATGAAATAGAGAAGAAAAAAGAGTAGTAATGCACTTATTAGAATTGATGCTTTAACTGCTAGATATACTGAGTTATATGATACTTATGAAAAGTTAGAAATTAGATTAGAAAAATAGCCTGTACAGACTGCTTCCCAATCTCACGTGTAACTTAAGGCTCAAGAACACTCACCAGACACAGCCCAAGAAAGCCAAACATTCTAATCATGCATTCTATTAAAAGTATCCACGTAAATCACATCATACTTCCACATATATACATCATGCCTCTACACCTAGTATCAACACATCTCTTACATGTCATTATTGTGGTACTAAAGGACACATATCACGATAATGTAGAATTAGAAAATTAGTTGATATGCATATATATATCTGGGTTCCAAAAACTAAAATATCAGGACACTCAGGAAAGTGGGTACCAAAGGTTACATCTTTAACTTTTGTTGTAGGTGGACCTTCCTTCTAATACTAGAAGCAAATGGATTATCGATAGCGGTTGATTACGTCATATGACCGGTGATACAAATCTATTCGCAACTCTATCGATGAAGAAAGAAGGATACGTCTCCTTTAAAAATAATCTAAAATAACATAATATAGGTAATAAAAATGTAGTTATTCATCCTTCTCTTATTATTAAAGATGTATGTTTAGTAACAGAATTAAAACATAACCTACTTAGCATTAGTCAATTTGCTGACCATGGTTATGGCATTAATTTTGTGAAAGACAAATATTCTATTTATGATAAATCTACTGGTAACTTAACTTATGAGGGGATAAGAGAAGATAATATATATTTTTTCTATCTCTTGAAAAATAATAATAATGCAGAAATATGCTTATACGCAACCAAAGATGAAAGCTGATTGTGGCATATGCGCCTTGGACATGCAAATATGGACACTATAGCCAAACTATCTTCAAAGAAAGTGGTAAGAGGTTTACATGAAATTTCTTTTAAGGAAGATATGGTCTGTGTTGAGTGTAAAAAGAACAAGGCGACAAGATATTCTTTTAAATCAATAAATATTATAAGTACTTTTAGAGCTCTTCAACTTTTGCGTATGGATTTGTTTAGACCTAGTAGAGTCGTCAATCTTGGTGGTAAGCTTTATGCCTATGTGATTGTTGACGACTTTTCTAGATATACTTGGGTTTATTTTCTAGCAAATAAAAATAAAACTTTTTTAGAATTTGTTATATTGTGCAAAAATGTACAAAACGAAAAGGCATCATGATTACTCGTATCCGAAGTGATTATGGAGGTGAATTCAAAAATTCTGATTTCAAAATATTTTTGTAATTCAAATAGATTTGTGCATGAATTTTCTTGTCTTAGAACTCCTCAACCAAATGGTGTTGTGGAGCGGAAGAATAGAACCCTTGACGATATGGCTAGATTTATGTTAAATCAGTATAACCTTAAGGAATATTTTTGGGCTGAGGCTGTCAATACATCATGCCATATTTTGAATAGGGTTCTTATTCGACCTATATCGAAAAAGACTCCCTATGAGATTTAGTTTAATAGAATTCCAACTATCAGTTATTTTAAAGTATTTTGCTGCAAATATTTTAACTTGTATACTAAGTATAACTAAGATAAATTTGATTCCAAGGATGATGAAGGTATTTTTCTTGCTTATACTGCAAAGATTAAATGTGTTAGAATTTTAATAAAAAATCATTGACAGTTAAAGAATTGATTAATGTTACTTTTGATGAGCTAAACAGTCAAGTAGCAAGTGACATTGATGATGAAGATATCAGGATAACCTCCAACAAGACTCCTGAAGATGAAACTATAACAAGTTATTTGGACAACTTACCTAAAAGATTGAAATTCTCAACCGACCATCCAGAGAATTTGGTAATTGGTAAGGTATCGAAAGGTGTAAGTACTCGATCTGCAACTAGAGATGTTATTGCGAATGTTGCTTTTATTTCTAAAATAGAACCTAAAAATATTTTAGAAGCTTTTGATGATGAATTATGGATTTTTGCAATACAAGAGGAACTTAACCAATTTGAACGGAATTAAGTTTAGGAACCTGTTCCCAGACCTAATGATTATCCAGTGATTCGTAATAAATTGGTTTTCCAAAATAAACTTAATGAGGATGGTATAGTCACTCGTAACAAATCACGTCTTGTAGCTCAAGGTTATAAGCAAGAAGAAGGTATTGACTACGATGAGACCTATGCTTCTATCGTGAGAATAGAATCTATCTACATGCTTTGTACTTTTGCAAGTTTAAATAATTTTTAATTATCTCAAATAGATATCAAAAGTACTTTTTTAAATAGTGATATAAAGAGAAAGTTCTTATTGAACAACCCCCTGGTTTTGAAGATTTTAAATTTTCTAATCATGTTTTCAAGCTTAGAAAGGCTCTATGTGGACTCAAACAAGCCCCTCGTGCTTGGTATGAGCGCCTTAGCTCCTTTCTACTTGAAAATAGTTTTTCTAAAGGGAAAGTTGACGCTACCTTATTTATAAAATTTTATGATGACAATCTCTTATTAGTGTAAATTTATGTATATGATATTATTTTTGGATCTCCTAATGAGATGCTATGTAACGAGTTTGCTAAGTGTATGCAGAAGAAATTCAAAATCAGCATGATGGGAGAACTTGCTTTTTTTTCTTGGATTACAAATCAAGCAGAATTCTCAGGAAATATTCATCAATAAAGCAAAGTACACAAAAGATGTGCTAAAGAAGTTCGATATGGACAACGCAAAATCTATTGAAACTCCAATGGCAATATCAATCAAACTTGATCTTGATGAAAATAGCAAGCCTACAGATATATGTAAGTATCCAGGTATGATTGGTAGTCTTTTATATTTAACTGTTAGTCGTCCAGATATTATATTTTTTGTATACCTATTTGCTAGATATCCGACAAGTCCTAAGAAATAACAAGTATGTACAGTTAGGCGTATCCTTATATACCTTAAAGGTACTCAGACGGCAAGCTTGTGGTATCCCAAAACCCCATCCTTTGACCTTATTAGTTTTTTGGATGCTGATTTTGCTGGATGAAAGGTCGATCGTAAGAGTACTAGTGATATGTGTCAAATCTTGGGAAAGTCTCTGGTCTCTTGGTTTTCTAAGAAACAAAATTCTGTTGCATTATCAATTACTGAGGCTTAGTATATTACCGTAGGACATTGTTGTGCACAACTTTTATGGATGAGACAAACTTTAGAAGACTATAATTTATCTGTTAAAAATATTCTCATCTTTTGTGATAACATTAGCACTATAAATCTCACTAAGAATTCAATATGTCATTCATGCACTAAATGTATTGAGATTA
This sequence comes from Iris macrosiphon, assembly GCA_036927795.1. Taxonomy (NCBI): domain Eukaryota; kingdom Viridiplantae; phylum Streptophyta; class Magnoliopsida; order Asparagales; family Iridaceae; genus Iris; species Iris macrosiphon. The sequence continues at coordinate 53,723,698 of JAYESA010000011.1, forward strand.
GAGACCACTTTTTAATTAATCATTAACTAAATGGTAATATCTGTTTAGAAATCATTGACATAGAACATCAACTTGCAGACATTTTCACTAAACTATTAGCTGAAGATCGCTTCAACTTTATTCGTCAAGAATTGGTATTTTGGACTCTGATACTATATAACTTGTTTATTTTATTTACCACTCTACATTTCTATAAATGTATAAATTATTTTTGGTACATGCCGAAAGGGCCTTTTTATCAAAGAGGTATAAATAGCCTTAAGCGATACGGTACTTAAGTGTCTTCGGACCACCGCTAGCTGTGATCCGGCCTGTACAGCTAATCTGAGATGATGAATACAATATAGAATACAGAGTAATAAATAAATTTCAATAAATTATAGTATTAAAGGAAAAACCCTAAACTCTAGAATTAGAAAATTGACCTACACATATATAATTGAGTTTCAAATTGAATTATGGTTCAAAGGAACCTAATTCGGACAGAGTTCGTACCGAACTCGGTTACCTCTATTTCAGAATTCCAAACGAAACCTAACTCCTTATATGTTGGCAACTTTTTATCATAACCTAATCTGACGAAAACAACAGCCTCCCTTCCATCTTCTTCCTCGTTAGAACCCTAGGTTTTCAAACCCTAGCTTTGTGGTTCTCTCTCATTAAGATCTCTCATCTCTCCAAATCTTGGATATTGGTGTTTCTCAAGGTTCTCCTTCACATTCTCTATCTATTATCAGGTTTAATCATCTCTCCTCTCTTATTTTTTAAATGTCTCCTAAGTTATTTAAGAAAAGAAAAGTTAGTGGAGAAGCATCATCTTCTAATGTTCAGGAAGATATATCCTATTCCTTATTCAGTCCATCAATGCCCGTTGAGGGTGATTATGATGGCTTCCTATTTTCATCTCTGGAGCAATCTGTAGAATGGTATGATAATTTTGTTACTAGAATTGTCTGTCCTAGAAACCCTATTAATTTTACCTTATTTTCTACATATCTGCCTACTTTACGCACTTTGGGATTGGATGAATTAGTTGTTTCTTGATTTCCAATCTATATCATTGTTATCATAATGTTTTACTACAATATAATCTTTGAAGATGATTCTATTCATTCTCGTGTTAGTGGGATAAATATTAAGTTTGATGCTAACAATTTGGGAGAAATACTTCATATTCCAAACAATGGTGAACCCCTCATCGACATCACAAATTTTAAGTTCCCCGAAGGAACGACACTAGACTCCTTTTAGGATTTCCTTTGCACTTATGTCCCTCGTTCCTAGGGTAAGCATAAAGCCAAACACCTTAACAAATGGTTGTATGACTTACATCGTATTATTTTCTCTGTGATCATTCCTAAGCATTCTTCTACTGATGATATCACAAAATTAGAACTGTGTGCTATCTACCATCTCCACTTTGGGATTCAATTTAGTTTTCCAAAGACTATTATTCAGACTATGGTTTGGGTACGTAAGAATAGGTATAATTTATTGTACGCTATGTACTTACCTATCATATTTCAGCACTTTGACATTCTATTGGATGACTGTCCTTATCGGGCAGAGCCTTCCTACCTCTTTACTGCCTATAGGACTGACCCTGCCCTCCAACCCGCTCTATTTGTTGATGCTACCTCTGGTGTTGGCCCATCTGCACCACCTACTAATGCTACTACCTTAGCTACTCCACCCATTACTATTGAGTATTTCACACTATGCTCCAGGATCGATTTTGGCAGGAAGATGATCGTCACAGATTAAAGGATGATCACTATCATCCTATGGATCACCGTACCACTCTCCAGGCTCAGGCTATATCCAAGTATATTCTGGATATGCGTTACAGCTTCTCTCAGTACCCTGACAGTGAACCGATTCCCATGGTTCGTGACCCATCCATATCAGGCTATTGCATTGATGATCGCGACGTTCAACGATACTTTGATCTTGCTGCTGCTTTTTATGATCCCAAGTATTCATCCGAGAGCGATGATGATGATCAGTAGTAGGGTAGAGATCATTAGCTTAGCATTTAGTGTTCATGTTTTTCTTTATGGGATGTTATTCCTGTTATGCTATACTAGTTATGATACTTTTGATGTGATATTATTAATGCTTTATTTTGATAAACGTTGGTAATGATGTCTGTTGTAAGCTATTTTTAATGCTCTCTTGATATTGTGTTGTATCTACTTCACTTTCTTTTCTTTCCCTTATCTCCAACATTATGAGAGAGAGTTATCATTTTGATCAAATTACAACGGGGGAGACATCGATGATACACACATAACAAACATTAGAAGCTATTATTGCGATTGGGTCATTGATCATTAATAATCTTAGTTGTCGTATCAGTCACATTTTTCATAATTATCAAAATAGGAGAGATTGTTGGCACATCTGGTCATAGTCAAACCGATTTTCATAATCGATCCAAACTACGAGTCGATATATTGCAACTCTGATGGATCTGAGAAGAAGACGACGCATCACTTCGCCACAAGCTACGACTACAGATGATTATGTTCAGGTTTCTGTTATGTTTTGTTATGTATTTTTTTATTTTATTGAGTCTAAGGACTTATGTGAGTCAAAGTAAATTTTTGGCATCAAGATTGAACTTGTATCTAAAGTCAACTCAAATATAAGCCTACCCAACCAGAAATTCATTTGAATTCGAGCCTAAACTAAAACTCAAGTCAAACCAGTCTGAAAAAGACCAAACCAAACTCGGTACGAGTTCTGCTAGAACCCAGATATAACTCGTGTACTCAAAAACCTATTTCTTAGTTTGACACATCTCCTAAAGACCAGGCTCCCAATGTTCAAAATTTTAAACGATATGCATCCAAACTCGGTCCAAACTCTGTCTACAAAAATCCTATAAATAGAGAAGAATTTTCTATTTCCAACATCAACTCAATCATTCTTCAACTTCTCTATTCCTATAAAGAGCTTTATCCTTCTTTGATCTCAAGATAACTCTCTTTCCTTCTAAGTTCCCATGTGCCGTTCTAATTAGAAGTTGAGTCGAGTTGTAGAAGCTTGGTTAAAAAGCTGTTTTTTTTATTTATATCTGAAGTTGTGAGTTCTTCGGATCAAAGCTCGTGTTGTAAGAAGTTGGCATGCTCTTCGGATCAAAGGTACGTGTGTACCCTATTTTACAAATAGTAGATTAACACCGGACAGGAGTACTCGGGTCTGGATTGGTCTTCCAAGAGGGAAACCAGGATAAAAAAATTTGAGTTTGCTAATCTGAACCTTTCTTATACTCTGCTTATTCTCTTTCAAATATCTTTTACTGCAGTTTATAAGTTAGCCTATAACTTAGAAATTTTAGTTGGTGATTATTTTCTGCTGCACACATATTTACTCTATTCACCACCCACTACAGTTGCTACATGATCCTACAGCTGTCCTATTGTATCAATTTCTCTTATATTGCATTATATTTAGTTATCCTAGTTATATAAATGTTATATTATATCTACATTACGCTTTCTATTTAGTTTTGGTGGTAGTATTCAAGTTGGGAGGAAGTATCATAGGTATCTTGTGTTGGTGCATACTAGGTGTTTGATGTTAGGTGTTTGTGTGTATTGTGTTGTGATAGTGTGCATCTTGAGTGTGTTTTGTTAGGGTGTGATGTGTTAGTGTCATTAAGGGTAGATGTATATATGTTAAGGATTGGTGTAGTAGAATGCATAGACAAGTATCATATCTTAGTGAGTGCCTGTTAGTATTAGTATATATATATGAGAGTGTCGAGTATGTTGGACTGTGCACATAACCTGTTCATCAATGCCATAGTAGTTGCGCAAGTTAAGGGTGTTCTTGAGCAAGTAGTGCACAGTTAAGGGCTTGTTCAGGCAGAGAGATGGAGGTAGCAGTATACACTGCAAGGTATAGGTTGCAGCTAGGTAGAGGGGTCTTAGAGAGAACCTTTGTCACGACCCGCACCCGGTTTAGGGGCACGAGTGCGTGGGTACGTCCAGCCTACGCCGCAGCATCGGCGGTAGAACGCTGTCAAGGTCTTGATACTATCTAGCTAATGTCACACAACATCCAATCTCCATAAGGAGGCACGAATGACACAAATAAACGAGCGCATACTCGATCACAGGATTACAGCACGATAAGATAACGAACAGAAATTAAATACAACACAAGTCCCAAAAAGTAAAATATACTAACTCAACAATATCCAAGTTTCATCAAAGTGCCGGAGACAAATCCGGTACCAAATAATCTACTTAAAGAACTAACTAGAAAACTACTGATTCCGGCTAGACCTCCCGGAATCACAACTGAACTACCAAGTCTGCAGCTACTCACCATACGGTCCACAAAGTGTCGGACAGCGGTCCTCTAAGGCATAGTCTGGAAAAATGTTTCCAGTCAGGAAGGAGCAAAGCAACACTCTCAAATAACAGTTCCATTAATTGATAATGTCTATAATACAATAAAACATGTCATGCTAGCTACTGAAAAGACAGTGAAATAAATGCAATGGCAATTTAAGAGAGACAGACAATGTAAAGAGACAGGCAATAGGCAATATGATACAGTCAGTGCATGTATGAAAATGAAAAGAAACAAAGAGCGGTATCATATACGGGTGATGTAGTATATGATTTAAAATAGGGAACTGTAATCTATTCTAAGTGTTTTAAAATAGTAGTTTCGAAATATGATCGGCTTGGGAACATATACGATTGCTACAGTCTGGCTAATCATACGTGGGGGTATGATTAACACCAATAATATTTAATTATACAATGGGTATTTGATCACATCTCTCACTAACAATTTCCCCGCCCCCAACTAGTACTGTGGATCCAATCATGACATGTCACGATATACGAGCAAGTCAAGTCTATCATGTACAATGTCTAATATCAATGTCTAATTATCAATGTCTAATATCAATGTCTAATATCAATGTCAATGTCGTGTATAATGTCAATACGATAATCAAGATAACATCTCATGACTGCAGATCCAAGCTATACTAGTCCGTGTAGCACAGTGTCAAAGATTCAGTTGTAATATTTCAAGATCATTGAACTTATAGCAATTATCAAGAATTGGAAATTATCAGAGAATGTACTTGCCTTGGGTCCTTAGCTGGTATTTGTTGGTGTCCTGTTCCAGAGTATCCCCTGGGATCAACAGTCCTATAAACATATCACAATTATAACACTTGTATCAGATGCTACGCTAACACACAGTCTATAAACACTGGCCTCAGGGCCATGCCAGGCAGGGCACTAGTCAGCTAGGGTCACCTAGTAGGGATAAAACACATTACCTATTTTTAATCATTAATACCTACCATATATATATACCAATTAAACATACTATTAATAATTAAACATAATACATATATATTGTTATTCCAAAGTATACCAAATAGGTATAACTGTATGTAAATAGTGGAAGTATATATTATTTGTTTATGAAAAATGTACATAAGTCCCATTATAAGAATATATATATTTATACATTTATACCAAATACGTAATTGCATATTTATACATTTATACCAAAATATGTATTTTATTACATATATATCAATACTGTTTTATATATATACTATATATATTTACCAAAATAATATTTATACCAAAATAATATTTATACTATATTCAGGTAATTATACCAAATAATATATATATAACACTTACATTCAGATTAATTAAATACATGTACACAAAATATATACCAATATACATATATATACATGTGCATTAATTTAAATACATACTTATTCAATTTATTATTCATACTATAATTATACAATTAATTACTAATAAATAAATAATATACAATTTACATATTTTAAATACATACAATATATATTAAACATATACTATACTATACATTAATTAATATACACAAATACATATACATATATTAATATATACATAACCGTATATACGTATGTATATATACATTACACATACATCTTATTAATTTATACTATATGAAAATAACCAATATTCATGCATATACATATATTTATTTATTATACTCATACATATACCTACACATGATTAAATATATATACAAATACATATATACATTATCTATATACATACACTATACTATACATTAATACAAATACATATACTAGTGTATACATATACATTAACATATATACTTATTATACACATACATATATACTACAGGGAAAGAGGGAAGAGGGGAGGGACTTACAGCGGGTGGCCGGAGTTGGCAGCGCCGCCGGAGTGGGGTGACAGTGGGCCGCCGGGGTGTTGAGGCAGCGCCGTCGGGGAGGTCTGGAGGAGTCGGCCGCCGGAGCTTCAGCAGGGTGGTGGTCGACTTGGGTGGTTGAGCGGGGCCGGGAGGAATGGTTGATGGTGGTGGTGATGTGGGATGATGAAGGTGGTGGTCGGGATAGGTGGTGATAGGAGGATGATGGTGGTGAAGCAGCCGGAGTTGGAGGGGAGTCGTGGAGCACAGGGCCGGACTGATGGCCGGAGGGAGGAAGAACGCAGAGGGATGTGCAGCGCCGCCGGGGTGGCACCGACGTTCGCCGGGGCTGGGCAGTGAAGATGGGGAGGAGGATGTGAGGTGGAGGGCGGCCGGCTGTAGGGAGGGTCGCCGGTTCTCAGTGGTGATGGAGCAGCGGCCGCCGGGAACTACTGCAGGCCGCCGGAGCACAGGGGGCCGGACCGGATGAACAGGAAGTCGGGTTTGGTTTCCCCCCTCTTCTTCCTTTTAAATTTTGAATTTTAAAAGTAATGAAGAAAGGAAGAAGAAGAAGAAAAGAAGGAGAAGAGAAGAAGAAAGGAAGGAGAAGAAGAGAAGAAATGTGGAGAAAAATGGAAGCCTACGGTTTGGTGTTGGATGATGGAGGTGGAGGCTTGTTTTTGGGATTAGGGTTGATGTAGACATGTCCTTATATAGGATGAGGGGATTTTGATGGAGGGTTGTGATTGACCCTCCAAATGAGTGGTCCAGATTGGACATGAGGGAAATTAATTCATGGGGGATTTAGGGTGAGGTTTAATTAAAATATTAAGGATTCCTCATTGGTTAAAATAATTGGGTGTTGGCACAAAATGCTAATTTGCAATTTAACTCCCTTATATTTGGGAAATTGAACAAACACATAAAATAACGAAAATTTGGCGGGCGATTCGGTGTCCGATATTTTGTAGGGTCAGGGGGCGCTGTATGATCGGTATGGGCTCAATTAGCAGGGCACTGGAATTAAATTGGGATTTTAGAATCAGATAAAAATGGTATCCTCAATTTAAATAGAAATAAATGCAAGTTGTGTTCAACAATTAATTAGGAGTACATGGAGCCAAAATCAGGTCAGGTCATCAATACCAAAAATGAAGAAGACTCAGAACAGAATATTTCCCTTATTTGGGCCGCACGAAAAATAGGTCAAGATGGCCTCCAATTTTCGATTGGAACGCACAACGATGCAAAAATAGGAGTTTATTAAATAACGTCCGCGACGATTTTTGTGCGGCTAGAAATAATGCACAGAGAGCACGATTATGAGTTGCGAAAATAGCAGAATGGAAGGCGGGCATGTCTAGGGCAAGATTGTAAAATTTGTTGGAAGACAAAAGTCTGGATAGTGCTCCAAATATCGAAGCAAAGGCAATGCGCAATAATTAAATAAATTACGGTAATTAATTACAAACTCCAAGAATAAATTCTAAAATAAAACAATTAACCTCAAAATTCCATAACTCCGACAGGTGCTCATCTGCTGGCTTCTAGGTCAAGTCTACCATCACAAACACATATGAACACTGTCTATAATATAATATATTAAAGTACACATCACACAGTTATTTAATTTAAATATATACTATTCATGCAATTAATTAATTATAACTACAATAATATTAAATATTGTAAAAAGTCGAAATTACCCCTGTTTTCGGAATGTGGTAGTGACAAGTCTACCCACCTTAAAAGAATTTCGTCCTCGAAATTTAAAATCCTCAAAATAGCGTTTAATCATACACATTATTATTTCCCTCAATTTAAATTCATCAACCACGAATCAATTAATAATCCACAAGGTCTTTTCACAATTTCAAAAATTTTGAAATTATTGTATTCCTGAAAAATCCTGAAAATTTATCATCGAACTCTATTCGTATCATGATCTCCTACGAATCTGATATTTAGTAATTAAAACCTAAATTGATATCTACTCCTCTAACTTAATCCAACAATGCACATTTAAAATTTCCATCAAAAAAAACCAATCCATGAATTCAAATAAAACTCGTCCAAAAAGTTGGTGTTTAATCACTAACCCATTTATCACCTTACTCCTTAAATTTGATTTTTTTTTCCATGCACAATTATAAAAATTTAATCTCGTCCCACAAGATTTGAGTTTAAACATAATCCATAAATGATTTTATTCCTCGATTCCTCTTTCCTCAAAATACTCAACAATGCCACATCCAAATATAACATTTTAAAATTCATAACTTGCAATCAATTAAATATATTGATAATCCCCCAAATTTCCAAATTTTATAACCCATTTAATCATGTCATAATTTCCTGGAATTAATAAGTCATAAATTCTGGCATGTTAAATTCTTAACCCTCTATTTAATCAATGTTTATCCTCGAAATTTTTTTTTCCACATAATATGCAACGATGTAATACTTATGAAACCTCCAATACAATATTCAAAAATATAAGTTCACAACTTGCAGTCCAATAATTATATCGATGGCTTTCTCAAATTCCTCAAATTCAATGTTAAATTCAATCATTTCATAATCTTCTTAAAATCAATGATTTGACAAAACTTTAATTATGCCATATTAAATTCCCAACTCTTTATTTAATTTAATATTTTTCCTCAAAATTTAAGGCACCTTGTCTCTCTTTGTCAAGTCATAACCTCTTCGTTAATCTTTACTACAGTTAAATCCTCAACAATCAAAGTCTAAGAGAATTCTACCTACAACCATTCAACAAGCAACCTAAGGAAAATATGTATGATCATGGTGTCTTTTGTCATGGTATTGCAGTCTCTGTATCAGGGGTACTACTAACTACATTGTAACAAGAAATCATACATACAAGCTACGGTACTAAGGTATCAATCAATCAGAAGACAAAAAGGAACATGAGGAAAGAAAAGAAAGAATCTGCTAACAGGTTACTTGCAATATCTTCTATCTCTAACATAATCATAGGTCAAATGATGCATGGAAAGTTTGATACCTCTATCTCTTTAGGTACCACACTCTACTACAAGCATACTCACTGCTAGCTTCCTTACCTACTACAATAGTTATTACTAGTTATTCTTATCACTCAAGTGCATATCAATTGCAACACACTATACTAAGTACTTCTCTCTCTAATACAACCCTAGATTGACACCCAAGTCAGTTGGCAGTGAGATCTCAATCATACTCAAGTCATCAGATCCTTACACATGTATATCATCTACTCATATATTAATATTCATCTCTTATCTACCATAAAATTAATCCTCAAAATAATCGTCAAGGTTTAACTTCTCGATCAACAAAAAAATAAATTGCATATACCTCCTCAAAATCAGATACTCAAATATCGAAAAATTTAATCACTTTTAAAATCTTTATAGCTTTGACTATGTTTATTGAATTTAATTTGAATCCTCAAATTTAATAACATAAAATCTCATCAAACTTATTAGAACTCACTATCACTTGCACTTTCTATAATACCAATACTAATTATAATAACACCTATCATAGAACTATTGTTACAAGGTACTATGCTATGGGTATCTCTAGATTAATGCCTAATGCTCACATGTCCAACTAAGAAACACTTACAACTCACAAGTCACTCTCAGTCAAACTAAAACAAAACACAACCAAATTTGCAAGTCACTAATTATCATACTAACAAGGAATTCTCAAAGAAAAATAAGCTCAAAAAGGAATTGGATCAAGGACGGAGTGTATCTTTACTGCTAGTAAAGAAAAGAAGCGATGGAACAAAGTCCTGGAATAACGAAAATAGATAAGTCTTGAGATGATACTTTAAGAACCACTTTAAGATACAACCTGATAATCATACACGTCTGTCAGAAATCATGACACATAGAATCCTCGCCACGCCAGTAAGCATAGATGCGATAAACGACAGGTTCCGTAACTAAGGTATGCAATCCTATAATCATGTCATCTAGAATCCTCGCCACGCCAACCGGTCTGGCTGCAAGAGACCCTAAGTTTCATAACTACAGTATGTACATCCAAGTTAGGTTCCTACGTTCTCGTCACGACAGCTAATATGGCTGCGATAAACTCTAGGTTCCATAACCAAAGTAGACGTTTTACCTTTCTCACTGTCCTCATCAATATATGTCATCAGATGATACCGTAAATTTTAGCCCGTAAAATTCACCTCGATATGAAATCAAAACTCCACAACGATACCAAGAATTAAAGTTAACAACTGGTCAACAAGAATTAAACTCAATATCAATAAGTGAGGACGGACGAAAACAAGGAGGAAGGATTTAAATTGGAATTTATAATGAGATTCTCAAGGGTCGTCCCAGGAATCTCTCAAATAATTTGTGATTGAGTATTCACTCTCGTCCTAGTATCCTACGTCCTAGATCCTATTGCAGGCACGCAGTAGTATAACAAGGATGTCACACTACTACGAAATCGCACAACTCGCGAAGTCTGATCTGCATGGGCCACCACTAAAAACGTGTCACGACCCACACCCGGTTTAGGGGCACGAGTGCGTGGGTACGTCCAGCCTACGCCGCAGCATCGGCGGTAGAACGCTGTCAAGGTCTTGATACTATCTAGCTAATGTCACACAACATCCAATCTCCATAAGGAGGCACGGATGACACAAATAAACGAGCGCATACTCAATCACAGGATTACAGCATGATAAGATAACGAACATAAATTAAATACAACACAAGTCCCAAAAAGTAAAATATACTAACTCAACAATATCCAAGTTTCATCAAAATGCCGGAGACAAATCCGGTACCAAATAATCTACTTAAAGAACTAACTAGAAAACTACTGATTCCGGCTAGACCTCCCGGAATCACAACTGAACTACCAAGTCTGCAGCTACTCACCATACGGTCCACAAAGTGTCGGACAGCGGTCCTCTAAGGCATAGTCTGAAAAAATGTTTCCAGTCAGGAAGGAGCAAAGCAACACTCTCAAATAACAGTTCCATTAATTGATACTGTCTATAATACAATAAAACATGTCATGCTAGCTACTGAGAAGACAGTGAAATAAATGCAATGACAATTTAAGACAGACAGGCAATGTAAAGAGACAAGCAATAGGCAATATGATACAGTCAGTGCATGTATGAAAATAAAAAGAAACAAAGAGCGGTATCATATACGGGTGATGTAGTATATGATTTAAAATAGGGAACTGTAATCTATTCTAAGTGTTTTGAAATAGTAGTTTCAAAATGTGATCGGCTTGGGAACATGTACGATTGCTACAGTCTGGCTAATCATACGTGGGGGTATGATTAACACCAATAATATTTAATTATACAATGGGTATTTGATCACATCTCTCACTAACAATTTCCCCGCCCCCAACTAGTACTGTGGATCCAATCATGACACGTCACGATACACGAGCAAGTCAAGTCTATCATGTACAATGTCTAATATCAATGTCTAATTATCAATGTCTAATATCAATGTCCAATATCAATGTCAATGTCGTGTATAATGTCAATACGATAATCAAGGTAACATCTCATGACTGCAGATCCAAGCTATACTAGTCCGTGTAGCACAGTGTCAAAGATTCAGTTGTAACATTTCAAGATCATTGAACTTATAGCAATTATCAAGAATTGGAAATTATCAAAGAATGTACTTGCCTTGGGTCCTTAGCTGATATTTGTTGGTGTCCTGTTCCAGAGTATCCCCTGGATCAACAGCCCTATAAACATATCACAATTATAACACTTGTATCAGATGCTACGCTAACACACAGTCTATAAACACTGGCCTCAGGGCCATGCCAGGCAGGGCACTAGTCAGCTAGGGTCACCTAGTAGGGATAAAACACATTACCTATTTTTAATCATTAATACCTACCATATATATATACCAATTAAACATACTATTAATAATTAAACATAATACATATATATTGTTATTCCAAAGTATACCAAATAGGTATAACTGTATGTACATAGTGGAAGTATATATTATTTGTTTATGAAAAATGTACATAAGTCCCATTATAAGAATATATATATTTATACATTTATACCAAATATGTAATTGCATATTTATACATTTATACCAAAATATGTATTTTATTACATATATATCAATACTGTTTTATATATATACTATATATATTTACCAAAATAATATTTATACCAAAATAATATTTATACTATATTCAGGTAATTATACCAATTAATATATATATAACACTTACATTCACATTAATTAAATACATATAAATACATGTACACAAAATATATACCAATATACATATATATACATGTGCATTAATTTAAATACATACTTATTCAATTTATTATTCATACTATAATTATACAATTAATTACTAATAAATAAATAATATACAATTTACATATTTTAAATACATACAATATATATTAAACATATACTATACTATACATAATTAATATACACAAATACATATACATATATTAATATATACATAATCGTATATACGTATGTATATATACATTACACATACATCTTATTAATTTATACTATATGAAAATAACCAATATTCATGCATATACATATATTTATTTATTATACTCATACATATACCAACACATGATTAAATATATATACAAATACATATATACATTATCTATATACATACACTATACTATACATTAATACAAATACATATACTAGTGTATACATATACATTAACATATATACTTATTATACACATACATATATACTACAGGGAAAGAGGGAAGAGGGGAGGGACTTACAGCGGGTGGCCGGAGTTGGCAGCGCCGCCGGAGTGGGGTGACAGTGGGCCGCCGGGGTGTTGAGGCAGCGCCGTCGGGGAGGTCTGGAGGAGTCGGCCGCCGGAGCTTCAGCAGGGTGGTGGTCGACTTGGGTGGTTGAGCGGGGCCGGGAGGAATGGTTGATGGTGGTGGTGATGTGGGATGATGAAGGTGGTGGTCGGGATAGGTGGTGATAGGAGGATGATGGTGGTGAAGCAGCCGGAGTTGGAGGGGAGTCGTGGAGCACAGGGCCGGACTGATGGCCGGAGGGAGGAAGAACGCAGAGGGATGTACAGCACCGCCGGGGTGGCACCGACGTTCGCCGGGGCTGGGCAGTAAAGATGTGGAGGAGGATGTGAGGTAGAGGGCGGCCGGCTGTAGGGAGGGTCGCCGGTGCTCAGTGGTGATGGAGCAGCGGCCGCCGGGAACTACTGCAGGCCGCCGGAGCACAGGGGGCCGGACCGGATGAACAGGAAGTCGGGTTTGGTTTCCCCCCTCTTCTTCCTTTTAAATTTTGAATTTTAAAAGTAATGAAGAAAGGAAGAAGAAGAAGAAAAGAAGGAGAAGAGAAGAAGAAAGGAAGGAGAAGAAGAGAAAAAATGTGGAGAAAAATGGAAGCCTACGGTTTGGTGTTGGATGATGGAGGTGGAGGCTTGTTTTTGGGATTAGGGTTGATGTAGACATGTCCTTATATAGGATGAGGGGATTTTGATGGAGGGTTGTGATTGACCCTCCAAATGAGTGGTCCAGATTGGACATGAGGGAAATTAATTCATGGGAGATTTAGGGTGAGGTTTAATTAAAATATTAAGGATTCCTCATTGGTTAAAATAATTGGGTGTTGGCACAAAATGCCAATTTGCAATTTAACCCCCTTAAATTTGGGAAATTGCACAAACACATAAAATGACGAAAATTTGGCAGACGATTCGGTGTCCGATATTTTGTAGGGTCAGGGGGCGTTGTATGATCGGTATGGGCTCAATTATCAGGGCACTGGAATTACATTGGGATTTTAGAATCAGATAAAAATGGTATCCTCAATTTAAATAGAAATAAATACAAGTTGTGTTCAACAATTAATTAGGAGTACATGGAGCCAAAATCAGGTCAGGTCATCAATACCAAAAATGAAGAAGACTCAGAACAGAATATTTCCCTAATTTGGGCCGCATGAAAAATAGGTCAAGATGGCCTCCAATTTTCGATTGGAACGCACAACGATGCAAAAATAGGAGTTTATTAAATAACGTCCGCGACGATTTTTGTGCGGCTAGAAATAATGCACAGAGAGCACGATTATGAGTTGCGAAAATAGCAGAATGGAAGGCGGGCATGTCTAGGGCAAGATTGTGAAATTTGTTGGAAGACAAAAGTCTGGATAGTGCTCCAAATATCGAAGCAAAGGCAATGCGCAATAATTAAATAAATTACGGTAATTAATTACAAACTCCAAGAATAAATTCTAAAATAAAACAATTAACCTCAAAATTCCATAACTTCGACAGGTGCTCATCTGCTGGCTTCTAGGTCAAGTCTACCATCACAAACACATATGAACACTGTCTATAATATAATATATTAAAGTACATATCACACAGTTATTTAATTTAAATATATACTATTCATGCAACTAATTAATTATAACTACAATAATACTAAATATTGTAAAAAGTCGAAATTACCCCTGTTTTCGGAATGTGGTAGTGACAAGTCTACCCACCTTAAAAGAATTTTGTCCTCGAAATTTAAAATCCTCAAAATAGCGTTTAATCATACACATTATTATTTCCCTCAATTTAAATTCATCAACCACGAATCAATTAATAATCCACAAGGTCTTTTCACAATTTCAAAAATTTTGAAATTATTGTATTCCTGAAAAATCCTGAAAATTTATCATCGAACTCTATTCGTATCATGATCTCCTACGAATCTGATGTTTAGTAATTAAAACTTGAATTGATATCTACTCCTCTAACTTAATCCAACAATGCACATTTAAAATTTCCATCAAAAAAACACCAATCCATGAATCCAAATAAAACTCGTCCAAAAAGTTGGTGTTTAATCACTAACCCATTTATCACCTTACTCCTTAAATTTGATTTTTTTTTTCCATGCACAATTATGAAAATGTAATCGCGTCCCACAAGATTTGAGTTTAAACATAATCCATAAATGATTTTATTCCTCGATTCCTCTTTCCTCAAAATACTCAACAATGCCACATCCAAATATAACATTTTAAAATTCATAACTTGCAATCAATTAAATATATTGATAATCCCCCAAATTTCCAAATTTTATAACCCATTTAATCATGTCATAATTTCCTGGAATTAATAAGTCATAAATTCTGCCATGTTAAATTCTTAACCCTCTATTTAATCAATGTTTATCCTCGAATTTTTTTTTCCACATAATATGCAACGATGTAATACTTATGAAACCTCCAATACAATATTCAAAATATAAGTTCACAACTTGCAGTCCAATAATTATATCGATGGCTTTCTTAAATTCCTCAAATTCAATGTTAAATTCAATCATTTCATAATCTTCTTAAAATCAATGATTTGACAAAACTTCAATTATGCCATATTAAATTCCCAACTCTTTATTTAATTTAATATTTTTTCTTAAAATTTAAGGCACCTTGTCTCTCTTTGTCAAGTCATAACCTCTTCGTTAATCTTTACTACAGTTAAATCCTCAACAATCAAAGTCTAAGAGAATTCTACCTACAACCATTCAACAAGCAACCTAAGGGAAATATGTATGATCATGGTGTCTTTTGTCATGGTATTGCAGTCTCTGTATCAGGGGTACTACTAACTACATTGTAACAAGAAATCATGCATACAAGCTACGGTACTAAGGTATCAATCAATCAGAAGACAAAAAGGAACATGAGGAAAGAAAAGAAAGAATCTGCTAACATGTTACTTGCAATATCTTCAATCTCTAACATAATCATAGGTCAAATGATGCATGGAAAGTTTGATACCTCTATCTCTTTAGGTACCACACTCTACTACAAGCATACTCACTGCTAGCTTCCTTACCTACTGCAATAGTTGATACTAGTTATTCTTATCACTCAAGTGCATATCAATTGCAACATACTATACTAAGTACTGCTCTCTCTAATACAACCCTAGATTGACACCCAAGTCAGTTGGCAGTGAAATCTCAATCATACTCAAGTCATCAGATCCTTACACATGTATATCATCTACTCATATATTAATATTCATCTCTTATCTACCATAAAATTAATCCTCAAAATAATCGTCAAGGTTTAACTTCTCGATCAACAAAAAAATAAATTGCATATACCTCCTCAAAATCAGATACTCAAATATCAAAAAATTTAATCACTTTTAAAATCTTTATAGCTTTGACTATGTTTATTGAATTTAATTTGAATCCTCAAATTTAATAACATAAAATCTCATCAAACTTATTAGAACTCACTTTCACTTGCACTTTCTATAATACCAATACTAATTATAATAACACCTATCATAGAACTATTGTTACAAGGTACTATGCTATGGGTATCTCTAGATTAATGCCTAATACTCACATGTCCAACTAAGAAACACTTACAACTCACAAGTCACTCTCAGTCAAACTAATACAAAACACAACCAAATTTGCAAGTCACTAATTATCATACTAACAAGGAATCCTCAAAGAAAAATAAGCTCAAAAAGGAATTGGATCAAGGACGGAGTGTATCTTTACTGCTAGTAAAGAAAAGAAGCGATGGAACAAAGTCCTGGAATAACGAAATAGATAAGTCTTGAGATGATACTTTAAGAACCACTTTAAGATACAACCTGATAATCATACACGTCTGTCAGAAATCATGACACATAGAATCCTCGCCACGCCAGTAAGCATAGATGCGATAAATGACAGGTTCCGTAACTAAGGTATGCAACCCTATAATCATGTCATCTAGAATCCTCGCAACGCCAACCGGTCTGGCTGCAAGAGACCCTAAGTTTCATAACTACAGTATGTACATCCAAGTTAGGTTCCTACGTTCTCGTCACGACAGCTAATATGGCTGCGATAAACTCTAGGTTCCATAACCAAAGTAGACGTTTTACCTTTCTCACTGTCCTCATCAATATATGTCATCAGATGATACCATAAATTTTAGCCCGTAAAATTTACCTCGATATGAAATCAAAACTCCACAACGATACCAAGAATTAAAGTTAACAACTGGTCAACAAGAATTAAACTCAATATCAATAAGTGAGGACGGACGAAAACAAGGAGGAAGGATTTAAATTAGAATTTATAATGAGATTCTCAAGGGTCGTCCCAGGAATCTCTCAAATAATTTGTGATTGAGTATTCACTCTCGTCCTAGTATCCTACGTCCTAGATCCTATTGCAGGCACGCAGTAGTATAACAAGGATGTCACACTACTACGATATCGCACAACTCGCGAAGTCTGACCTGCATGGGCCACCACTAAAAACGTGTCATGACCCGCACCCGGTTTAGGGGCACGAGTGCGTGGGTACGTCCAGCCTACGCCGCAGCATCGGCAGTAGAACGCTGTCAAGGTCTTGATACTATCTAGCTAATGTCACACAACATCCAATCTCCATAAGGAGGCACGGATGACACAAATAAACGAGCGCATACTCAATCACAGGATTACAGCACGATAAGATAACGAACAGAAATTAAATACAACACAAGTCCCAAAAAGTAAAATATACTAACTCAACAATATCCAAGTTTTATCAAAATGTCGGAGACAAATCCGGTACCAAATAATCTACTTAAAGAACTAACTAGAAAACTACTGATTCCGGCTAGACCTCCCGCAATCACAACTGAACTACCAAGTCTGCAGCTACTCACCATACGGTCCACAAAGTGTCGGACAACGGTCCTCTAAGGCATAGTCTGGAAAAATGTTTCCAGTCAGGAAGGAGCAAAGCAACACTCTCAAATAACAGTTCCATTAATTGATAATGTCTATAATACAATAAAATATGTCATGCTAGCTACTGAGAAGACAGTGAAATAAATGCAATGGCAATTTAAGAGAGACAGGCAATGTAAAGAGACAGGCAATAGGCAATATGATACAGTCAGTGCATGTATGAAAATGAAAAGAAACAAAGAGCGGTATCATATACGGGTGATGTAGTATATGATTTAAAATAGGGAACTGTAATCTATTCTAAGTATTTTGAAATAGTAGTTTCGAAATGTGATCGGCTTGGAAACATGTACGATTGCTACAGTCTGGCTAATCATACGTGTGGGTATGATTAACACCAATAATATTTAATTATACAATGGGTATTTGATCACATCTCTCACTAACAATTTCCCCGCCCCCAACTAGTACTGTGGATCCAATCATGACACGTCACGATACACGAGCAAGTCAAGTCTATCATGTACAATGTCTAATATCAATGTCTAATTATCAATGTCTAATATCAATGTCTAATATCAATGTCAATGTCGTGTATAATGTCAATACGATAATCAAGGTAACATCTCATGACTGCAGATCCAAGCTATACTAGTCCGTGTAGCACAGTATCAAAGATTCAGTTGTAACATTTTAAGATCATTGAACTTATAGCAATTATCAAGAATTGGAAATTATCAGAGAATGTACTTGCCTTGGGTCCTTAGCTGGTATTTGTTGGTGTCCTGTTCCAGAGTATCTCCTGGGATCAACAGTCCTATAAACATATCATAATTATAACACTTGTATCAGATGCTACGCTAACACACAGTCTATAAACACTGGCCTCAGGGCCATGCCAGGCAGGGCACTAGTCAGCTAGGGTCACCTAGTAGGGATAAAACACATTACCTATTTTTAATCATTAATACCTACCATATATATATACCAATTAAACATACTATTAATAATTAAACATAATACATATATATTGTTATTCCAAAGTATACCAAATAGGTATAACTGTATGTACATAGTGGAAGTATATATTATTTGTTTATGAAAAATGTACATAAGTCCCATTATAAGAATATATATATTTATACATTTATACCAAATACGTAATTGCATATTTATACATTTATACCAAAATATGTATTTTATTACATATATATCAATACTGTTTTATATATATACTATATATATTTACCAAAATAATATTTATACCAAAATAATATTTATACTATATTCAGGTAATTATACCAATTAATATATATATAACGCTTACATTCACATTAATTAAATACATATAAATACATGTACACAAAATATATACCAATATACATATATATACATGTGCATTAATTTAAATACATACTTATTCAATTTATTATTCATACTATAATTATACAATTAATTACTAATAAATAAATAATATACAATTTACATATTTTAAATACATACAATATATATTAAACATATACTATACTATACATTAATTAATATACACAAATACATATACATATATTAATATATACATAACCGTATATACGTATGTATATATACATTACACATACATCTTATTAATTTATACTATATGAAAATAACCAATATTCATGCATATACATATATTTATTTATTATACTCATACATATACCAACACATGAATAAATATATATACAAATACATATATACATTATCTATATACATACACTATACTATACATTAATACAA
The DNA here is from genome assembly GCA_036927795.1 of Iris macrosiphon. NCBI lineage: Eukaryota > Viridiplantae > Streptophyta > Magnoliopsida > Asparagales > Iridaceae > Iris > Iris macrosiphon. The sequence continues at coordinate 53,743,441 of JAYESA010000011.1, forward strand.
ATACATATACTAGTGTATACATATACATTAACATATATACTTATTATACACATACATATATACTACAGGGAAAGAGGGAAGAGGGGAGGGACTTACAGTGGGTGGCCGGAGTTGGCAGCGCCGTCGGAGTGGGGTGACAGTGGGCCGCCGGGGTGTTGAGGCAGCGCCGTCGGGGAGGTCTGGAGGAGTCGGCCGCCGGAGCTTCAGCAGGGTGGTGGTCGACTTGGGTGGTTGAGCGGGGCCGGGAGGAATGGTTGATGGTGGTGGTGATGTGGGATGATGAAGGTGGTGGTCGGGATAGGTGGTGATAGGAGGATGATGGTGGTGAAGCAGCCGGAGTTGGAGGGGAGTCGTGGAGCACAGGGCCGGACTGATGGCCGGAGGGAGGAAGAACGCAGAGGGATGTGCAGCGCCGCCGGGGTGGCACCGACGTTCGCCGGGGCTGGGCAGTGAAGATGGGGAGGAGGATGTGAGGTGGAGGGCGGCCGGCTGTAGGGAGGGTCGCCGGTGCTCAGTGGTGATGGAGCAGCGGCCGCCGGGAACTACTGCAGGCCGCCGGAGCACAGGGGGCCGGACCGGATGAACAGGAAGTCGGGTTTGGTTTCCCCCCTCTTCTTCCTTTTAAATTTTGAATTTTAAAAGTAATGAAGAAAAGAAGAAGAAGAAGAAAAGAAGGAGAAGAGAAGAAGAAAGGAAGGAGAAGAAGAGAAGAAATATGGAGAAAAATGGAAGCCTACGGTTTGGTATTGGATGATGGAGGTGGAGGCTTGTTTTTGGGATTAGGGTTGATGTAGACATGTCCTTATATAGGATGAGGGGATTTTGATGGAGGGTTGTGATTGACCGTCCAAATGAGTGGTCCAGATTGGACATGAGGGAAATTAATTCATGGGGGATTTAGGGTGAGGTTTAATTAAAATATTAAGGATTCCTCATTGGTTAAAATAATTGGGTGTTGGCACAAAATGCCTATTTGCAATTTAACCCCCTTAAATTTGGGAAATTGCACAAACACATAAAATGACAAAAATTTGGCGGGCGATTCGGTGTCCGATATTTTGTAGGGTCAGGGGGCGCTGTATGATCGGTATGGGCTCAATTAGCAGGGCACTGGAATTAAATTGGGATTTTAGAATCAGATAAAAATGGTATCCTCAATTTAAATAGAAATAAATGCAAGTTGTGTTCAACAATTAATTAGGAGTACATGGAGCCAAAATCAGGTCAGGTCATTAATACCAAAAATGAAGAAGACTCAGAACAGAATATTTTGCTAATTTGGGCCGCACGAAAAATAGGTCAAGATGGCCTCCAATTTTCGATTGGAATGCACAACGATGCAAAAATAGGAGTTTATTAAATAACGTCCGCGACGATTTTTGTGCGGCTAGAAATAATGCACAGAGAGCACGATTATGAGTTGCAAAAATAGCAGAATGGAAGGCGGGCATGTCTACGGCAAGATTGTGAAATTTGTTGGAAGACAAAAGTCTGGATAGTGCTCCAAATATCGAAGCAAAGGCAATGCGCAATAATTAAATAAATTACGGTAATTAATTACAAACTCCAAGAATAAATTCTAAAATAAAACAATTAACCTCAAAATTCCATAACTCCGACAGGTGCTCATCTGCTGGCTTCTAGGTCAAGTCTACCATCACAAACACATATGAACACTGTCTATAATATAATATATTAAAGTACACATCACACAGTTATTTAATTTAAATATATACTATTTATGCAATTAATTAATTATAACTACAATAATATTAAATATTGTAAAAAGTTGAAATTACCCCTATTTTCGGAATGTGGTAGTGACAACCTTAGTTTGAGAAAAGGGTGTTCGTAGCTCGGGTACTAAAGAATTCAGTACAAGGAAGTGAATTTAGGCAGTTGCAGTAAGGTATCAACTCCACAGTGGACTAGAGGAGAGGGAGTGGACTGTGTATGTGCACAATGTGTATGTGTTGCAGGATGGTGGCCAGTACAGCAAGGGGTGTAGCAACCAGAGTTTGAGCAACAAGTAGAGGTATGTGTTCAGACCATAGGGTAGTAGCTAATGTAGATAGTGAAGTGTGGTGATATGAGTGAACTAGTTGGGTGTATAAGGGATTAGTTGATATGGGTAAGAGTTTCAAGTGTAGGGTTGACTGATACTAAGGGTGTCAGTATGTGTGATTTAGAATTAGTTATGTGTTAGTGTGTGCTAGTATGTGAGGCATATCTTGAGAGCTTGCAAGCAGCAGAAGAGGAGTCTTGCACAGTAACAACAAGATTGCCATGAGTGGCAGCATCATGTGTAGGCCAAGGATAAGGGTTGTCATGCAGTGCATTAAATGGGGTGTGTTGGAGGTGTGCAAGTGCTATGCTGGTTTGTGGACAACTAGGCAGTAGAGGGAAAACATGGGAATTATTGTTTATAGTGGATTGTAAGTGTGTTTTTGCTCAAGCGGAGAGCAATGGAAGCAAGGTGATACTGAATTATTACTGGGGAAGAACAGCAGGGAGGTTGCATGGTGCAGTTGTTCGAGTGAAAGAGTAAGGTCAAGGGTGCACTATGTAAAGACCTATTCCGTTCAAGCGGACAGTCGATTCAAGCGGTGCAAGTGCAATGAATCAACCCACTTTGCTCAGCGAGATGATTCTTTTGAGCAAAGGATTTCCATACTTGGCCCTTCAGGAGTTCAGACTTAGACTTTCAAAGGCTCGCTTGGAGTATCGCTCGACCGAGGTAAATCATCGCTAAGGTGGGTGGCTACGATGAACTTGTCTTTGCTTAGACAACACACTTAAAATATGGATGATACATGCTAGTCTCTACATGAATCACCCCTTGCATGCTAATAAAGAATACAACGCACCTAGCTAAGTATAGAAATCCTTAAAAGTATTCGGGACCAAGTATAGAACATTAAAACTATTTGGGAGCGTTAGATCGCTAAGGCATTTCCTGAACTAGGTGACTGCATCAATGGATAGTTAAGCAAGATAATATCACAACATCTCTAAAAATTAATACTCGTCCTGTACTAAATTTGACAGCTCAGGGAGTCAATACTGTACTGACTGAACCTGAATCTGTAACTATATCTGTACTTGCGAGAATCTGGAAAACTTGAGGATACGAATGATCACGGACAACTTGTGCATAAGGTGGGTTTTCGAATCCAGTTTCGCGGACGGTCACCGGGGCACTGGGACCGATCCGATCTAGAAGGAACCAAACTGGTAGTCGTCTGTTATCGGCGAGATGGGTGCAATGCCGCCCGTATTATATTTTGCTTGCACTCCATCTTGGTCTCAAGACTCCACCGTCCACTATGGAAGTTATTCTAGTGACCTTCTGTCATATAGAATAAGTTGACTCGATTGTGGCAACCTACGTGCGAGTTATTGCATTGTAGGTGACCATTCTGTGTAACACACTTGTACCTATAACTTCATCTGAAATACCTGAACGGATATAAGTATAACATATTTGTAGATAAATTGAACACTTGAACATCTTCTGTAACACTTCTGGATAATCCGTGTAACTTGTGCACCTGAAATTGTACCTCACTCAGTACACTTGTGTTTGCTTATGTTATTGCCCTGGATTTTATTATAAATGCTTGTGCTTGGTTTAACTTGGTTTGCGTTGGATAGGGAAGGATGAATGGTAAGTTGGTAAGTCTCGTCGTGTTCCTTTATATTTTTTATGATGTACTGCCACACGAGTTAGGATTTTTATTATGCCATAAAACTGATCCTAAGGCAAGACTAGAAAGATAACTAAATAGATGGTGCATGGAACCTATATAACGTATTTGGATTTGTCGAGCGGGCGAGAAGCCTCCCCACCACTGCATTCATGTACTGATAACCCACCAGATTGTTTGTAGGGTGCGGGAAATCCTCATTCAGTACGGATGCCCCTTCATGCATGCTAAGGCGTGGAGGTCACTCTAGAGCCTTGGAGTGTTGCGTCCGAAATTGAAGCACATATACAAGACATAATGATAGAACATCGCCTATGTATCATTCCATAAATATAGCCACTTAGGATACCTTTATTGTTTAGAAATAGAGAGAGAGAGAGAGGCTTGAGCGACTTATAATCTCGACCTAGTGCCGCTTGTAATACTTGTTCAATATCAATAAAGGGCTTGTTCTACTTCTGTACTTATGTCATACAATGCTTCCGCTATTGACGACTTTGTGAACTTGTTACCAATCGCTTGTTCATTTTTTATTCCACTACACTCAGACTATTTATGTCACCCTGTGGATTAGAAATCTTATTATTTGTTCGGATCATGGCCTTTCACGGGCGCAGATATCCCTCGTGTAGTATCACGTCCAGATGAGAAAGATCATCCTACGGGAGCGCTGGCACAGTGACTCGAGTCTAGCAGGGACAGCCTTTGCACTTCGTATCAATTTTGTCAGTTTCAAAATCTCGTTCATGGGTTATGTACATACACCCTCTCTCGTTAACCCAACGGGATGTTCCATACAATTAGTAAATAATTTTAAAAGTGCATGTAAATGATATGATTGCTCGTACAAAATTTTAATACGAAGCGAAGGCCTTTGTGCCGACATGTGTCAGACTTCGTGGAAATAGACTCATGCTAGAATTTGTAAGTTATGTGCAAACCCGAATACCTATATAGAATTTCCAAGCTGGTTAGTGTACGAGATAGAATATCGTTCGGACAGTTAGCTATGCACACAGTCTTTCGGCTAAGTTGTGTCGAGTATCGCACACCAAGACCCTTTGGTGCGAGCTAGTTTGCAAGCGAGATTCGAATATTATTAAGATAAAAGACAAGTTAGATTTAGAATGGCAACCGATTGAAGCATTATTAGATTATTGCTAAGGCAAATATAAAGATCATTATTGAATTTTAAGAAATAGCTCGAAAGGTCTTTCGTGTCAGAAGATACAAATCAATTATGGTTACTCGGATAACTATCAACAAGATACATACGAGACTAAGATTTATCAGGCGATGCTTGGGTATCATACAGGAATTCTAAGGAATGACTTGGGGAATATGCTAGCGAGTGATGCAAACTCGGTTGAGGATTTAATTGGATGTCTTGAGTGGTATATGGATCATTTTGGAAATATTCAAACAAATTCATAGGTCTCATGCGATAGTTGGATTGAACAATTTTGGGAATATCTTGAACAAGTGATAAGTCTTATATCGAATAGGGATTCAAGGTAATAAAATTAATATATTGGTCAAGAAAACATGTTGGAAACTTGGAGGATCGTACAAGCAATTTCAAATTGAAATAAACGGATTGAACTTGAATACAATATCAATCGAATAGAAGTTAGCCCGAGAATGAATATTGTGGTTTGATAAAAGAGTAAGCGATAACGGATTTGATCTAGAGTTTGGAAGAACGATCTTAAAATCTAGTTTAAAAAAGATAACCTTCAAACTTAGTCCCGACTGAGAATGATTATTCTATGGGAGCGCCTGCGTAGTGATTTTGTGTCCGGCGGGGATGATCAAACTCACGGGAATATATTCGATGATTACTCAAAACGAACTCGATGAATAGAATGTATCAAAAGTTGATAGACTTGGGCTTGAATATTTAAAACTTAGTTTTTTGAGGAATGCTAGAAGTAGACTATAGATTTATCAAACGATAATATTAAAGTTGGATAATTTTGCTAGACGAATTATAATCACTACATGAATGGACATGACTTAATGGTTTTTATATATAACTTGGATGGAATAAAGTAAAAAGATAAAGTGTCTCGAGCATTTCGATGATAATCATAACGTTCGACGTTTTTATCTTGTGCGAGTGTAACTCTATGCTTGTATATGCGTCACGCCCGAGTAAGGATGATTATCCAGTGGGAGCGTTAGCATAGTGATCTCACTTCCAACGAGGATGATCGAACTTGCGAAAGACCGGAGGGTGACAATTGATGGATTGTCTTGACTTGTGGTTCGACACGTTAAGACAAATTTGGTAATACAAGTGAATCAGAAGTATTTCCTGGATAAGTTAGCCTAAAACTTGGTGTAAATCATACTTGATGGTTTGTTAGATGACTTGGAGTTATAATCAAAGGTTTAGAACTGAATAATAGCTTGGTGGTCTAGACTTAGAATGGATAAATAGGTTCAATCAAAACATGCTTTAGGAGATAGACTATATGAATTACTAGGCTTGTCATGCAACTTGGATATATCATAGATTTGAGTAAACGGACTTGAACCCTGTACAAATAAACGTGTTAATATGAGTAGGATGATCTATGCACGATGTTTAGAATTCTGAGTGAAACGAGTTTGGGTAGAATATTTTGTGCAAACGAATAATGGTTTTACCATAGGAATTAGGGCGAGCATCGTACGACGAATTTGCACGATGAATCGTGTGCTTGAACTTGTACCTATGACCTTGTGAGCTGACCTAGTAATTAGGCAGATGATCATGTGTCGAGTGAAAGAACTTGTGTAACCGACTTTAGAATATTGCTTGAAGAAGCCATAGAACTATGGCAGCAAGACTTAATTTTAGACTTGGAACGGTAAGTGTGTGCTATGTTTGATGCAAACAGAATGTACGATAGAACATGGACGCTAGTCGGTTAAATAGGATAGATTATGCTTAACGATAGTGCAATGCTTCAGTTGAGTAGAATGGAAATTACTTAAAATTTTATTCACCCTGATGCAAGCATCATTGTGATTTATAAGACGAAAACCCTCGAGATTTTTGCATGTAGCTTGTCCGATGTCACTATCTCTAAGTTTGGTTGAATGCATATATTTTGAGGGATGCCTTGAACGTGTGCACGATCCAAGACTCAATAATATGTGGAACTTGAGTGCAAAGGCTTCGCTATCGCTAAGTTGGTTGACATCCATATGTTTGAAGGACGCTTTGAATATATGCACGATCCAGACTCGCGATATGCAGATCTCGAATGCTAGTGCAAGTAAATATGTTAAATTTGCATAAACGAGTATAACGATTTGCATAAGTTTACCTCAGCCTTAGATCAATATTCAAAATGAATTATAACTGACCCTGCGTTAAACGATATATATTCCACGCTACGGTGCAGTAGAGACCGAGTCAGAGCTTGGATTGAATGATAGAGTCATTCAATGAGACTGACCCAGCATACACGCGATACGAAAATAAGGAACGGTAGGAAATTATGTTCGAACGGATCTAGTGGCACCGATTGCTATGCCTGAGTTAGATTCAATATTGTGATAGAACGGTTTGCACTCAGGATGTCTTGAGGATGAGACTTGTTCTGAGTGGTGTATAATAAAAAGACCCATTTTGTTCAAGCGAACAGCCAATTCAAACGGCAAAAGTGCAATGACCCAACCTGCTTTGATCAGCGAGATAACTTGTTTGAGGCAAAGGATTTCAAGACTTGGCCCTTCAGGAGTTCAGACTTAGACTTTCAAAGGCTCTCTCGTAGTATTGCTCGACCGAGGCGAATTATCACTAAGGTGGGTGGTTATGATGAACTTGTCTTTGCTTAGCCACCACACTTAAAATATGGATGATACATGCTAGTCTCTAGGTGAATCATCCCTTGCATACTAATAAAGAATACAACGCACCTAGATAAGGGAATAATCCCATCTTGTATTGCTTGTGTTAGAACAGAGAATTGAAACTTGGCTTATAATGGATCATCGCATGCACCTTTGCCTTGTGTAAGTAGACCCCGCTATGCCTCTAGTAGATCTTCATATACTCTTCGTAGTGCACTATCTCACTTGTTTACACCACTTGACCCATTGGATATGTCGCTCGATATGCCCCTTTACGGTAACACTCCTCCCACTACCCCTTAGACCGTGCCAACGTAAATACTTATGTTCACACATATAAAATGCTTTCCTGCTTATATGATAACTTTAACTCGTTGCCTCAATTTAATGCTTGTCACTAATATACATGCATTATTCATTTTACTTTACTATATGTGATCCGTTCAGTTGAGACAGGAAGGCTATCAAGATAGTCGTTCCGAGCCAAGTATAAAACATTGAAAGTATTTCGGACCGTTAGGTCGTCAAGGCATTTATCGAACTAGGGACCACATTAATGGAAAGTTAAGCAAAATAACATTATAATATCTCTGAAAATTAATACTCGTCCAGTACTGAATCTGACGGCTCAGGGAGTCGATACTTTACTGACTGAACCTGAATCTATAATTGTATCTGTACATGCAAGAATTTGAAAAACTTGAGGATACGAATGGTCACGGCCAACTTGTGCACAAGGTGGGTTTTCGAATCCAGTTCTGCGGACGGTCACCGGGGCACTATGGCTGATTCGATCTAGACGGAATGAACTGGTAGTCGTCTATTATCAGCGAGATGGGTGCAATGCCGCCCGGATTATATTTTGCTTGCACTCCATCTTTGTCTTGAGACTACACTGTCTACTATAGAAGTCATGCCAGTGATATTCTGTCATATAGATTAAGTTGACTCAATTTTGGCAACCCATGTACGAGTCATTGCATTATAGGCGACTGCTCTCGTAACATACGTGTACCTACAACTGCATCTAAAACACCTAAACGGATATGAGTATAACATATTTGTAGATAAATTGAACACTTAAACATCTTCTGCAAGACTTCTGAATAATCTGTGTAACTTGTGCACCTAAAATCGTACCTCGCTCAGTACACTGGTGTTTATTTATGCTATTGCCCTGGATTTTATTATAAATGCTTGTGATTGGTTTAACTTGGTTTGCCTTGGACAGGGAAGGACGAATGGTAAGTTGGTAAGTCTTGTCGTATTCCTTTATATTTTGTACGGCACACTGCCATACGAGTTAGGCTTTTCATTATGCCATGAATCTGATCCTAAGACAAGACTTGAAAGAAAACTAAATAGATGGTACAAGGAATCTATATAATGTGTTTGGATTTATTGCACGATGCACTCCCCATCAGTGCATTCATATACTGATAACCTTCATATACTAATAACCTACCAGATTGTTTGCAGGGTGCGAGAAAACCTCATTCGGTGTAGATGCCCCCTTCGTGTATACTAAGGCATGGAGTTCACTCTTGAGCGTTGGAGCTTTGTGTCTGAAACTGAAGCACATATACAAGACATAATTTTGGAATATCGCCTTTGTATCATTCCATAAATGTAGCCACTTAGCACCCTTTATTCTTTAGAGAGAGTGAGAGGCTAAAGCGACTTGTAATCTCAGCCTAGCGCCGCTTTAATACTTGTTCAATATCAATAAAGAACTTGTTCTACTTCTATACTTGTCCCATACAATACTTCCGCTATTGACGACTTTGTGAACTTGTTACCAATCGCCTGTTTATTTCTTATTCCACTGCACTCGGACTATTTGTATGACATTGTGGTTTAGAAATCTTACCTCCTGTTCGGATCCTAGCCTTGCACGGGCACGGATATCGCTCGTACAGTATCACATCCAGATGGAAAATATAATCCCGAGGGAGTGTTGGTTCGGTGACTCGCGCCTAGCGGGGACGGCCGATAACCTGCGGGAGATCGGGGCATGACACACTAGGTGCACCAATTCCAGTAAGGACCTGTAGAAGTCTTGAGTTGGGCCTTCTTGCATCTTTTGAGTGAGGGGAATTGGGAAGGCCCAGGTATTTAAGATAAGAATAGGGTGCCAGTGCATGTGTATGAGGATAGGTAAATTGGTATTAGATAAATGTGCAATTTTTCAATTAAGTGTATTGTATTTTGGGGGTGTGGTTGAGTTTAAAGTACTAATAGTGTTTAGTTAAATAGGGAGTGAGGTTAGTGAGTGTTATGAGAATGCTTACCTAGTGTCATTAAACTAAGGTAAGGGCTAGGTATCAAGTATTAGACTAAGTTATTGTATATATATATTTATAACATAGTCTATAGTTTATATATTTGATAGTATCTATATTAGCTAGAATAGACTAGAAACCTAGTTTAGCAATTTATTGACCTAGGAAACCTAGAATGGCTTAATATTACCTAGTTTGACCTAGTTTGACTCTAATGACCTAGCATTAACCTAGAGACTTAATTTCAAGCTAATTAAGCTTATTATGATTTTAAAACACTTATTTGACATGTAAATTCATATATATGTTTTTTAGGCACCGTTTCGTACACTGTTTGATATTTAGTATTGGATTTAAGGCGAGTACGTTCTTGTATAGTTTTTTTTATTTCATAATTACTATGATACATATATTTAATAATTTTATACCTGATTTCTGACACGATGGTACATGGATTGGTATATATATTGGATCTCAGTCATGAGATGTTACCTTCATATGTTGACATTGATCTTTACATTGTATTGGAGATTCATTGGTGTAATGTGTCATGGTTGGATCTATCATACTAGTCGGGGTAAAAAAGTGCTAGCTAGATATATGAACAAGAATTATTGGTAAGTAGTGTAAATCATCGACTACTAGCTAATCATACACTTCACGTACGATTGAGCTAGCTTTTTCCTTTGTGTAAATCAACAAAAATATCCCAAGTCGATCATATATCTAACTAGTATTTCAAAATACTTAGTTTAGTTACAGTTCTGTCCTGTTCAGTTCATATCGGATGATTATGCTATCTTGCTGCTATTTTTTATTGTTCATTACCTTTCATGTAATGACTACAGTTTACTATTTTTTATTTCTTATTACTGTCAAACAGGATATCAGTTTATTGCTTTCTCATCATGTATTATATTTACTATTACTATTTTATAGTCTTTATCAATTAATTGGAACTGTTATTGGGTTGTACATGTTCTATCCTAACTGGATAACATTTTTAGATGGTGACCTTGAGGACTGGTGTCCTAACTATCATAGACCCTGTGAGGGTGTAACAGCAACATTGGACCACATAGCTCAGGAGTGATTGCCATGAGGTCTAGCCGGAGTCACTAGTCATTTTTATTTCATTTATTAGTATTTCAGTACCTGATCTGTCTCAGGCAAATATTTGAGACTTGGACGTTATATTTGGTTTTTGGGCTTGTGTTGTTGTTTAGACTTGTAAAACTTGTGATTTGGATTTCATCTTCTTATTTTATATCGTGACTTTCCTTTCTTAGTATGTGATTGAGTATTATACTTTTATATTATTATCTCCTTATGGAGTTGGATATTACTGTGTGAGGTAGTTAGCTATATACTCATGACCTAGACAGTGTTCTATCGGCGATGTTGTGGCGTAGGCTGGACGTACCACGTACTCATGTCCTGATCATCTGGGAGTGGGTTATGACACATTTTTATGGTCACCTATGCAGGTCTCGTCTTAACAACTAGTGCGATATCATGGTAGTACTTTGGCTTAGATGTACGATTGTGAGCCTGCCATAAAATAGGATTGATAGGATATTAGGATGAGAGAATACTAAATCACAGATTAAGATTTCTTGAAAGATTCCTAGGACGACCGTTGAGAATCTTATTATAACTCTGTTCTGAATCTGTTTCCACTTATTTTCGTTTATTATTGAATTTGATTCTTATATCGAGACAAATTGTATAGACTGAATTGATGTATATTCTGATAACATATTTGGATGAAGACGGTGAGAAAGGTAACTGTCTGCCTTAGTTATAGCGTGACAAAAGTATAGAGACCTGATTTTGGATGTTTATATCTTAGTTATAAAATTTATAGTTTATCGTAGCCATACTAGTTGGCAAGGCGAGAATTCTAAATAACATGATTATAGAGGTACATATCCTTGTTATGTACTCTATAGTTTATCTCAATAATGCTTACTAGCATGGTGAGAATTTTGGGTAACATAATTTTAAATAGACGCATATGATTTTCAGGTTGTATCTTAATTGGTTTCTTAACGTATCATCTCTATCCTTCAAACCTTGTTATCGTTGAATTTTGTTCCATCACCCCTGCTAGCTTAGGATAGAGAAATCTCAAGTTCTCTAGTTCAGTTCTTTATAGAGCTTCACCTCCATTAGTTCCTGAGGCAACTTATTTGGATAGTGAAGTAGTTTGGTAACTTACAGGTAGGTTGCTGTCTAGTTGAGTATCAGTATTGATTATTGGAGTGTAGATTTTGAGTCTAAGAGTAGTTCTTAGTTGGGTAGGTAACCATTAAGTATCAGTGTATAAGCCTAGAAGTAACTCATAGTGTATTACCATTTGTAAATAGTTCTAAGGTAAGTGTTAAAGTATAATTAGTAGTTGGTATCCTGGAGTATTAAGTGCATATCTAGGATAGTTTTGGAGTTAGTGTCTTTGTACCAAGGGTACCTAGAGAGTGCAAGTATCCAAGGTATATCAGGATTAGTGAGTAATAAGTGATAGGTGTAGTGTATCAGTTTAGTTCAGTAAGTATTATTTTGGGTGATAGTATTGGTTAGTTGTTCAAGTATAGTCTAGATATAGATTATGTAAGGGGGTATCAAGGAGAGTAGGAGTACAAGTGTCCAAGGAGTAAGAATATAGGGGTCTAGTTAGGCCATCTCTCGTACCACAGATTTCCCAGCACCTGTAGAGGGAGACACCCCAACAGGGCGGGGCTTTTGCGGTGACGGTTGAGGAGACCGATGCTGCAAGTGATAGGTTAGCAAGTTTTGTTTTGTTCTTTACTTCCTTCCTCTTTCATATATTAATCTGCTTGATTCCAATTACCTTATAGATTGCTTTAGTAATTTTGTGCTATAGTACAGTTAGTATAGTTAGTAGTAAACCCTTGATAGAAAATACAATATCATGATAAATAGAGACCATAACCATGCATATTGATAATAATTAGTGATTTATTTTTCAATAATTTGTATGCTTGCTTGATTTTAGACAGATTGGAGATTTTGACCTAGAGAGGAGTATAATTATCTTTAAATTTTGAGGACAAAATTTTTTTATGGGGTAGGATTGTAACCACCACTTTCACCTTAGCAATATTTTGGTAATTTCACTTGGTTACTAATTATATATTATATTATATGAGTGATTATTTTTCCAGACTATGACTTAGAGGACTTATTTTCCAGTATACTTGGAGATTGGATGTTATTGATTGCAGGTATGGTTATCTTGTCGTTTAGACTTGTCTTGTATTTTATTTTTTTTCTTCGATATCTCATCGTGCTCTAGTTTATGTGATTGAGTATTCCATATTAGATTGTGATATTTGTGTCTCCTTATGGAGTTGGATATTCGTGAGAGAATGATTAGATAGTATTATGACCTAGACAGCGTTCTACCGCCGATGCTGCGGCGTAGGCTGGACGTACCCACACTCTCGTGCCCCAAAATCTGGGTGCGGATCGTGACATATTTTTAGTGGTGGCCCATGCAGGTTAGACTTCGCAAGTTATGCGATGTCGTGGTAGTGCGACGTCTTAGTTGTACTACTGCATGCCTGTGATAGGATATAGGACATAAGATACTAGGATGAGAGAGGATACTCAATCACTAATTTTTGAGAGATTCCTGGGATGACCCTTGAGAATCTTATTATAATTTCCAATTCAAATCTTGTTCCCTTGTTCCGTCTGTTCTTACTTGTTGTTATTGAATTTAATTCTTGTTGATCAGTTACTAAATTTAATTCTTGGTGTCGTTGTTGAGTTTGATTTCTTATCGAGATAATTTTATGGACTAAAATTTACGATATTATCTGATGACATATGTTGATGAGGACAGTGAGAAAGGTAAAACGTCTGCTTTGGTTATGAAGCCTAGAATATATCGCAGCCATATTAGCTGGCGTATCAGAAACGTAGGTACTTGACTTCAGATGTATATATCTTAGTTATGAAATTTAGAATTTCTCGCAGCTATACTAGTCGACACAGCAAGGATTCTAGACGACATGATTATAGAGTTGCATACCTAAGTTATGGAATCTATCGTTCATCGCAGCTATGCTTACTGGCGTAGCGAGGATTCTAAGTGTCATGATTTCGGACAGACATGTATAATTATCAGGTTGTATCTTAAATTTGTTCTTAAAGTATCATCTAAATACTTATCCACTCCTGTTATTACAGGACTTTGTTCCATCGCTTCTTTTCTTTACTAGCATTAGGAATACCTTCAGTTCCTCAGTCCAGTTCCTCCTAGAGTTTCTTTCCATTAGGATTCCTTGTTAGTGTGATAATGGGTGACTTGCAATTATGTCTGTGTCTTGTATTAGTGTTGACTGAGTATGACTTGTGAGTTTGTAAGTATTTCTTAGTTGGACATGTGAGAAGTAGGTATTAATCTAGTGTTAACCCGTAGCGTAGTACCTTTAGCAATAGTTCTATAATAGGTGTCATTATAGTTAGTATTGGTACTGTTGGTAGAATTTTCTTAGACCGTAATTATTGGTGTTGACCGTAGCAAAGAGTTAATGAAGTGGTTATGACTTGATAATGAGAGACAAGGTGCCTTAAATTTCGAGGAGAAATATTAAATTAAATAAAGAGTTGGGAATTTAATATGGCAAAATTGATGATTTTGTTAAATCATTGATTTTTATGAAGATTATGAGATGATTGAATTTATCATTGAATTTTGAGGAATTTAAGAAGGCTATCAATATATTTATTGGACTGCAAGTATGAACTTATATTTTGAATATTGTGTTGGTGGTTTCATAAGTATTACATCGTTGAGTATTATATGGAAAAAAAATCGAGTAATAAGAACACAAATGGATTAGTGTTTGAATTAAAATTTTGGGACAAGATTTTTAAAATACGCATTGATTGGATTTCAATTGAAGGATTGGATAGTAAATTTTGTATTTAGCAATTTACTTTTAAAAAAAAAATTTGAGGAGGTTATGATACGAATGGAATTCAATTTTAAATTTGAGGATTTTTAGGAATATAATATTTATAGAATTTTGAAGACCGTGAAATAATAATATGGATTTACTTCATGATTATACGGTTTGATAAATTTAAATTTTGATGGTAAAAAAAAATATATGTTGAGAATTTTAAATTTTGAGGACAAAATTTTTTTAAGACGGGTAGACTTGTAACCACCTTATCCTAAAATTCGAGCTTAAATGTTATTTTTAGGTTAATTTGGGGCTAGTGGAATTTTTCCATAATTTTTAGTTAATTAAAAACTAGTAACCCTAATTTCCTAGGACTTTCAAGAATTTATTTTAGAGACAAACTTATATAAAAATATCTCAAACTTTTATTTTAGGTTCTAAATAATAAAATATATTTTCTAGAATGTTTTGGGAATTTTATGATTAGTTTTATTATTTATTTTGAGTTAATTATGAAAAACTGAATTAAAAACTAATTTCTAAAAAAGAAACCCCAAAAAGTAATTAATTCTGCCCAGTCAGCAAACAGGGGGCCCACCTGTCAGCCTCCAGCAGCGAACAGTTCCGGGACCACCTGTGAGTGATAGGGGGTGGGTGCGAGTCGAGCCAAGCCGACCTCGAGCCGAGCCGAGTCAGAGTTCGACTCGGACTCAGCTGAGCCGAGCCGCGTCAGATTCGGACCGTACGATTTCGGCGGGGCAGCACGGATGGCTGCCACGTGTCAACTCTGAGCCGCGGCTGTACTCTCTCTCCTCTATATATATATATGATAGTTTAAGTTATTTTCTAGGGTTTTTCTTGAGCCATTTTTTGGAGAATTTCCATCTAGGGTTCCTTCATCTTCCAGAAGCCATTGCGCATAGATCCGGACTCCAAATAAGGCCTAGTTTCTTGCGTTAGAACAATATTGAGGTTAGCTTTCTGATTATATAAATTTTTTATGAAATTATGAGTATTAAATTCTAGAAAATTCGTAGAACACAGCATGTCGGAAAATAGATGCGTCTCAATGTTTTCATGATTCCGGGAGAACCAGGAATCAGAATCATGAAACGTTTGAAGTTTCGGAAAGATAATGTTGAAATCATTGACATATGTTTTTCCTAGAATTTATTTCGAAGTATTTATATATTGTTAATTCTGTAGAACTTCTAGGTTAGAATTTAACCATCGGTGCACAATACGAAATTTGTATGTGCCATAATTCCCAAATGAATTTGAATTCGGATGAGCCATAAATTCTAGCATATTTTTGATGCTGAAATCTACAAGAAATCATGCATAAAAGTCAAGTTTGTGTCGTTGACTTTTTGGTCAACAGATCGTCTCGATTTGCGTGCCATGAGTCTCGAGTTGATAAAATTCAGTTCATTTGGACAAAATTTAGGAATTAACCTAAAAATCAGAATAATAAGATTAAAATAGGATTTTAGAGTAATTATTCCAGAATTAAATAAATTAAAATAAATTATCTTTTAACATGATAAATTTGTAATACATAGGCTATTTGGACTGTGACTTGGACTCTGATTCATACCAGCTAAGGACCACAGGCGAGTACATTCTCTGATAATTTTTGTTATTTGATAATTTTTATAATTTAAGTATTTAGAAATATTACATCTGATTCTTGACACGGTGCTACACGGACTAGTATATAGATTGGCTCTTTAGTCATGAGATGTTACATTAGTTATCGTATCGACATTGTACACGATATTGACATTAGACATTGATATTAGACATTGTACATGATATATTGGACATTGATCGTGTATCGTGACGTATCATGATTGGATCCACAGTACTAGTTGGGGGTGGGGAAATTGCTAGTGAGGGATGTGATCAAATACCTATCGTACAAGTGTAGACATTGAACGGTGTTAGTCATACACCTCATGTCACTACCACATTCCGAAAACAGGGGTATTTTTAACTTTTTACAATATTTAATATTATGGTAGTTATAATTAATTAGTTGCATGATAATTATTTGTTTTGAATAAATATGTGTGATGTGTAATTAAGAATATAGTATTATATATACAGTGTCCATTTATTTTGAGCTAGCAGACTTGACCTAGAAGCCCAGTAGATGCCCACCTGTCCGAATTGTAGAATTCTGTATTTAATTATTTTATTTAGAATTTAATTCTTGGAGTTTGTAATTAATTACTGTATTTTAATTAATTATTGTGCATTGCCTTTGCTTCGATAATTGGAGCACTATCCTGACTTTTGTCTTCCAACAAACTTCACCATCTTGCCCTAGACATGCCCGCTTTCAATTCTGCTATTTTTGCAACTCATAATTTTGCTCCCTGTGCATTATTTCTGGCCGCACAAAAATCGTCACGGACGTTATTTAATAAATCCCTATTTTTCATCGTTGTGCGTTCCAATAAAAAATTGGAGGCAATCTTGACCTATTTTTTGTGCAGCCCAAATTAGGGTAATATTCTGTTCTGAGTCTTCTTCATTATTAGTATTGATGACCTGACCTGATTTTGGTCCCATGTACTCCTAATTAATTGTTGAACACAACTTGCATTGATTTCTATTTAATTTGAGGATACCATTTTATCTGATTCTGAAATTCCAATTTAATTCCAGAGGCCCCTGACCCTACAAAACACAGGACACCGAATCGCCCGCCAAATTTTCGTCATTTTATGTGTTTGTGCAATTTCCCGAATTTAAGGGGGGTTAATTTGCAAATTGGCATTTTGTGTCAACACCTCATTTGTTTAAAACAATGAGGGAGCCCTATTAATATTTTAATTAAACCTCACCCTCATTTCACACATAAATTAATTTCCCTCATGTTCAATCTGGACCACTCATTCTAGGGGTTCAATCACCACCCTCCATCAACACCCTCTCTCCCTATATAATGTCTTGTCACATCCTAAGCCCTAATCCCTAGAAACCTAGGTAACCACACCCTCCACAAGCCTCCTCCCTCTCTCCTACGTTAGAAAACTTCTTCTTTTCTTCTTCTCTTTTTCCTTTCTTCTTCTTCTTCTTCTCCTTCTTTCATTCTTTGAATTTGAAATTCAAATAATAAAAGAGAGTGAAACCATCACCATCCTTCCCTGTGCACTCCGACCCCCGGCCATCAATTCCGGCGGCCACTGCTCACCGGAGGAGCTAACACCACCACCCCCACTGCCAAGCTCCGCCGGACAGCTTCCCAACTCCGGCACCACCACACAGTGAGCTCTCTTCTTCTTCTCCCTCCTTCTTTGTGTATATATATATAATTTGCATATACGTATATACGTATACGTGTGTATACGTGTATATATGTATGTATGTATGTGTGTATCGTATAATTCTTCCTATAGATATATATATATGTTAATATATGTCTCTAACATATTTTATTGTATATATATGTATATATATATATATATCTTGCGTATTTCTCTATTTTATGTATACGTATTAAATGTATATATATATTAATTTATCTGTATATATATATATATGTGTGTTAATGTATGTAATGGTATAGATACAAATATGTATTTTTAGTACATGTATAAACATATTTTTGTATGTAAATATATATGATATATATATATGTACTTGTAAAACATATTTTTGGTATATATAAATACGTGTTCTGCTATGTGTATAAATATGTAGTATATACAATTGTAATTTAGTATATATATATTTAGTATATATATATATATATTCTTTTGTATATATATATAAAACTTTGGTAGTTGTACATAAAAATGTATATGTGTTATGAATATTTTTACCTATGTATATATAATACATATTCTATTATGAGTATACACTTATACATATTTTGTATAGAATTTGGTATAACCCTATATATATGTATTATATTTGATTATTAATAATACTACGTTTAATTAGTGAATGTACTAGGTGACCCTAGCTGACTAGTGCCCTGCCTGGCATGGCCCTGAGGCCAGTGTTTTGACTGTGTGTTAGCGTAGCTTCTGATGCAAATGTTATATTGTGTTATGTCTATAGGACTGTTGGTTCACCAGGGAATACTCTGGAACGGGACATCCATAAATACCAGCTAAGGACCAAAGGCAAGTACATTCTCTGATAATTTCCAATACTTTGATAATTTCTATAAGTTCAACAATCATGAAATGTTACAACTGAATCTTTAACACTGTGCTACACGAACTAGTATAGCTTGGATCTGCAGTCATGAGATGTTACCTTGATTATCGTATTGACATTATACACGACATTGACATTGATATTAGACATTGATATTAGACATTGTACATGATAGACTTGACTTGCTCGTGTATCGTGACGAGTCATGATTGGATCCACAGTACTAGTTGGGGGCGGGGAAATTGCTAGTGAGAAATGTGATCAAATACCTATCGTACAAGTTTATATTATTGGTGTTAATCATTCGCCTCACGCATGATTAGCCAGGCCATGTAGCAATCGTACAAGTCCCAAGCCGATCACATTTCGAAACTACAATTTCAAACACTTAGAATAGTTACAGTTCTCTATTTTAGATCATATACTACATCATCGTATATGATACTGCTCCTTGTTTCTTTTCATTTTCATACATGCATTGACTGTATCATATTGCCTATTGCCTGTCTCTTTACATTGCCTGTCTCTCTTAAATTGCCATTGCATTTATTTTATTGTCTTCTCAGTAGCTAGCATGACATGTTTTATTGTATTATAGACATTATCAATTAATGGAACTGTTATTTGAGAGTGTTGCTTTGCTCCTTCCTGACTGGAAATATTTTTCCAGACTATGCCTTAGAGGACCGCTGTCCGACACTTTATGGACCATATGGTGAGTAGCTGCAGACTTGGTAGTTTAGTTGTGATTCTGGAAGGTCTAGCAGGAATTATTATTTATTGTTAGTTCTTTAAGTAGACTATTTGGTACCGGATTTGTCTCCGGCATTTTGATGAGACTTGGATATTGTTGAGTTAGAATATTACTTGTTGACTTGTGTTGTGTTTAATTTTAAATTTTGTTGGATATCTTATCGTGCTGTCGTCCTGTGATTGAGTATGTGTTTATTTTATTGTGTTATCCGTATCTCCTTATGGAGATTGGATGCTTGTGTGAGATTGGCTAGATAGAATCAAGACCTAGACAGCGTTCTACCGCCGATGCTGCGACGTAGGCTGGACGTACCCACGCACTCGTGCCCCTAAACCGGGTGCGGGCCGTGACACATTTTTAGTGGTGGCCCATGCAGGTCAGACTTCGCAAGTTTTGCGATGTCGTAGTAGTGTGGCATCTTTGTTACACTATTGCGTGCCTGCTATAGGACATAGGACATAGGATACTAGGATGAGAGAGGATACTCAATCACAGATTATTTGAGAGATTCCTGGGACGACCCTTGAGAATCTCATTATAAAGTCCAATTTAAATCCTTCCTCCTTGTTTTCGTCCGTTCTCACTTATTGATATTGAGTTGATTCTTGTTGACCAGTTGTTAACTTTAATTCTTGGTATCGTTGTGGAGTTTTGATTTTATATCGAGGTGAATTTTACGGACTAAACTTTACGGTATTATCTGATGACATATATTGATAAGAACAGGGAGAAAGGTAAAAACGTCTACTTTGGTTATGGAACCTAGAGTTTATCGCAGCCATATTAGCTATCGTGACGAGAACGTAGGAACCTAACTTGGATGTACATACTGTAGTTATGAAACTTAGGGTCTCTCGCAGCCAGACCGGTTGGCGTGGCGAAGATTTTAGACGACATGATTATAGGGTTGCATACCTTAGTTACGGAACCTATCATTTATCGCATCTATGCTTACTGGCGTGGCGAGGATTCTGTGTGTCATGATTTCTGACAGACGTGTATGATTATCAAGTTGTATCTTAAATTGGTTCTTAAAGTATCATCTCAAGACTTATCTATTTCTGTTATTCAGGACTTTGTTCCATCGCTTCTTTTTCTTTACTAGCAGTAAGGAAACCTTCCGTCCTTGATCCAGTTCCTTTTTGAGCTTATTTTCTTTGAGGATTCCTTGTTAGTATGATGATTAGTGACTTGTAATTATGTCTGTGTCTTGAGTATTAGTATTGACTGAGTGTTGCCTGTGAATTGTAAGTGTTTCCTAGTTGGACATGGGAGCATTAGACATTAATCTAGAGATACCCATAGCATAGTACCTTGTAGCAATAGTTCTATGATAGGTGTTATTATAATTAGTATTGGTATTATAGAAAGAGGAGTAAGAGTATCAGTAATGATGATCATTTGGAAGTAATAGTGCAAGTAATTCGGGCAGTACAAATTTTAGTACAACATTTAGGATTGTAGACAATTGGTGTATTAGTGTGCACCTTGAGTATTAGAGACTGTGAGTATCTATATGTATGCTTGTGGATTTAAATTTATAATCTGTAGAGTGGAAATGAATTTCAATTTTTAAAGAATTTTTGAGGAGACGAGATTCTATGTTATAAAATGTTTGAGGATTCAATTCAATTCAATAAACATAGTCAAAGCTATAAGAATTTTAAAAGTGATTAAATTTTTCGATATTTGAGTATCTAATTTTGAGGAGGTATATGCAATTATTTTAAGTTGATCGAGAAGTTAAACCTTGGCGATTATTTTGAGGATTAATTTTATGGTAGATAAGAGATGAATATTAATATGTGAGTAGATGATATACATGTGTAAGGATCTGATGACTTGAGTATGATTGAGATCTCACTGCCAACTGACTTGGGTGTCAATCTAGGGTTGTATTACAGAGAGCAGTACTTAGTATAGTGTGTTGCAATTGATATGCACTTAAGTGATAAGAATAACTAGTATCAACTATTGCAGTAGGTAAGGAAGCTAGCAGTAAGTATGCTTGTAGTAGAGTGTGGTACCTAAAGAGATAGAGGTATCAAACTTTACATGCATCATTTGACCTATGATTATGTTATAGATAGAAGATACTGCAAGTAATATGTTAGCAGATTCTTTCTTTTCTTTCCTCATGTTCCTTTTTGTCTTCTGATTGATTGATACCTTAGTACCGTAGCTTGTATGCATGATTTATTGTTATAATGTAGTTAGTAGTACCCCTGATACAGAGACTGCAATACCATGACAAAGGACACCATGATCATACATATTTCTCTTAGGTTGCATGTTGTATGGTTGTAGGTAGAATTCTCTTAGACTTTGATTGTTGAGGATTTAACTGTAGTAAACAAAGAGGTTATGACTTGACAAAGAGAGACAAGGTGCCTTAAATTTTGAGGAAAAATATTAAATTAAATAAAGAGTTGGGAATTTAATATGGCATAATTGAAGTTTTGTTAAATCATTGATTTTTAAGAAGATTATGAAATGATTGAATTTATCATTGAATTTGAGGAATTTAAGAAGGCCATCGATATATTTATTGGACTGCAAGTTGTGAACTTATATTTTGAATATTGTATTGGAGGTTTCATAAGTATTACATCGTTGCATATTATGTGGAAAAAAAAAATCGAGGAATAAGAACACAAATGGATTAGTATTGAATTCAAATTTTGGGATGAGATTCAAATTTTAGAAATATGCACCGATTGGATTTCAATTAGAGGATTGAATATTAAATTCTTGTATTTCGTTATTAACCTAAAATTTTGGAGGATATTGTGCTAAGAATGGGATTTAATTTTATATTTGAAGATTTTTAGGGATATGATATTTATAGAATTTTGAAAAATTATTGTGAAATAACAATATGGAGTAGTTCATGATTATATGATTTGATGAATTTAAATTTGATGGTAGTAAATGAATAAATAAAACAATTGAGGATTTAAAAATTTGAGGATAAACATTGATTTAAATAGAGGGTTAAAAATTTAACATGGCAGGATTTATGATGTATTAATTCCCGGAAGGATATGATATGATTGAGGTTATCATTAGAATTTGAGAAAATTAAGGAGATTGTCATTAAATTATTGGATTGCAAGTTATGAATTTTAGAATGTTATATTTGAATGTCGCATTTGGAAAATCCTTAAGTATCGTATTGCCGAGTATTTTGAGGAAGGAAAAAAAAAAAATTTGATGGACTAATGTTTGAATTCAAAACTTGTGGGACGAGATTACAATTATATATGTGGATTGATTAAATCAAATTCGAGGAGTGGATATTAAATTCCGAGTATTGAATTACTAACTAAAACTTTTAAGGGAATTTTGATAAAAATAGACGTTGATTTCATTTCGAGGATTTTTTTTCAGGAATAAAATAATATCAGAAATTTTGAAATTATGAAAAGACCTTGCGGATTATTACCTGATGTCGTGGTTGATGAATTTAAGTTTGAGGGAAATAATAATGTGTATGATTAAATGCTACTTTGAGGATTTTAAATTTCGAGGACGAAATTCTTTTAAGGTGGGTAGACTTGTCACTACCACATTTCGAAAACAGGGGTATTTTTGACTCTTTACAATATTTAATATTATGGTAGTTATAATTAATTAGTTGCATGATAATTATTTGTTTTGAATAAATATGTGTGATGTGTAATTAAGAATATAGTATTATATATACAGTGTCCATTTATTTTGAGCTAGCAGACTTGACCTAGAAGCCCAGTAGATGCCCACCTGTCCGAATTGTAGAATTCTGTATTTAATTATTTTATTTAGAATTTAATTCTTGGAGTTTGTAATTAATTACTGTATTTTAATTAATTATTGTGCATTGCCTTTGCTTCGATAATTGGAGCACTATCCTGACTTTTGTCTTCCAACAAACTTCACCATCTTGCCCTAGACATGCCCGCTTTCAATTCTGCTATTTTTGCAACTCATAATTTTGCTCCCTGTGCATTATTTCTGGCCGCACAAAAATCGTCGCAGACGTTATTTAATAAATCCCTATTTTTCATCGTTGTGCGTTCCAATCGAAAATTGGAGGCAATCTTGACCTATTTTTCGTGCGGCCCAAATTAGGGTAATATTCTGTTCTGAGTCTTCTTCATTATTAGTATTGATGACCTGACCTGATTTTGGTCCCATGTACTCCTAATTAATTGTTGAACACAACTTGCATTTATTTCTATTTAATTTGAGGATACCATTTTATCTGATTCTGAAATTCCAATTTAATTCCAGTGCCCTCTGACCCTACAAAACACAGGACACCGAATCGCCCGCCAAATTTTTGTCATTTTATGTGTTTGTACAATTTCCCGAATTTAAGGGGGGTTAATTTGCAAATTGGCATTTTGTGTCAACACCTCATTTGTTTAAAACAATGAGGGAGCCCTATTAATATTTTAATTAAACCTCACCCTCATTTCCCACATGAATTAATTTTCCTCATGTTCAATCTGGACCACTCATTCTAGGGGTTCAATCACCACCCTCCATCAACACCCTCTCTCCCTATATAATGTCTTGTCACATCCTAAGCCCTAATCCCTAGAAACCTAGGTAACCACACCCTCCACAAGCCTCCTCCCTCTCTCCTACGTTGGAAAACTTCTTCTTTTCTTCTTCTCTTTTTTCTTTCTTCTTCTTCTTCTTCTCCTTCTTTCATTCTTTGAATTTGAAATTCAAATAATAAAAGAGAGAGGGAAACCATCACTATCCTTCCCTGTGCACTCCGACCCCCGGCCATCAATTCCGGCGGCCACTGCTCACCGGAGGAGCTAACACCACCACCCCCACTGCCAAGCTCCGCCGGACAGCTTCCCAACTCCGGCACCACCACACAGTGAGCTCTCTTCTTCTTCTCCCTCCTTCTTTGTGTATATATATATAATTTGCATATACGTATATACGTATACGTGTGTATACGTGTATATATGTATGTATGTATGTGTGTATCGTATAATTCTTCCTATAGATATATATATATGTTAATATATGTCTCTAACATATTTTATTGTATATATATGTATATATATATATATCTTGCGTATTTCTCTATTTTATGTATACGTATTAAATGTATATATATATTAATTTATCTGTATATATATATATATGTATGTTAATGTATGTAATGGTATAGATACAAATATGTATTTTTAGTACATGTATAAACATATTTTTGTATGTAAATATATATGATATATATATATGTACTTGTAAAACATATTTTTGGTATATATAAATACGTGTTCTGCTATGTGTATAAATATGTAGTATATACAATTGTAATTTAGTATATATATATTTAGTATATATATATATATTCTTTTCTATATATATATAAAACTTTGGTAGTTGTACATAAAAATGTATATGTGTTATGAATATTTTTACCTATGTATATATAATACATATTCTATTATGAGTATACACTTATACATATTTTGTATAGAATTTGGTATAACCCTATATATATGTATTATATTTGATTATTAATAATACTATGTTTAATTAGTGAATGTACTAGGTGACCCTAGCTGACTAGTGCCCTGCCTGGCATGGCCCTGAGGCCAGTGTTTTGACTGTGTGTTAGCGTAGCTTCTGATGCAAATGTTATATTGTGTTATGTCTATAGGACTGTTGGTTCACCAGGGAATACTCTGGAACAGGACATCCATAAATACCAGCTAAGGACCAAAGGCAAGTACATTCTCTGATAATTTCCAATACTTTGATAATTTCTATAAGTTCAACAATCATGAAATATTACAATTGAATCTTTAACACTGTGCTACACGGACTAGTATAGCTTGGATCTGCAGTCATGAGATGTTACCTTGATTATCGTATTGACATTATACACGACATTGATATTGATATTAGACATTGATATTAGACATTGTACATGATAGACTTGACTTGCTCGTGTATCGTGACGTGTCATGATTGGATCCATAGTACTAGTTGGGGGCGGGGAAATTGCTAGTGAGAAATGTGATCAAATACCTATCGTACAAGTTTATATTATTGGTGTTAATCATTCGCCTCACGCATGATTAGCCAGGCCATGTAGCAATCGTACAAGTCCCAAGCCGATCACATTTCGAAACTACAATTTCAAACACTTAGAATAGTTACAGTTCTCTATTTTAGATCATATACTACATCATCGTATATGATACTGCTCCTTGTTTCTTTTCATTTTCATACATGCACTGACTGTATCATATTGCCTATTGCCTGTCTCTTTACATTGCCTGTCTCTCTTAAATTGCCATTGCATGTATTTCACTGTCTTCTCAGTAGCTAGCATGACATGTTTTATTATATTATAGACATTATCAATTAATGGAACTGTTATTTGAGAGTGTTGCTTTGCTCCTTCCTGACTGGAAATATTTTTCCAAACTATGCCTTAGAGGACCGCTGTCCGATACTTTATGGACCATATGGTGAGTAGCTGCAGACTTGGTAGTTTAGTTGTGATTCTGAAGGTCTAGCCGGAATTATTATTTATTGTTAGTTCTTTAAGTAGACTATTTGGTACCGGATTTGTCTCCGGCATTTTGATGAGACTTGGATATTGTTGAGTTAGAATATTACTTGTTGACTTGTGTTGTGTTTAATTTTAAATTTTGTTGGATATCTTATCGTGCTGTCGTCTTGTGATTGAGTATGTATTTATTTCATTGTGTTATCCGTATCTCCTTATGGAGATTGGATGCTTGTGTGAGATTGGCTAGATAGAATCAAGACCTAGACAGCGTTCTACCGCTGATGCTGCGGCGTAGGCTGGACGTACCCACGCACTCGTGCCCCTAAACCGGGTGCGGGTCGTGACACCTCACGTATGATTAGCTAGACCATGTAGCCATCGAACAAGTTCCCAAGCCGATCATATTTCGAAACTACGATTTTAAACACTTAGAATAGATACAGTTCTATATTTTTGTTCATATACTACATCACCCGTATATGATATTGTAGTTCTTCTTTTTATTTCATATATGCACTGACTGTACCATATTACCTATATTGCCTATCTCTTTATTTTGCCATTGCATTTATTCATTGTCTTCTCTCAGTATATAGCATCATCTATTTATTATTTTATAGTCCTTATCAATTAACTGGAACTGTTATTAGAGGTATACTTCGTTCCATCCTGACTGGAAATATTTTTCCAGACTATGACTTAGAGGACTTATTTTCAGTATACTTGGAGATTGGATGTTATTGATTGCAGGTATGGTTATCTTGTCGTATAGACTTGTCTTGTATTTTATTGTTTTCTTCGATATCTCATCGTGCTCTAGTTTATATGATTGAGTATTCCATATTATATTGTGATATATGTGTCTCCTTATTGAGTTGGATATTCGTGAGAGAATAATTAGATAGTATTATGACCTAGACAGCGTTCTACCGCCGATGCTGCAGCGTAGGCTGGACGTACCCACGCTCTCGTGCCCCAAAATTTGGGTGCGAGTCGTGACACGAGGTACCTGAACTACTTTCCTGGGCATGTACCTCACCCTGTGCTAGTGCTGATGCTTGCGCTTGAGTCATTCTATCAAAAGAAGGTAACTTATATCAGGTTTATATTGTATTATGGACTCATTATATGGAACGTATCTCATCTTGGCCAAATGAGTTCGCATAGGGAATAGATCGTTAAAGGAACTTTACCGACACGAGGGTCAAAGGAACTTGAAGTTGGGCTCTGATACCAATATGTCATGCCCCGATTCCGTAGAATCGATAGTCGTCCCCCGGGCATGACGTCGTGTATGCCTAAGTTGCACATCGCACAAGGCCAATATATTTTACATAACGAACACATATTCAGAGTACACAGATAATTGAAGTAGAAATGTTAAAATATAGAAAAGTTCTCTTTATTGATAATGAACATCTATTTACAAACTCTTAAACGGGATAATTACCGTACGGGCTTACGAAAGTGGACACAAAATAAGATAGCATCTTGTACATTACATCCTTTTACTAAAGATTCAAAAACTATAGACACCTTCGGACGAAGCTATCGCCTTTCCACGGAGCTGCATAAGTTATGTGCATGAGCTACTGGAACATTAAAACGCTTCTTCTAAGGCACGATCTGGGCGTGTTGGCAGGTGGACTGGATTGGGAATTCACTCAAGTTACTTGAAGGATCTCCTTGGTGCGGGGAACCTGTTGCAACGAGGGTCAGTACATCAAAATACACTAGTAAGGGCGAGCTAACCCAACTATAACAATCAACACGTTGTTTATATGAAGCATGAAAGTTATTATATAGTCTATCTATCTTTCCTTAGTCTATTTTACAAGCAAGCATTAGATATAAAAGTTTACTGAAATAAGCATGCCACCGTTCGGTGACCTTTACCTACCCATCTGAACCACCTGCATAATACTTACCATGACCTTTCCTGCCACGAAGACATAGTTAGCTTGCACAATTTAAATATATGAGGGGATCACTGGCATTATGCCATAATGGATGACTAGTCATTGACGAGGATGGTATACAATGAAAGTACATAGTGCGCTACAAACTATCTTGTCCAGTACAGGAGACGAAGCATGAAGTTCCATCCAGATCGGATCGGTGCCAGTGCCCTAGCGACCGTCCGCAGGAACTATGACCTTGTGCACAAGTTGTCCGTGATCATCTATGCTAAGTTATCAATTGATGCATTTTAAGGCAACACGAGCACGAGACAAGTATCATGGCATGATTCATTTTGCATAGTCTCCCTGATCAGTTTATTGTATAGCAAGTGGTATTCTATACATAACACAAATATAAAAGAAATATACATTCATTTGCATAGCAAGGTGTGTTCTATACATAGCTTAATTATATAAGAAGTATACATTCTAACTTGAATTGGAAACACTATAAAAGAACATTCAAGTGAAGTAGCATGCAACAAGGTAACCATTTCTATGTTGTTTAACAAGCACAAGTAATCCAAGTCTATTCCTTTTTTATCTTGACATCTTTTAGTTATTTTGGTATCGTTTGATCGGAAAAATCAAGGATACAAGATTTTAGGTGTGAAGACTTGGAAGAAGGGTGAACTGAATCAAATTATAGCCACTCACAAGTTGGTTTGAGAAAGAAAAGGAAAGAGGTGTTTCAAGACTCCGTTCGCACGACGTCTACTCCATGATCACTTACATTACCACGAACAGATGATCAATTCCTCTTCTACTTTTTCCAAGCACGGAATAAAATATAGTTCAACCAACAAAAGCAATAAAATCCATCAAAACTGTTTAAGAAAATACAAATCCGAAAACTAACTCAAAAGCACGAAAGCAACAAGGCGACAACAAAAACTAGGCTAGAAAACTTGCAGCGAAGATGTCCCTCTTGACTCTGTCACTAAGTCCATCCTTGTGGCACGGTCCACTGAATATGGGAATCAATTCCAAAGAAATAAATCCATAATGAGGATAAGATCTTGATTTAATTTATCCTGATTGAACGATACCGATTAGTATTTCTTAGTCGTGCTCAACGAAAAGGGGAATGGGGCACCACAAAGATGTTCTTTATGCTCCTCCTCATTACAAGAATATACTAGAATGTCATTGATGAATACAACTACTAATTGGTCTAAGTAAGGCATGAAAATATGGTTCATCAAGTCCATAAATACCATGGGAGCATTTGTTAGTCCGAATGGCATAACTAAGAATTTGTAATGCATATATCGTAACCTAAATATTGTGTTTGGTATATCCTTCTCACGAATTAACACCTAATGATATCCTGACCGTAAATCTATCTTGGAGAAGACTCTTGCTCCACTTAACTGGTCAAACAAATCATCAATCCTTGGCAATGGGTACTTGTTCTTTACGATCACTGCATTAAGCCGCTTGTAATCCATACACAACCACATCGATCCATCCTTCTTCTTCACCAATACCGTTGGAGCTCCCCACGGTGATGCACTGATCCGAATAAACTTCTTTGCCTTCAGTTCTTCCACGTGTCGATATAACTGTTCAAGTTCTGATGGTGATATATGGTACTCCTTCTATAATACTGGTTATTATCCTGGCATCAACTCTAAACAGAACTCTACCGCTCTAACTGGGAGCAATCCGGGAAGAACGTTGGTAAAGACATCCATGAACTCTTAAATTATCTTGGGCAGCGGGTTTGCTTTCCTTGCTTCTATTGCGACTACTCCCTTATGCTGGTCTCTTGCTATCTTGCTAAGGACAAACTTTTCTAGACCAGGAATTCTAAAAAGTACTCTACCCTCACAACAGTCTATCGTTGCATGACTGTCTCTCAACCAGTCCACGCCTAAGATAATTTTAAAGTTACCATAGGAAACTCGATCAAATTTGTAGGTAATAAATGTCCACATACTACGACTGGACATGCTAGGTGTACCTTACTAACCTCTACGATCCTATTGCTAGTAAGTATATTCAGCCTTATTGGCAATGCTTTAAAGTTTAGTCTAATACGTATCACATATTGTGCAGATATAAATGAGTGTGAAGCTCCAGAATCAAATAAACCTATGGTAGGAACCACTATGTCACCCGACGCCATTGCTTCCTCAAAACACAAGGTGAGTGCCAGCCCTTGGCCTTGTTGAGCTTATTGCTGCTGTCTTCCTTGGTGCCATGGTTGCAGCATAAGATGATTTTTACTATTGATGCAAATAAAGCTGGGCATACGTCGGCAACGGACGCTGAGCCAAAGGCCATGCTGCTACTGCTGGTCCTCCTTGCTATACTGCCCTCGGAGCTGGTAATGCAGGAAACTGTTGTACTGGCCCTCCTGGCCTCTACATTAATGGGTACGTGGCAACCTTGTGATCAGGGCTCCTATACCTCAAACATAGTCAGTTAACTGCCGACAAATATCCTGGGTATGACCTTCCTTGCCACAGTAGGTACAACTTGTCGGCGCTTCCTGTCGTTGTTGCTGCTGCTGCCTCGGCTGCTGTAGAAGCATAAAAAATACGCTGGGAGGATCTATGCAGCCTCTTGATGCAGAGCAGCGTAAACAGAGGCCTTTAGAGCCATCAAGCGTGCAATAGAGCTTTTTCTGCTAAAACACAGCATGTAGTGTAAGCTCAAAGGACCATCCGCGTAAGTGCAGTACGTCCAGGCCGCTCCAGCGTAAGACAGAGTTCTTCATCGCCTCTATGGCATAAAACTCAGCCGCTCTCAAAGCAGCGTTAATGCGTACGAGGTACGCTTCGTTTTCCCCGAAATGAACCTGTCAAGTCACGCAGTGAACCTGGCCTCTGACTCCTGACAAAAGTGCTACACGGCTACCCAGACGACGGCTGGAAACGATGGCAGACCCCTCGGGACGCGCCCACAGTATGATGGCGGATCTCGGCATTTAATGCAGAGGATTTGGTTAAAATATTACCAAACCGTCGGTTACCAAAGTCCCCCCAGCGTAAACCGCTCTTTCGCGTACAAGGGAATACGCCACCTTGTTTTACACAGGCAAACATGAGCTGTTTTATGCTCCGCAGTAGACAAACCGCCTGCCACGTCAAAAGCTACACTTCGTACAGGTCCCGAGGCACGTCTCTACGTCAAATTGCACAGAGCGGTGACAGTTTCCCTCAAGACACGTCTCTGCGATGGATGCACAGAAGGGCTGCAGACCTTCAAAATATGTCTCCGCATTTAATGCACAGGATGGTGGCAAATCTCTATAAGAGATTTGATTACACCTTCGAAAGCCGTAATTCCGATGAAGACGTCCACATCAATACTCTGGCACGGTACGTAGCGGCTTCTACGCCCATCCAGGATCTGTGCTCATTCGGTTTTAAACGCCCACTCAGTCTCTATGACCATTCGACTTCTATGCCTGTTCGGCTTCTATGCCTGTTCGGATTCTATGCCCGTTCGGCTTCTACGCCTGTTCGGCTTCTATGCCTATTTTGGCTTCTGCGCCAAGGGTGACAGTCATTTGGCTTCTACGCAAACCTCTTCTACACAAGGGATACCTACCTACGTGGCTTCTACGCCGTGATCTTCGCAGCAGATATACGCGTTTTGTCCCCTTAGTTGGACACGTGTCACATGCACACTCAAAAGGTCATTTATGCGCAGGCATTGGTTATTTTAACCGTTGTATAAAAGGGTATTGTACTGTCCACTCCTCGATTGTTACACCGACGGAGTGTGTCACGACCCGCACCCGGTGTAAGGGCACTAGTCGGAAACAACGCCCAGCCTACGCCGCAGAATCGGCGGTAGAACGCTGTCTAGATAATCTATCTAATATAATGAACCACCAAAAACGATAAAATACTCAATCACAGAACTAAGATGGAAAGAGCACGAATCAGATAAAGAAATAAATAGTCACAATACAACTCATGAGTCTAAAGTAATACATCAATGAGTCTGAAGAAAGAACAGAAATAAGCTGGAGACAAATCCAGTACAAAAGAATACTACAAAACTATAAAGCTACAACTCCAGGGTCAACGGTCTCAGTTGGGATAAGTCCCTCTTGAGCCAGGGTCTCAGAATCTAAACCCACAACATCCTGGGGTCCATAGTAGGTAGGGTACTCCTCAATGTCATCTGGAAAAATATATCCAGTCAGGAAAGGAGCAGAGTACAACCCTAACAGCAGTTCTCAAATGATGATAAAAACTATGTAACAGTAAATAGCTGTGGATAAACAAGATGCATAAATAGAGACAAGAATGTAGAGACAATAAGGAAATACTGGAAAGAAATACAATAATGAACAATATGCTGATGGAACAAGAATACTAATGACTAAGTGTGTGAGTACTAGCTTTAACATGTGATCGGCTTGGGAACTTGCACAAGAGTATAATGGCCTGGCTGATTATACGTGCGGTGTACAATCAACACTCACAAGAAACAAGACATGCACAAGGAGGGTATGATCACATATCTACACTAAAATACTCCCCACCCCCGACTGGTATAATAGATCCAACCACGGTACGTTATGGCACGAGATTCCCCAAGAAGAGAGCGACTCCTCCCGAAAATCGGTGTCTGTACATGTACAAGATAACCAATGAAACAATACTTGCACCATATACACCATATACCAAGGAATAACATCTCATGACGAGATCCGGATATACCAATCCGTGTAACCATAGTGTCAAGAGAAACATGTATATCTACACTTGATACAACGAACATAGAGGATATCATAAATAAGAAACTATCAGAGAATGTACTCGCCTGAAGTCCAAAGAACAGTCTCACAAATGTCTGACTCGGTGCCTCGAAGACCTAGATATGGAATACCACATTAAAAACAAGGTCCCGGAAAGATAACAAGTCAAACTAGACAACTTCTAGGCCAATAAGTCAATTCTAAGTTGAAAGTCAACTACGGTCAACTCTAAAGTCAACTAAGTCAAACATGGTCAAACCTAGGTCAACCTTACAAATCATCTATAAAAATAATATAAAAATAAACTACAATAATTTAGGAATCAAATTAGATTCCAAAAGAATCTACACAAAGTATATTTAATAATACAAATAATATACATCATAAATAATATATATGCAAACCATTATTCATACAATTTAAAATACTATATTATAACAATTATTATACCTCACAAAACACACATATATATATACATATATATATATAACAATAATATAAATAAAACTGCCAAAGTGTCATAGAAAACAGGGAGTTAAAATAATAAAAATGAATAAAACAGCCTATAGTGACAGTCTTGACTGTCACTGTAAAACTGTCACAGAACTTCTGTGAATTAAAATCCACAGTCGCTAAATAGTGACAGTTAAAACTGTCAGGGAAAACTGTCACTGTTTTGCCGCTCAGACCCGCCGCTGTTACAGTGTTTTAATGACAGAAACTGTCATTAATGCTTCAGCGGCTGCTGCTGAGCCCGAGGCTATTAATGACAGAATCTGTCATTAATAGTCTGTCGCAAAACATATATATAAACTATATATATAATATATATATATAAATCAATATATTAAAATATATAAAATAGTAAGTAAATAAATACTATAAATAAATACTTATGTATATAACCTTATACATATAAACAAATATTTAAAAGCTATAATATACCACCAAATATTAATGTACATATTTTAACATGGCTTAGAAGCACATCAAAAATATATACATTAATCACAAAAAGTACATAATAATTATAATAATACATTTACACAATTAAACATACAAATAATTTTATAAAACATTTTATGTACAAAATATATTATTAACAAGTAGTACATATATATTTCATGCAAGAAGCTATATATTATAATGCACACTATTTTAGCACACACAAAAATATAGATCTATGCTACAATAATTACATAATAAGTACACAAAATAAATATATAATATCTATATATATTTACTAATTTTAAATGAAGAATTGAACCACAATTAATTAGATCTATGCAAAATACACACAATTGGAGAGTATCTCACCGTATCCCACTAGATCTAGGATACGCATGCGACACGAGTCCAACACACAACCAAATGCACCCCGAAGGACACAAACAATTCACAAATAATATTTATGAACAAATCAAAGTGTCAAAAGTAGATCCATGTGTCCGTGTCAAAATACGACAAATTTAAAGCCCCGTGTCGGAGGAAAACCCCCAAATGACACGTATCACCAAATAGTTGGGATACGAACCACAAGTATCCCAATATGGACACGACACTAGCCTCAAACACAAAGTTCATTGTCCAATTGATCTATAGGATCAATTGACACACACAACAAAATACAAATTCGGAATTCCAACAAAATTAATACAAAAAGCACCATAACTTTCTCCATGGGTCTCCTATGAACACAAAACAAAGTCCTATGGGTAGTACATACATATAGGTTGATTTTACATGATTAAATCCCAGATTTAGAAGCTATTTAAATGGGAAAATCTGAATTATACCTATTGGGAGATGGATTCCCAATTAAACCTCCAATTGAGATGAACTTGCTTCCAATTTGTAGATCCTTGTTCCTCTTTGTAGATCCTTGCTTCCTTCTTCTAGATCCTTGCTTCTCAACTCTCTAATGGTGAATTGGGAAGAATTTGGAATGAATTTGGTAGGGAATTGGATTGGGAATGGAGGGAATTTGGTAGTGGGAGAATTCTAGATCTAGATTTGGAATGAAATGAGAGGAGAGAGAAATTTCCCCCCTCCCTATATAGGCCGGCCATGCCCCCCTCCCCAAGTAATTATGAAATGTCCAATGTACCCCTTGGGGCCTCTCATGAAGAAATAATTAAATAAGGAAGCTTCTAGTCTAATTACTTAATTAATTTAATCCATCTTCTTAACTATGGGCTTTCTAAATGGGCCAAGTCTAACTAATTAATTCATGTTGGTCCATGGGTCCAAACTAAACTAGTTGGGTCCACTAAAAATAAGTCCAAAATATTTTAATAATATCTAACAACATTTAAATAATTCAACAATTAATTATTTACCATGCACAATATTTATTAAAATAGGAAAATTACTAAAATACCCTTTTTCCTAAAATGTGGTAGTGACAAGTCTACCCTCCTTAAAATAATTTCGTCCTCGAAATTCAAAGACGAAAACTACCCCCAGAAAATCACAGAACAGAACTAAAGAATCACCATTAACTAATGAACAGAACATAATAATGAACAGAACATAACTAGAGAATTAACATACCTCAAGGTACAAACAAATATGGATAACGCTCTCGCATGTCATCCTCTCTCTCCCAGGTCGACTCCCCCGGAGAGTGATGCCTCCATGCGACGCGCACCAAAGGAATAGTCTGGTTCCTCAGCACCTTCTCTCTCCGATCCAGAATTCCAACTGGCTGCTCTGGATAGCTAAGAGTAGGGCCCACCTCTATCTCTGAGTGATCCAATACATGACTAGGATCTGCCACGTATCGTCTCAACTGCGACATATGAAACACGTTGTGCACTCCCTCCAATGCAGGTGGCAAGTCTAGTCTATAAGCAACTGTACCGACCCTCTCCAGAATAGTGAAAGGTCCGATGAATCGCGGACTAAGCTTTCCGCCTCCACCGAAGCGAATCGTGCCTCGTGTCGGAGAAATCCTCAGAAACACCAAACCACCCACCTAGAACAAAACACCACCTTAAGAACTTAATCTATAACAAACAACCAAGAACAAGCACAAAACAAAATCTAAACTATACCTCAAACTCCAAAGGTCTCCGATGGCTATCGGCCCAATGCCGCTGTCTGTCCTGCGCCACTCGAAGTCTATCTCTGATCAACTGAACCTTCTCTGCTGCATCCACAACCATCTCTGGCCCAAGCAAAACTCTCTCTCCAACATCGTCCCAAGACAAAGGAGTACGACACCTCCGACCATATAGAGCTTCAAAAGGTGACATCTCTATACTGGCCTGGTAACTGTTGTTGTAAGCAAACTCTACCAAATGGAGATGGTCCTCCCAAGAACCCCCGAAATCTAGTACACAAGTACGCAACATATCCTCGAGAGTCTGGATAGTCCTCTCTGACTGCCCATCTGTCTGGGGATGATATGCAGTACTGAACTTGAGCTGAGTGCCCAAACTCTCCTGCAAACTCCTCCAGAAATGAGAAGTGAAACGACTATCCCGATCTGAGACTATGCTGACGGGAACTCCATGTATCCTAACGATCTGCCTCACATACATCTCTGCCAGCTTCTCCGTAGACAAACCCACCTTGAAAGGCAAAAAGTGGGCCGACTTGGTCAATCTATCAACAAAGACCCAAATCGCGTCTTTCCCTCCTGGAGATCGTGGTAGTCCGGACACAAAATCCATAGTAATGTGTTCCCACTTCCACTCTGGAATGGGTAATGGCTGAAGTAAACCTCCTGGCCTCTGCCTCTCGGCTTTCACCTGCTGGCACACTAAGCATCTGGATACAAACTGTGCCACTTCCCTCTTCATGCCATACCACCACACACTCTCTCGCATATCCCGATACATCTTGTTAGCACCTGGATGTATGGAATACTGAGAGCGATGCGCTTCCTGCAACACCTCCTCACGCAACTCCCCACTAGGCACACACAATCTAACTCTATGCCTCAAAGATCCATCCTTTGCAATAGTAAAATCATCCTCCAATCCTACTCTCACCTGAGCTCTGATACTCCTCAAAGATACGTCATCATACTGTGCTGTCTTGATCCTATCCATCAAATCTGAATGTATCTGTAATCCCCACATCTGCATAGCACACCCAGGAACAATCACCTCAATGCCCAAGCTCTCTAAGTCTTCCAACAAATATCGATCCTGCGTCAAGAACATAGCTACCGGATACCTGCTCAAAGCATCGGCAACTACATTAGCTTTCCCAGGATGATATTGCAAAGAGATATCAAAATCCTTCATCAGTTCCAACCACCGACGCTGTCTCATGTTCAACTCCTTCTGCGTGAAAACGTACTTCAAGCTTTTGTGGTCTGTGAAGATCTCCACACGCTCTCCGTACAACTAATGTTTCCACAACTTCAGAGCGAATATGACGGCTGCCAACTCCAAATCATGGGTAGGATAGTTCTTTTCATGAGGACGCAATTGTCTGGATGCATAGGCAATCACTTTCCCATGCTGCTGAAGAACATAACCTAAACCCTTTCCCGATGCATCACTATAAATAGTGAAACCTCCGGACCCTGATGGCAACGTCAAAATAGGAGCAGACGTCAACCTCTTCTTCAACTCCTCAAAAGCAACCTGGCAATCCTCCGTCCAAACAAACTCCACATCCTTCCTTGTGAGTCTGGTCATCGGCTCAGCAATCCTCGAAAAATCTTGCACAAACTTTCTGTAGTAGCCTGCCAATCCCAAGAAACTCCTGATCTCTGCTACCGAACTCGGAGTTTTCCAAGATTCCACTGCTGAAATCTTCTTCGGATCCACTGAAATACCATCACCAGTCACAACATGCCCCAAGAATTCCACCTTGTCCAGGAAAAACTCACACTTGGACAACTTCCCATACAGCTTCTCCTTCCTCAGCACATCCAACACAATCCTCAAATGCTCCTCATGCTCCTCCGGTGTCTTCGAGTATATGAGTATGTCGTCGATGAACACCACCACGAACTTGTCAAGGTACTGGTGGAACACCTTGTTCATCAAGTTCATAAATACCGCCGGTGCATTAGTCAAACCAAACGGCATCACCATAAACTCGTACTGACCATACCGAGTTCTAAAAGTAGTCTTCGGTATGTCCTCCGGCTTCACCTTCACCTGATGGTAGCCTGATCTCAAATCTATCTTAGAAAATACCTTCGCACCACTCAACTGATCAAACAGATCATCAATCCGTGGCAAAGGATACTTATTCTTGATAGTGAGATTATTCAAAGCCCTGTAATCAATGCACATACGCACCGATCCATCCTTCTTCGGTACAAACAATACCGGGGCTCCCCATGGTGAAGAACTCGATCTGATAAACCCCTTATCCAGCAATTCGTCCACCTGCTTCTTCAACTCGACCAGCTCGTTGTTGTTTACTCTATAGACATGCTACAAAATTGGTTCTGCACCTGGCACCAAGTCTATAAAAAATTCAACATCTCGATCTGGCGGCAATCCTGGCAATTCCTCAGGAAATACATCCAAAAATTCTGCTATCAACGGATGCGGCAACTCCTTGTCTTCCACCATAGCTCCACAAATAATGCCTTCTCCCTGCTCTGCAGCTCCTCTAGCAAACTCGAACTCTGGCTCTCCTGGCGAACCAAACAAAACTCTACCTCCTCTACAATCTATGCTAGCACGGTGCCTACTCAACCAATCCATCCCGAGTACAATGTCGTAGCTCGGAAGTGGCATTACAAGTAGACACGCACTCAACTCCCGGCCTCCCAGAGTAACTCTCCGATCCTTGCAAATATCATTAACCAGAATAATGCCTCCCCCGGTCATGATCTTGCAAGTCCTAAGCAAAGACTCAGCTACCAAACCATGCTTTAGAGTAAAAGAAACAGATACAAAACTATGGGAAGCACCACTATCAAACAAAGCTAAAGCTGGAATGGAATCAAGAAGAATAGAACCTGCGATGACATCTCCGGTGGGTTCCTCCTCTTCGACGGTCATAGCAAACGCTCGTCCCTGTCGTGCACCTCCCTGCTGATGCTGGACAAAATGCTGCTGCTGTGTCGGAAGCGGTCCCCTCGGCTGTGCTGCAGGTGGTCTCATCTGTGCCCTCGGAGCTGGAGCTGCTCCCTGAACTGCACGACGAGGACACTCCCTCAATTGATGCCCTTCAGTACCATAATACAAACAAACTCCTAGCCTCTTCCTGCAAACTTCCCAGATGTGGCCGGGCTTCTTGCAGAAGTTGCACGGAGCTTGCTGTAACTGTCTCTGCTGCTGAGGTGCCTGGTAAAAAGGCGCTCTAGCTGGAGTCTGGTTCTGCTGTGGCTGCTGGAAAGGTCTGGACTGGAAATGAGGACGTTTGGCAGATACTGCACTGCCGTTGGCCCCCAGAAAAGAATCACGGTCTCTCTTGGTCTTCAAACCCAGATCCCGCTCAACCTTGCGTGCCTCCGCAAGTATCTCCGAGTATGTCTCATAAAAAGACGGAATGAGAATCTTCACTTCCCAGTTTAGACCCTCTCGGAAACGAATAGCTCGAACCTCCGGCTCCCTCACCAAGTACTCTGCAAATCGGCTCAGCCTACCGAACTCTGCAGTATATTCCTCCACAGACATGCTCCCCTGAATGAGACTCTCAAATTGTCTCCCCAAGTCAA
Organism: Iris macrosiphon; assembly: GCA_036927795.1. NCBI lineage: Eukaryota > Viridiplantae > Streptophyta > Magnoliopsida > Asparagales > Iridaceae > Iris > Iris macrosiphon. The sequence continues at coordinate 53,782,999 of JAYESA010000011.1, forward strand.
GCCTGTCTATCCGAGCAAAAAACTTCTTCTTGAAAAGGTCCTTGAATACCTCCCAAGATTGTCCTGCCTCAACTAGAACCGGCTCATTCCTGAACCAAGTGCGAGCAACGTCGAACAGTTGAAGTCCTACCACCTCAACCTTCAGATCTTCAGAAAGACGGGACACCCTCATAAGACGCTCAATGTCCTCGAGCCAATCATCAGCATAGACGATGCCCTCCGTCCCTTTGAAAACCTTAGGCTCCAGTTTCTTGAAGTCCTGAATATTGCCTGGCCGAAGCTGAGCAACTTGAGGAACAACCTGCTGCTGGATCGGAACTCCTCTCTCGACTACAGCACAAGCAAGCTGATGAGCACTCTCGATGCCCTGCCGTAGAACGTCGGTCTGCCTCTGATGTGCCTCTGACTGAGCCCTCTGTGCCTCGAGCATCTCACGAAACAGTGTAAACATCTGTGACGCCTCTGCTGGCACAGGAGGTGGAGGTGGAAGCCCCTCAGATACAGCTGGCACAGTCCTCTGAGTAGGAGGTGGACCTCCGAAAGCAGCTGACACTCCAATCACCGGAGAAGTGACTGGTGCAGGCCCTCGGGATGTCGCAGACCTCTCAGAAACTGCTCTCCCTTGCTGTGATCTAGTCTTAGGCGGCATCCTGAGACAAAGCGAAAGAAAGAATCAATATGGCACAAGATGTAAGATATCAAGGAAAGGACAAGTTTAAGGGATCAAGTATCAATATCAAAGGAGAATAGTTGAATCAAAAGAATTTTCCTAGATGTGATTGAGTATCTCAGCCTATATCCTATATCCTATTGCAGGCTCGCAGTAGTACAACTAAGTTGTCGCACCACCACGACATCACATACTTGTGAAGCTAGACCTGCATGGGCCACCACCAAAAACGTGTCACGACCCGCACCCGGTGTAAGGGCACTAGTCGGAAACAACGCCCAGCCTACGCCGCAGAATCGGTGGTAGAACGCTGTCTAGATAATCTATCTAATATAATGAACCACCAAAAACGATAAAATACTCAATCACAGAACTAAGATGGAAAGAGCACGAATCAGATAAAGAAATGAATAGTCACAATACAACTCATGAGTCTAAAGTAATACATCAATGAGTCTGAAGAAAGAACAGAAATAAGCTGGAGACAAATCCAGTACAAAAGAATACTACAAAACTATAAAGCTACAACTCCAGGGTCAACGGTCTCAGTTGGGATAAGTCCCTCTTGAGCCAGGGTCTCAGAATCTAAACCCACAACATCCTGGGGTCCATAGTAGGTAGGGTACTCCTCAATGTCATCTGGAAAAATATATCCAGTCAGGAAAGGAGCAGAGTACAACCCTAACAGCAGTTCTCAAATGATGATAAAAACTATGTAACAGTAAATAGCTGTGGATAAACAAGATGCATAAATAGAGACAAGAATGTAGAGACAATAAGGAAATACTGGAAAGAAATACAATAATGAACAATATGCTGATGGAACAAGAATACTAATGACTAAGTGTGTGAGTACTAGCTTTAACATGTGATCGGCTTGGGAACTTGCACAAGAGTATAATGGCCTGGCTGATTATACGTGCGGTGTACAATCAACACTCACAAGAAACAAGACATGCACAAGGAGGGTATGATCACATATCTACACTAAAATACTCTCCACCCCCGACTGGTATAATAGATCCAACCACGGTACGTTATGGCACGAGATTCCCCAAGAAGAGAGCGACTCCTCCCGAAAATCGGTGTCTGTACATGTACAAGATAACCAATGAAACAATACTTGCACCATATACACCATATACCAAGGAATAACATCTCATGACGAGATCCGGATATACCAATCCGTGTAACCATAGTGTCAAGAGAAACATGTATATCTACACTAGATACAACGAACATAGAGCATATCATAAATGAGAAACTATCAGAGAATGTACTCGCCTGAAGTCCAAAGAACAGTCTCACAAATGTCTGACTCGGTGCCTCGAAGACCTAGATATGGAATACCACATTAAAAACAAGGTCCCGGAAAGATAACAAGTCAAACTAGACAACTTCTAGGCCAATAAGTCAATTCTAAGTTGAAAGTCAACTACGGTCAACTCTAAAGTCAACTAAGTCAAACATGGTCAAACCTAGGTCAACCTTACAAATCATCTATAAAAATAATATAAAAATAAACTACAATAATTTAGGAATCAAATTAGATTCCAAAAGAATCTACACAAAGTATATTTAATAATACAAATAATATACATCATAAATAATATATATGCAAACCATTATTCATACAATTTAAAATACTATATTATAACAATTATTATACCTCACAAAACACACATATATATATACATATATATATAACAATAATATAAATAAAACTGCCAAAGTGTCATAGAAAACAAGGAGTTAAAATAATAAAAATGAATAAAACAGCCTATAGTGACAGTCTTGACTGTCACTGTAAAACTGTCACAGAACTTCTGTGAATTAAAATCCACAGTCGCTAAATAGTGACAGTTAAAACTGTCAGGGAAAACTGTCACTGTTTTGCCGCTCAAACCCGCCGCTGTTACAGTGTTTTAATGACAGAAACTGTCATTAATGCTTCAGCGGCTGCTGCTGAGCCCGAGGCTATTAATGACAGAATCTGTCATTAATAGTCTGTCGCAAAACATATATATAAACTATATATATAATATATATATATAAATTAATATATTAAAATATATAAAATAGTAAGTAAATAAATACTATAAATAAATACTTATGTATATAACCTTATACATATAAACAAATATTTAAAAGCTATAATATACCACCAAATATTAATGTACATATTTTAACATGGCTTAGAAGCACATCAAAAATATATACATTAATCACAAAAAGTACATAATAATTATAATAATACATTTACACAATTAAACATACAAATAATTTTATAAAACATTTTATGTACAAAATATATTATTAACAAGTAGTACATATATATTTCATGCAAGAAGCTATATATTATAATGCACACTATTTTAGCACACACAAAAATATAGATCTATGCTACAATAATTACATAATAAGTACACAAAATAAATATATAATATCTATATATATTTACTAATTTTAAATGAAGAATTGAACCACAATTAATTAGATCTATGCAAAATACACACAATTGGAGAGTATCTCACCGTATCCCACTAGATCTAGGATACGCATGCGACACGAGTCCAACACACAACCAAATGCACCCCGAAGGACACAAACAATTCACAAATAATATTTATGAACAAATCAAAGTATCAAAAGTAGATCCATGTGTCCGTGTCAAAATACGACATGTTTAAAGCCCCGTGTCGGAGAAAAACCCCCAAATGACACGTATCACCAAATAGTTGGGATACGAACCACAAGTATCCCAATATGGACATGACACTAGCCTCAAACACAAAGTTCATTGTCCAATTGATCTATAGGATCAATTGACACACACAACAAAATGCAAATTCGGAATTCCAACAAAATTAATACAAAAAGCACCATAACTTTCTCCATGGGTCTCCTATGAACACAAAACAAAGTCCTATGGGTAGTACATACATATAGGTTGATTTTACATGATTAAATCCCAGATTTAGAAGCTATTTAAATGGAAAAATCTGAATTATACCTATTGGGAGATGGATTCCCAATTAAACCTCCAATTGAGATGAACTTGCTTCCAATTTGTAGATCCTTGTTCCTCTTTGTAGATCCTTGCTTCCTTCTTCTAGATCCTTGCTTCTCAACTCTCTAATGGTGAATTGGGAAGAATTTGGAATGAATTTGGTAGGGAATTGGATTGGGAATGGAGGGAATTTGGTAGTGGAAGAATTCTAGATCTAGATTTGGAATGAAATGAGAGGAGAGAGAAATTTCTCCCCTCCCTATATAGGCCGGCCATGCCCCCCTCCCCAAGTAATTATGAAATGTCCAATGTACCCCTTGGGGCCTCTCATGAAGAAATAATTAAAGAAGGAAGCTTCTAGTCTAATTACTTAATTAATTTAATCCATCTTCTTAACTATGGGCTTTCTAAATGGGCCAAGTCTAACTAATTAATTCATGTTGGTCCATGGGTCCAAACTAAACTAGTTGGGTCCACTAAAAATAAGTCCAAAATATTTTAATAATATCTAACAACATTTAAATAATTCAACCATTAATTATTTACCATGCACAATATTTATTAAAATAGGAAAATTACTAAAATACCCTTTTTCCTAAAATGTGGTAGTGACAGAGTGGTCACTGTCACCAAAACTCTATAAATAGAGACCCCTATCAATGGGGAACAAGGTCGACAATTTGGAAGATCGAACCAGGTTGGAGAATTGGTAAAAAAAAGAGAAAAAGAGAGAGAGAGAGAGAGAGAAGGAGAAGGAGAGAAGAGTCTGGAGCTCAGGCAAAGAGTAGGGGTCGACGGCTCTGGCACCGTGCATCCACCCTCCTTCGCAGCCTTCGAAGCCGCTACCCGTCTTCCACGGCACTTCTTCAACATCGTGTAGTCCAAGGGCTAAAGTGATCAACTGCAGATCAGACACCTATAGCAATTTATACCCAGATTAAATAAATTATACTCCCGCATCCTCGTATAGGATCGAATTGTACAAGTTTGTTTGTAAACCAAAGGGCACGGGTCTCGTATAAACCCTGTCATTGAAATACACTTTTATTCTTTCGTTTAATACCACAAACAAGATGGCGACTCTGCTGGGGACGTCTTTTTCTTCTGACGAGGAAGTAATTGCTCAACACGATGCGGTATCCGTGGGATCCGTAAAGAAGACACTTTTCGTCCAATTTGACCAGTCTGCCTACGAAGACATGCTTCGGACTGGGGGTAGCTCTCACTCTCTCTCCGTCCGAGACAACAGGAAGCTGCGCAAAGTGTGGATGCCCAAGACATCCTCCGCCGTTCCTGTGGACTCTCCGATCTCTCCGATCTCTCTGATCTCTCCGACCAATGAGGTAGTAGCATCGCTTCCTCCGTGCCCCGCACGTAAAATTCAGTCTCCCGCTATGCGCGGTACAGACAAAACTTCGGGCAAAGCCTCAGCGCTAACCCAGGAGTATCCACTGCGCTTTACGTGCAGAAATCAGTCTCCCGCTACGCGCGGTACAGACAAAACTTCGGGCAAAGCCTCAGCGCTAACCCAGGAGTACCCACTGTGCTTTACGCACAGAAATCAGTCTCCCGCTACGCGCGGTATAGACAAAACTTCGGGCAAAGCCTCAGCGCTAACCCAGAAGTATCCGCTGCGCTCTACGCGTAGGAACCAGTCTCCCGCTACGCACGGTACAGACCAAACTTCTGGTGATACCTCAGCGCCAGGACAGACAACATCTGACCTCTACGAGGAACCAGATGAACGCCGTAATTTCCGCGAAGGAAAGCAGGCAGCGGAATACTCGACTCCTCGGCCGTTACGCCAGCGAAGGAGCAATCTGCCTACCCTCCGGATTACACGGGAAGCCGACGGCAAGCTGAGGACCTCGTCAGCCTTACGCCACTCTGAGCGAATCTCCAATTTATGCCAGGCACAGTCCCCCGGCGTAAAACAAGCTCAGATTACGGAAAGATACCCCCCTAGAGGATTATCCGCTGCCCAGATGGCGAACTTGTTGTATACAGGTGGTATAGGGAAAACTGGGGTGCCCGGTCTCCGCGTACCCGCTGATAGGGATAAAAGATACAATCCTTCGTCTTCCTCTTCGGCAAATCCCCTTGACCTGCGTACCCGTCTAATCCAAAAAGACAAAGACAGGAGCCGTAAACAGGTTTTAGAACCCCTGACCATCAAACAGGGGGAGATCGTATGGGAAGATGCATCAACATCTAATGTCATCATGATGTATGAACCATATGAAGATGATGCCTTTATTGTCCCTCCTACCCACGGCGATCAGCATCCAATAATCTTCAAACACAAGCAGAACGGTCCGGTTGAACAGGAAGAATTTCGCGAGCCTGAGAGTGGAAAAATACAAATCCACAGGTATAGCCCACAAGCTTTGAAGATTATACAAAACATGGGTTATGATCTGAAATCAAAGCAAGGCCTCAACTATGGAAAGGGTAGACGAACACCATTGCAGGGTAATTCTCGCCATCAGCAAGCTCGTTTCGGATTGGGATATGCTGCTAATCCCAAAACTTTAAAATCTAATCCTGTACGACCAGAGACAACTCATGCTGAATCAGTTTCTACAACCAGGGACCACAGCGTGTCTGGGGGTAACTCGCCTCGACGAAACAAAGCCGTGTCCAAGGCTAGGGGCAGAATGTCCACAGGATCCGAAGATGGTGCAACAACGGCTATCTTTCCGGAAGACCGTGAAACTTAGGCATCAAAAGCCCCACGACCAAAAGGAACTTTCTCCTTCAAAGAAGATAACATAATTGAAATCTTTAATATATTAAGGAAGGAACGTAAGCTCCAGCTACCCGACGTCAGATATCCTGAGAGGGCCGGCAGAGTCGATGACCCAGATTATTGCCTCTTCCATCGGTACACTCATCACCCTACGAGGGCCTGCTATGTGCTAAAAAGGAGAATTCAGGAATTAATCGATGCCAAGGTCATCACTCTGCGTCTATGAAAAAAACAAGAGAACGGTCACTACGGCAGAGTAGCAGATATGTGCCTCCCTCCCCGATGGAGTCACAATCACAAAGTTTGTCATGTTCATATCACCTCTGAATAAACTCTCGACCATCAATTATCATGTCCATATTACCTCTGATATCGATTGTCGTCTACACTTAACATTCGTACTTAAATTCTAAAGTACGCCAGTAGTGTTAAGTCCACAAAAAATTGCCATGTCCATATTACCTCTGAGCAGATATGTGCCTCCCTCCCCGATGGAGTCACAATCACAAAGTTTATCATGTTCATATTATCTCTGAATAAACTTTCGACCATCAATTATCATGTCCATATTACCTCTGATATCGATTATCGTCTACACTTAACATTCGTACTTAAATTCTAAAGTACGCCAGTAGTGTTAAGTCCACAAAAAATTGCCATGTCCATATTACCTCTGAGCAGATATGAGCCTCCCTCCCCGATGGAGTCACAATCACAATGTTTTTCATGTTCATATTACCTCTGAATAAACTTTTGACCATCAATTATCATGTCCATATTACCACTGATATCGATTATCGTCTACACTTAACATTCGTACTTAAATTCTAAAGTATGCCAAGTAATGTTAAGTCCGCAAAAATCGCCATGTCCATATCACCTCTGAGCAAGTAAATAGACCACTCCCCATGACGAAGTAGAACCAATAGCACAAAAATTCTTGGAAGCTATAAACTCTTACCGTCTGTATGTCTGGGAAGTGGCATCATCGTCCAACGTCGTTACGACATATGGGCCACACTAGGATTCTATCTTCATCGTCCCGCCTACCTGCAGCAGCCAGCGTTCGATAGTCTTCAACCGCATGTGCAATCAATCGACTGCCCAGGAAGATCCTTTCGACAACGATACTGGGAGAATGCAGGTTCATCGATACAGCCCTCAAGCGCTGAAGATCATGCAAAACATGGGCTATGACTTAAAGCGGAAGCCAGGCCTCAACTACGGAAGAGGCAGACGAATGCCGCCGTGCGACAACACCCGCTATCAACAGACCCATTTCGGATTAGGATATGCCACCGCCCTTGCGACTTCTAAGTCAGTCGAGGACATCTCTTCCTCCTCCCAGAATGGCTCATCGCCCCCCGACTCACCTGATGCTCTCGAACAAACACTATCAGTAAATATGGTGGTGACAGATCCCTCAGGAGCAGATGAGCAGGATTCAGAGCCGTTTGAGAATGACTCTTGGGCTCAGCAAATGGATACACAGTGGGAATTCCGCTTGGAGCAAAAAGAACCTCCCACCAAAGACGAAGTTATCCAGATCGATGTTGGGGGTGAACTTTCGCCGAAGCCAATATTTATCAGTAACAACCTTCCCCCAGCTGAAAGGGAAGAAGTTATACAGCTGATAAAGGAATACATCGATGTCTTTGCATGGAATTATGAGGACATGCCAGGCCTGGACCCGAAAGTAGCTACTCACAAGCTCAATATATTGACCGATTCGAAGCCAGTAAAGCAGCACCAACGCCGGTTCCGCCCAGATACGATGGACGCCATCGAAGCTGAAGTCAAGAAGTTGATAGCCTGCGGTTTCATCCGGGAAGAACAACATCCCGACTGGATCGCCAATGTTGTCCCAGTCATAAAGAAAAATAGAAAGGTACGTATCTGCATCAATTACCGAGATCTGAATGCGGCCTGCCCCAAGGATGAATTCCTTCTTCCCATCACGGACATCATGATCGACAACACCTGCGGCTTTGACCGCATGTCTTTCATGGACGGGTTCTCAGGGTACAATCAGATCAAGATGTATCCTGAAGACGAGAAGCACACCGCCTTTCGGACACCATTGGGAGTATATTGCTACACGGTCATGCCCTTCGAATTGAAGAACGCCGTGGCTACATACCAACGAGCTATGAGTAACATATTTTACGAGTATTTACGCAAAATAGTGGAATGTTACGTGGACGACATAGCCGTCAAGAGCCGCCTCAAAGGTTATCACATTCAAGACCTGAGGACGGTATTCGAGTTAATGCGCCAATATCAACTCAAGATGAACCCTACGAAGTCCTTTCTGGGTGTATCTAGTGGCAAATTCTTGGGATTTGTCATTACCGCCAAAGACATCCAAGTGGACCCTGATAAAGTCCAGGCAATCATGGAAATGCGACCGCCCCGTAATCTGAGGGAACTCAGGGGATTTCAAGGACGTCTGGCTTACATCCGGCGATTCATATCCAACCTCTCGGGGAGATGTCAGCCCTGCTCTCATCTTATGAAGAAAGGTGTATCCTTCATATGGAACGAAACCTGCCAGCAAGCGTTCAGAGATATCAAGCGCTACCTCACCAGTCCACCAATTCTGGTGCCTTCCGTTATGGGAAAACCGTTCTTGCTGTACGTCCGAGCAATGGATCATTCGCTAGGAGCTCTTCTCGCACAGAAGAACGATGTAGGGCATGAACAGGCTATCTACTACCTCAACAGGATGATGGTCGGAGCCGAACACCGGTACAACCCAGTGGAGAAAGAATGCTTGGCTCTGATGTTCGCTATCCAAAAGATGCGACACTACGTCACCGGCCAGACTATCCATATTATCTCCAGGATTAACCCTCTTCGAGTACTGATGAGCAAGCCGAGCGTTCTTAAATTCCCGACTCGCAACTTGGGCGATGCTGTTAACACCATATGACAGGGTATACGTACCGCAGAAGTCCATCAAAGGCCAAGCACTGGTCGACTTCCTAGCTGCTCACCCGATCCCGGAGGCCTCCGAATTATACGAAGACATTCCCGACGAAGTTGCAGAATATAATTCCACAATGAAAGGTGACGCATGGCAACTGTTCTTCGACGGCGCCTCCAGAACCGATCCTAAGGGAAACATCATTTCGGGAGTGGGAGTCGTCCTGGTCGCCCCTGATCAGCTCGTCATCTACCGAGCATATTCGCTTAGCGAACCCTGCTCCAACAATGTGGCGGAGTACAACGCTCTACTAATAGGGCTCCAAGTTGCTAAAGAGCTGGGGGTAGAGTCCCTGGAAGCTTTCGGTGATTCTCTGCTTATCGTCAATCAAGTCAGGGGAATATATGAAGTCCAGAATCCAGACCTCATCCCCTATCACCAAGCGACAGTCGGGATAGCCATGACATTCAAGGAGTTCTTCCTAGAGTATGTACCTCGATCTCAGAATCTGGAAGCTGATGCCCTAGCCAGTCTAGCGGCAGATTTAGCTACACCCGTAAGAAGGCAGGATTCGGTAATCCTTCTTAACAGAGACTTGTTCTGTGTGAAGAATAGCTGTCGTATAGAATGCAGCTACGCTGTCAACACCGATCCTCCTAAGAGAGATTGGACAAGTCCCTTCATAGATTTTGTAGCATATAGAATCTTGCCAGAGGACCCCAAAGAAGCAGTATCCGTCAAGAGACGATTACTACGCTTCTACTTCGATGCATCTTCACAAAGCCTATATCGCCGGGCCTACGACGGATTACTATTGAGATGCCTCTCTAATGACGAAGCACAGCAGATTATCCGTGAAGCTCACGACGATGTGTGCGGAGCGCATTAACCCGGTCCTAAGCTACAGGATCGCATCAGGAGAATGGGCTATTACTGGCCTACTATGATCGCAGATGTAATACGTTATGCAAGACATTGCAGAGCCTGTCAGGTTCATGCAGACTTCATACATCAACCGTCCGAACATCTACATCCCACGGTCGTATCCTGGCCTTTCGAAGCATGGGGTATGGATATCATCGGTCCTATTCACCCGTCTTCTTCCAGGGGTCACCAGTTCATACTGGCCATCACGGATTACTTCTCCAAATGGGCAAAGGTAATCCCTCTCGCTGAGGTAAAGGCATCTAATGTGATCAGCTTCATCAAGCATCATGTTATTTATCGCTTCGGGGTACCCCGGAGGATAATTCACGATAATGGGCCTCAGTTCATCAGCCAAGCATTTTATCGGTTTTGCGATAAAAATCGAATACGCAATATTGCCTCTACGGCATACTACCCAGCTGCTAATGGTTTGGCGGAAGCTTTCAACAAAACTATTATCAAACTTTTGAAGAAATTTGTCTCTTCAAACAAAAGAGACTAGAACAAGAAGATGGGCGAATGTCTCTGGGCATACCGCACAATGGTACGGACGCCGATAGGCTGCACCCCGTTCTCGCTGGTCTATGGGAGCGAAGCGGTTCTCCCCATTAAAATTTAGATCCCATCGCTCAGGATAGCCGTAACTAATGAGCTGACTCAAGAAAAGAATGACCTGTTAAGGCTCCAAGAGCTGGAAGGATTAGACGAGAAACGCCTCCAAGCTCAACAGCGCATCACGCTCTACCAAGCACGCATTTCGAAAGCTTTCAATCATAAAGTGAAGGAAAGGGTGTTCAAAGTCGGCGAGCTAGTTCTAGCCGTAAGAAGGCCGATGATTCTTACTCACAGAAGTAAAGGCAAATTCCAGCCCAAGTGGGAAGGCCCTTATGTGATCGAGACAACATTCTCGAATGGCGCTAACAGGTTAGCCCAGCCTAACGGAGACCTGTTAATGGCTCCTATCAATGGTAAATTCCTGAAGAGGTACTATGCTTAATCTCCCCCGCTCGAGTGGAATATAGCGAGGATCTCGATTCTTACAAAACTACTTCCAGAACGCAATTAGTTGGGTTACACTCTATCATGTCCGTAAGCCTCTGAATAGATGTCCCGCTAAAAGGTTATCGAGAGTTTATCATGTCCATACTACCTCTGATATTACTCTTGCCTAAAAACTGTTATTTATATTCCGAAATGACGGGTCCACAAAAGTCAGAAAGGAGTCACCTTTATTTATTCCTAAAAGGGAGGCAGAATTACATCTAGGCAAGCAAAAAGGGAAAAGATACATCATAATGGTGGAGTAGTCAGATGGTGAATCAGCCGCTCTAGTGCAGCTATCCCCTCATTCCTAAGAGCCAAGGCGTCGGCGCGAGCCTGCTCCAGCCGTGCCTCGGGAGTGTTCGTAAGGGTCAGATCGGCCTTCGCCAGAAGACAGCCCGCACGAGCAGCTTCTGTACGGTCCAAATCCTGTCGCGCTGCGCTCAGACGACCAGCTGCTACCTCTAGACCCGCCAGCGACTGAGAAGCCCACTTCTCTGCCCGAGCGAGTTTTTTCTTCAGCTTGGAGACCCTCGCCGCATTCCCTTCATGCTCGGATCGACACTGCGTCTCAACAGCAAGAGCCTCTTCTATGACAGCTTTTCTCCTATCCATCTCCAGCTTATGCTTCGGGATGGAGTTGTCTAGGCCTTCCAGCTTTGTATTAAGCCGCGCAGTCATGAGGTCGAACCGAGCCTGGACATCAGCATCGAGGCTGCCCCGAGTCAGTTGCGAGTATTCAGTAATGGGTTGCTCTAACCTATTAACCACCGCCTCCAGGGCGTCGGCTACCCCAGAATCGCCGAGCTCCCTGATGACCCCGATCGAAGCAAGAGAAGTCTTCTTCAGGCGCTCAAAATCTAGACTCTTCGCTAACACCATTGATATCATCGTTTTCAAACCGGTGTAGAAGAGGGTGGTATGTTGCTCGGTCAACGCAACTAGATCCGACTAGGCGCCGGAAGCGGCCACAATATCAGCAAGTCCCTCTCCAGGGATAATTGCAGACGAGGCGGCCACAGGCGTCGCATCGACGCATGGCACGACCGAAGAAGGTGCGGCAACGGCGGTCGAAGTCATCGCCACACACACAAGAGGCAAGGTCACAACGACGGGTTCATCCTCCTCTTGAGGTGACGAAACTACTCCAGGCGTACTAGCCCCCGAAGCCACTTCCTCATCGAAGTCGGACGCCTCCGTATCATCGTCAGGAGCCCGAGCGGAGCCAGAATGCGCTTCAACGCTATACTCCCCGTGGGCGCTATCCCCTGAAAAGAGGACAAGAAAGTTAATATCATTATGATGATAATCTTTCTAAAAGGAGACATAAAGACGATATTTACCCGGAGCCAACGGCATATACGACGCATCCGCACCCGAGGTAGCTAAACCACGCCTTAATGATGCAATGCGAACCGTCATAACTGGAGAAGGAGGTGGGCCGACCGACATCACCAAGAGTTCCGTCAAGCCTCCACCGAGACGCGGTCGAGGTTCATCAGCTGGAATCTCACCAGACGTGCTCGCTGACACGACGGGAGTTTTTCCAGCTGCTGACCTCGGGAAAGATTCTCCTATCTGCCTCGGCCACACAGGCAACCTCGCTCCCCTACCTGGAGCAGCAGCCACGACAGCGACCTCTAGCGAGGATTATCTGGCGCCGTCGACCGGAACTGTAGAAGGTCCCTCTCTAAAAGACGAGGAACCTTCAGCCAAAGAATCATCCCTGATATGGGGAAAGGCAGGCTCATTCCCGGGAGCCTCAACACCAAGAATACGGAGAGGACGAGCAACCGCCTCCTTCCTCCTCTTACGAAGAGAAACTTCCTTCGGAGCAGAAGCCCGTCGCTTCCCAAAAGAGACTACCAAAGCCCCCGCAGGCAGAGGCACTTCGCACCTTGGCACCGACACCAGAGGCTCATCCGGAGTACCAGACTCCTCGCCCTCGTTCGAAGAAACCGAGGGGACGTCAACTCTTCCCCAGGGCTTGGGAGAAGGCACCCTGAAGCTTCCACTCGTGTCAAAATCACGATGGAAGATGTTAATCGCCACATAGAACTGGGCGTAAGAATGGAGAATGTGGAGCTCCGTAGAGGTTGTAACGACCGGCACGATAAAGATTGCCCCTGTACAACCCATGAGGAAATACCGCCACCCTCTGGCTCCATCAATGAGTCCGCCCCTGGACCTAAAGCTGGTGATGGCATTGCCCACGTGCAACTAATCGTACCCAAACTGCCGGGCAAACCGACTAGGCAAGTAGAGCTCGAAGAAACAATGGTCTTCGCTCCTATACAGCAGATGGGAGGGCCTAATACAGACCAACCAGTTAAAAGCTTCCGGGGAAAGGTCGGTCTTCTCTCCACCTGAATTCTCAAGCCGCACTCCTGATTGATTGTGATGAACGGAGGGGACAATGTAGAGGATCTTCCAGCCGTGGCGGAGGTTCAACACCAGCCGACAGTCTAAGACTGTGTTCACATTCCAGGAGGAATCCTTGTAATTCAGCAAGAATATACCCCCCGAGCTGCTACCGGAGCCAGGAGACATCACCCGGGGATTATGGAGAATTAACCATCCCATCAAGTATAGGTGTAGTAACTCCACCCTGGGAAAACTCTCACGTCGAGCTTCGTCGACAAGCAATCCATCAGTTATGGCTCTCAAGCCAGCCTGTATACGGCACACCATAGCTGGAAGCAAGCCCAGTCTTGCCCCGAACACCAGGCGCACTGCCGGCCATAGAATGTTCCGGTGAATACGGTCCGCGGACGTGTGCCGGGTACTACTACTCGACGCAGCCATATGGAGTGGAAACCAGCCAACTGGGCTTCCTTAGACAGAGGCCGACGATAGCGCCGCAAGTAACTACATGCCTTAGTGCCTTCGGGGTACTTTCCTACCCCCTCGACGAGAATCTGATCCGGAGCTGCAGCCTCCTCCATAAGACCCTCGACGACTTGGTCGCTAAGCACGCCCAAATAATTTACGGGCTCATTTTTGCCCCCCGAGGCTTTCTCCGACTTGGCAGCCCTAGCTCGGTGAAAGAAGAGGTAGGACATCCACTTGGTGGTATGAGCCAAATCAGAAGGCTCGTTATAAAATGCGGTGCACGCGAAGTATTGACACATCAGCTCCTGATATACTTCTGCCACCCGAGGGTCCAAATCCCCCAACTCCCGATTAGTGGGAACATACTCTTCATAGGGGGTATCCCCCATTGGCAGTCTCGAGATAACTGCCATCTCATGGAGCGCCAATCCCAACTCCCCCAGTGGAGTGGCAAAGGTCCCAGTGAGCGGAATGTACCGCTCCATCAGCGCCAGAAATAAGTTAGGGTTCTGAGGCAACACGACGCTCGTCGCACTCACAGCGGCATATAGCCCAATGACCTCCAGCTCTCTCCGGAAGTGCTTCAAGGCCCAGCCCACTAGGCATGTCCATCAGGAGTTTGTTGGGGCGATCCACCCATTACATCGAGGATTCTCCTTGGGATATACCCCGCCTCGTCCCTTGAGGTCGTTGCAGAAGGTCGGCAATTGGACCGGCTGGATCACCGAGCTGTCTTCACTCGAGACACTACCCGGGCACATTCCCCGGAACAACGTCACAAAGCCGGAAGGGCGACTGACAAACGACCCCCGGTCAGCTCCTTTTAGATGAAAGATCTTCCCCGGCTTACCGTGAAGATCAGGAGTCAGCATCCACGATATCTTCCTGGGATCCGTCGCATGGAAGAAGGCCGAGATAGGATAATCCCTCGGCATCGTTGGCAAATACAAAACCAAATTCCCGGCAGAGAAAACCCAAGGCTTCCTCTTGGGCCTCGTTTGGGACTGTTTGTCAATCATGTCCCCAAAGAGGAAAGTCGGCTTTATGTACTGCTCCCCATCTACGTAGGTCAGGGGCTCGCCATTAATCATGCTCAACAGCGTCCGCTCGCCCTAAACCGATATCAGAAACCCCCTTCCCTCAGGATACTGGGGTCCAGAGATGGGAAATACCACGTGGGACAGATCCTCCAGGTAGTTCGAGTGCAGCATCCCAGCAGCGGAGCCCATCACCTCGGCCAGTGGAGACTCGCCCAGATCAACTGCAAAAGTGCAAGGGAAATATGTTATTACAAATCTTACATAAACGTACAGACCAAGGAAACGACAGTCTGTGCTCTACGCAGGATCGTAACCATTTGGTTATTTTACGCCGGAAGTTCCCTCCACAATAGTAAAACTCAAATTTTACGATATACGCCAACTTTCGGTAGCCAGAGCTTTTACGCTCAGGGCTACGAAAATATGGAGTCTTTACGCTGGCACATTAGAAATGTGGGCATAAAAGATGAAAATGCCCCCGTGCATCATCTTCCTCCAAAGAGGCTATCAGCACAGAAGACGACCTAGCGCGGTCACGTTCAACGTGTGCGAAGGATTTTTCGTCATTTTTTGTCACCCCAAAGGCTCTACCTCTAAGGCCGGGTGCGCTACTCGTCAGCGAGATACTTTGCTCGGAGGGAAGCTCGCCTTGCCCGACCAGAGACTCCCTCGCTGGGGCAGAAGAATGAGAGGAAGAACCTATGGTCTTTTCCTTAGCGGAGGGGGTTTGTTTCGGCGCCATTTCTGAAAGACTCGAAGTGCTCCGAGAAGGAACGAAGAAAAACTCGAACAGTCGAAAGCTCTCTTTCGCAGAAGACAGATAAAAAGTTTTTCTCTCAAAAACTTGGGGTATATATAGTCCGGGCCGACTCCTCGAATCCTCGGACGAACTCCTCGAGACCCTAACCAAATCTCGCAGATTGGTTATGATTGGATGCTACGTCAGCCCACTACCCTTGGAAGACGGACAGTCAGCAAATTCAAAAGGTTTTTGGTGCAAAACGGTTCAGCGGGTTCTACGCTAAAAGAGCTTTCTACGCTCGACAGCAACGGATCTACGGTTTTACGCTCGCAAGCTACAAGTCTATGGTTTTACGCCCAGATGCCTTTGTGCTCGGTAGCTTTTATGCTCGAGAGGCCATAAACCTACGACTTTACGTTCAGCAGATACCAAATCGACGATCTCACGCTCGGTGGCGCTCAGTTTACGCTCAGAGGCAACAGATCTGCAAACTTCACGCTCGAAGAAACTTTCTTTTCAGGAGCTACAAATCAAAAAGTTCTACGCTAAAGGAGCTTTCTACGCTCGACGGCTACGAATCTACAGCTTTACGTTCGACAGCTATAAGTCTATGGTTTTATGCCCGGATGCCTTTGTGCTCGGTAGCTTTTATGTTCGAGAGGCAACAAACCTACGACTTCACGCTCAGAAACCACAAGTCTATGATTTCACGCTCGATGGTGTTCTACGCTCACAAGCTACAGATCTTCAGTCCTATGCTAAAGGAGCTTTCTACGCTCGAAGGCTACGAATCTACAGCTTTACGTTCGACAACTATGAGTCTATGGTTTTATGCCCGGATGCCTTTGTGCTCGGTAGCTTTTATGCTCAAGAGGCAACAAACCTACGACTTCATGCTCAGGAACCACAAGTCTACGATTCCGCGCTCGATGGTATTTTACGCCCAGAGGTTACAGACTGATGATTTCGCGCTCCACGACTTTCCGCATATTTTAAACAGTCCCCAAAGCGGTCAATTGCAAAGAGTTCACACAGAAGATACTCATTCTTGACCCAAAGCATCCCAAGTACCCGAAGCATACAGAGTTCAAACATTGAGAAATTACTCTTCTCGGGTCCAAAATTGGAAGTTCATCCAGACTCCAGTCTGAATATCTCGTCTATCAAAAGATGGCAACTCAGTTAGACAGCCATTTCTCGACCCTGTTCCAAGGGATTTCTCGGGAAGTCATTCTTGAAGATGAAGTCTGAACAAAAAAATTCTGTTTATCAGAAGCTCAGAACTCTACGCGGTCCCTCAATCCTAGCAACAGGACAGTTCTAAAAATGTTCAAAATGCTCTACAGCGTTCTATAGACTATTCGCTATGCGTAAAGGACAGGACCTAGCACTCTTTCTACAGAGTCGGCATAAAGATTCAGACGTGTTGAAGCTACACATATTCAGACTTCACAGCAATATATGGCAAGATGATCATATGAAGAAGCAAGCCGATTTTATTAAAAGATCAAAGTCACGATTACATATGAGAGAAATCCAATCTACAAGGGTTTCCTTTTCATTTTCATGATTACATCTGAGGGAAACTCCATCTACAAAGGAGATACCCCCTCGTCGTCGGAAGATCGCCCCCAGAATCCGTTCTACCGGGTTCTCGCATCGGTGCAGGTCATCCTCTTCTTCGAAGGAGATGATCACTGGCGAGAGAACGATAGAGTTGGGGCTTGCATAAGTTATGCAGATCCCATGCTCCGTGCACCACGGCAGATTGGGTTGAGGTATTAAATCCAACTCAGTCCTGGGAGACGGCTGCTATAGCTTGTCTTCTCTCTCATCCCAGAGAGTATAACAGGAGAAGACACCGCTTGCAAGCAGTGTGGTCAAAGACGACCCTTCCTCTCTCCTGGAGCAGCGCCATACAAAGTTGCTGATAATCCCGAGCAAGGGAGTCTAAGATATCCTTCCATGATCCATCGTTGCAGTGGATATTTGCTCGAAGACGCCATCTTTTTTGGCTCCCTACATGCTGGAAGAATATGATCTCCTTCTTCCTCAGGTCGACCCGACGAACTCCGATGACCATCTCTGCATGGTGATGGGAATGTGGTGAGAACAGGTTTACCCCCCAGCCTTTTTATTGGAAAAAGAGATCACAGCGGTCCCCAATAAATCCGCCATAAAGTCCGTATCGACCGTTTCAGCGCTCCATTCAGAAACGTTTCGAGTTACGAGGGGCCGTTCATGCTTTATTCAAAGCGTTTCAAATTCCGAGGAATTTAAAAGCTTTGAAGGGGGTCTTGTAGAAGCATGAAAAATACGCTAGGAGGATCTACGCAGCCTCTTGATGCAGAGCAGCGTAAATAGAGGCCTTCAGAGCCATCAAGCGTGCAACAGAGCTTTTTCTGCTAAAACACAGCATGAAGTGTAAGCTCAAAGGACCATCCGCGTAAGTGCAGTACGTCCAGGCCGCTCCAGTGTAAGACAGAGTTCTTCATCGCCTCCATGGCGTAAAACTCAGCCGCTCTCAAAGCAGCGTTAATGCGTACGAGGAATGCTTCGTTTTCTCCGAAATGAACCTGTCAAGTCACGCAGTGAACATGGCCTCTGACTCCTGACAAAAAGTGCTGCACGGCTACCCAGACGACGGCTGGAAATGATGGCAGACCCCTCGAGACGCGCCCACAGTATGATGGCGGATCTCGGCATTTAATGCAGAAGATTTGGTTAAAATATCACCAAACCGTCGGTTACCAAAGTCCCCCCATCGTAAACCGCTCTTTCGCGTACAAGGGAATACACCGCCTTGTTTTACACAGGAAAACATGAGCTGTTTTACGCTCCGTAGTAGACAAACCGCCTGCCACGTCAAAAGCTACACTTCGTACAGGGCCCGAGGCACGTCTTTACGTCAAATTGCATAGAGCGGTGACAGTTTCCCTCAAGACACGTCTCCGCGACGGATGCACAGAAGGGCTGCAGACCTTCAAAACACGTCTTCGCATTTAATGCACAGGATGGTGGCAAATCTCTATAAGAGATTTAATTACACCTTCGAAAGCCGTAATTTTGGCGAAGACGTCCACATCAACACTCTGGCACGGTACGCGGCAGCTTCTATGCCCATCCAGGATCTGTGCTCATTCGGCTTCAAATGCCCACTCAGTCTCTACGACCATTCGACTTCTATGCCTGTTCGGCTTCTATGCCTGTTCGGCTTCTATGCCCATTCGGCTTCTACGCCTGTTCGGCTTCTACGCCTGTTCGGCTTCTATGCCTATTTTGGCTTCTATGCCAGGGGTGATAGTCATTTGGCTTCTACGCCAACCTCTTCTACACAAGGGATACCTACCTACGTGGCTTCTACGCCGTGATCTTCGCAGCAGATATACGCATTTTGTCCCCTTAGTTGGACAAGTGTCACATGCTTACTCAAAAGGTCATTTATGCGCAGGCATTGGTTATTTTAACCGTTGTATAAAAGGGTGCTGTACTGTTCACTCCTCGGTTGTTATACCGACGAAGTGGTCACTGTCACCAAAACTCTATAAATAGAGACCCCTATCAATGGGAAACAAGGTCGACAATTTGGAAGATCGAACCAGGTCGGAGAATTGATAAAAAAAGAGAAAGAGAGAGAGAGAAAGAGAAGAAGAAGGAGAGAAGAGTCTGGAGCTCAGGCAAAGAGTAGGGGTCGACGGCTCTGGCACCGTGCATCCACCCTCCTTCGCAGCCTTCGAAGCCGCTACCCGTCTTCCACGACACTTCTTCAACATCGTGTAGTCCAAGGGCTAAAGTGATCGACTGCAGATCAGACACCTATAGCAATTTATATCCAGATTAAATAAATTGTACTCCCGCATCCTCGAATAGGATCGAATTGTACAAGTTTGTTTGTAAACCAAAGGGTACGGGTCTCGTATAAACCCTGTCATTGAAATATACTTTCATTCTTTCGTTTAATACCACAAACAGCTGCTATTACCGAGTTGGTGATGTCACCATTGAAACTGTCGTCCTTCGCGGCGCTGATGTTCGAGGTACTGGTCCTCCCTTATTGCTCTGTCCATGAGATCTATTCCGATCTACTCTTCTGGATGCCATTATCTGGGGAGTAAGCTCAAATCTCTTGGCTGTTAATACAACTGCCTCGAAGGTCTAGTAGTCGTGCACCTCTACCATGTGCAAGATCTCCATGTGAAGTCCCTGCTCGAACCATATTGCTCTCTCTAACTCAGTTGCCACCATGGTTGGAGCAAACCTGCTAAGTCGACAAAATTCTGCCGCATAGCAGTCTACAGTCCTTCCAGTTTGCTTGAGGTTAATAAACCTTTGCTGCAACTAATATTGAGCCATAATCCCAAAGTACTTTGCCCTGAACCGGGTCATAAAATCCTCTTATAAAATAGCATGCCTCGATCCTACCTCCATCGTAGCCCACTAATCTCTTGCCAAATCCTAGAGTTGTAAGCGAACCAGGTCAACCTGTTCTTCGATCGAAACTTTAGCCGCTGTTAGAATGGTCTCAATATCCTAGAGCCAATCATCTGTCATGATTGTGTCCTCTGTACCATCAAAGTGTTTGGGGTTCATTCTGCAAAATCTAACATGTGCCCCAGAATCTGTTCTCCCATCGCGTTCTAGGGCCGTCTGCAACCCTTGGTTCAACAGGATATTTTGTTCATGCTGTTGAAGCTGTTATTGCTGGAATTTTTGTTATTGTTGTTGTCGTACCACCATCTGGTATTGTTGGGTAGCCAACAATCCATAGATAATCCCTAGCAAGGCCGGGTATCCAATATTGTCAACATTGCCAGATGTATGGGTCACTTGGAGCCTGCTGCGCTGTCCCATTCATCACGGGCTCAAATCGGATCCTTGGCTGGGGTTTTATAAGATTTTGTTCCACTGGCAACTATGCCTCTCATGTTACTACTACATCAGGGGAAGGAAAAGCACTAAAGAAGGGCACAAGAAACAATAAGCACAAGACAAGAAGGAACAAGGAAGCAACCAATCTGGGAGAATCCAACCTGCGTATCGAAGAGGACGAATTCAAAATTTTAAGAAGGATCATATTTGATTGAGACTCCAATGACCATGATACCCCACAAGTCTAAAAAACAGACCTGCATGGGCCACCACTAACATTTTGTCATGCCCCAGTACCAAAATACGGAGACGATCATGGCCAGATATCCTATACAAGGTACTATATGTCATACGACGATCACGGCTGTATAAGACAAGGGGGTACAATACTACAATCAAGTCTCCTATTGTCAAGAACTTCTATGTCTCAATCATTCAAACAAGAAACAGCAAACATAGAGCATATATGATAAGCAATAAGGTATCCCAAACACTTTCTTAAAATATTCTGGAATCCAACTGTACTAAAATAAGAAGTTGGAAGAGTAACATAAGTACATGACAGTAATCAGCTGCAGTCTGATTTAATATAATCATGTAAGGAAACTAATGTCCAAATGACCCGGCTAACAGGTGTCGGTTGCTAAACGCCAAAAAGAAGTAATTGTGCAAGACGAACAGGGAAGAAAAAAACCCACTCACTATCCCCTACGACCATATTCCTAGTGCACATAATGAGTTGGAGGAAAGTATGATGGATCCTCAGGTACTGAATCGAAACCTGGCCATGCAAAACCAGTGGGGTTAGACCCCAAATAGCAAGTACCACAAAGGAAGCACAAAATGGAGAAACAAAAAATCCAAGAAAAAGATATAATAATATATAGGATCAGTATCGTAACTTAGGTCCATGGCATATCCAAGCGTGAAGGCCTAACCCTATAATGAAACAAGGACAAGGGTTGAACAATCACACTATGATTGTCCACTTCCTTGGGCTACCAGCTGAATAATATAATCATAACCAAATCCATTTATTCTTAAATTAGCCAATCAATTTTACAGCTTGTTATTTTGTGGAGTCTGAGGCTATCACAAAAATAATACATAATAAGTATCCTCATATCACGCCAGTGCCGAACATGAGCTAACCGAACCAATATAATAAAATAGACACTTGCATGATGCACCAGTCCCCTATAGGGCCACTGAGCTAAAAATACGGTATTAACGGTTCCAGTATTCCTATATTGAAATAGTGGCTCGGTATAATAATAAGTCAGATACTGCACTCTACTAAGGCAGATGATATACAGTATCTGTGGTGGCCAGCATACAATGCACTTAGAATAAATCTCTGTGGGAAGGTTCGTTGGCATGATCTCAGGATACCGTTTCCTCCAAATGTTACAACTACTTTTAGTTACTTAATTAGTCCTATGTTGTGTTTAAAATCTCAAGGCGTGGTTACATGAGAATTTTTCTTAAGATGTCGCACAAAGTACGGACATGCTAGATATGAATCCATGGAAGTCAAATTTGGATTCACCCGAGCGTGTATGCAACATTCATACAATCAATATCCTAACCATGCCTTAGTAGTTTGAATCACTTATTATGCCCGTACTGGAAAAATAATATATATTTATAATATCACAGATTCAGAAATTTGGAGGCATTCTCGATGCACAACCCAAATATAATCACTTAACACGTGACAGGATGTGTCGCTCCTTGGCGCATATTAAATCATGAATAATAATAAGACAATAGAGGTATCAGCACCGATACAGTATTGGAGTCCAATTACCAATTATACATTGGGTCACATGAATCCAAAAGATATTCAATCAAAATAAACAAGGCCGCATGTGTCTCTAGGTCGCATGGGAAATCAGGCCACATGACAATCCTGGCCGCATGAGAAGTTAGGACGCATAAAGAGTCAGTGTCATGCCCAGTCCCAAAATACGTAGGACTAGGAATACGTAAGCATGACAGCCGTATATATATGGCAACTCAAATATATGGATACCATAATACACACGTACGTTGTAATATGAATAATAATTCACAAGTGGTATAGATTTATTTCATAAGTCACAGGGCATAACTAGATCTCATCCACAGAATCAAATAACCAATCAACTATTGTTTCGGATAATAAACGAGAGAGAATATGGAAAACGTGGTCTTATATGAAAATCTGCCCTTTCTTCGGTGTTTACAAACAAGATTGTACAATTTAATCCTATATGAGGATGTCTAAGTACAATTTATTTAATCTGGGTAAATATTGCTATAGGTGTCTGATCTACAGTCGATCACTTTAGCCCTTGGATCACATGATGATGAAGAAGTGCCGTGGAAGACAGAAAGCAGCTTCGCAGGTTGCTAAAGAGGGTGAATGCCCGATGCCAAAGTCGTCGATCCCTTCTCTTTGCCTGAGCTCCGGATTCTTCTCTCTTGACCGTTTGACCTTCAATCTTTGCGACCGTTGGATCTGATACTGGATTTCTTGATCAATTTTTCGACCATTTTCTTCGACCCTTTCCTCTGTTGATAGAGGTCTCTATTTATAGAGTTTTTAGTGATAGTGACCACACAGTCGGCGTAGAAACCGAGTAGTGGAAAGTACAGGACCCTTTTACACGACGGTTTAAAATAACCAATGCCTGCGTATAGATGACCTTTTGAGTGAGCATGTGACGCGTGTCCAACTGAGGGACAAATGCGTATATCTGCTACGAAGATTACGGCATAGAAGCCACGTAGGTAGTTATCCCTTGTGTAGAAGAGGTTGGCGTAGAAGCCAATGACTGTCACCATGGCGTAGAAGCCAAGTAGGCATAGAAGCCGAGTAGGCGTAGAAGACAAGTAGGCATAGAAGCCGAGTGGAAGTAGAAGCCGAGTAGGAGTAGAAGCCGAGTGGTCATATTGGCCGAGTGGGCATTGAAGCCGAGCAGGCGTAGAAGCCGGGTGGGCATAGAAGCCGAGCAGGCGTAGAAGCCGAGTGATGTGGACGTTTTAGCCGAAATTACGGCTCTTGGAGATATAATCAAATCTCTTGCATTAAATGCAAAGATCTGCCCCCATCCTGCGCATTAAATGCAGAGACTTGTCTTTAAGATTTGCTATCATTCTGCGCATTAAATGTAGATACGTGCCTCGAATTCTGTACAAAGAGTGACTGCTGACGTGGCGGTCTATTTGCCTTTTGCGGATCGTAAGAAGCTCAAGTCTGCCTGTGTAAAACTAGACAACGTATTCCCTTATATGCGTAAGAGTAGTTTACGAAAAGGGGATGTCACTAAACGACGGTTCGGTGACATTTAATTAAATCTCCTGCATTAAATGCGGAGATCCGCCATTATCCTGCTCATTAAATAAGGAGACATATTTTAAAGGTCTGCCACCCTTCTGTACATCAGGTGCAGAGGCGTGCCTCGGACATCTGTCAGTATTCGGTGCTTTAAATGCAGAGATGTGCCTCGAGAAACTGTCACCGCTCTGCGCATTAAATGCAGAGACGTGCCTCGAGCCCTGTACGAAGTGCAGCTTTTGACGTGGCAGGCTGTTTATCTTCTGCGGAGCATAAACAGCTCACATCTGCTTGTGTAAAACTAGGCAGCACATTCCTTTGTATGGGTAAAAATGGTTTACGCAAAGGAAATGGCAGTAAATGACAGCCTGGGTTGCAGTGCCGCGCCATATACCCGTCGCCTGGGTAGTCATTCAGTACTCTTTGTCAGGAGTGCAGACGTCAGGTTTATTGCATGATCTGACTGGTTCATTTTGAAGAATACGAAGCGTTCCTTGTACACTTCAATGCTTCATTGAAAGCGGATGAGTTTTACGCCATAAAGGCGATGAAGCACCCTGTTTATGCTGAAGCAGCCTGGATATACTCCATTACGTGGATGGTCCTTGAGCCTATATTTTTACGCTGTGCTCAGCAAAAAATCTCTGTTTGTACATTTGATGGCTCTGAGGTCCTCTGTTTACGTTGCCCTGCATCAACATGCTGCGTATAGCTATCCAGTGTATTTTTTATGCTTCTACAAGACCCCCTTCAAAGCTTTTAAATTCCTCGTAATTTGAAACGCTTTGAATGAAGCATGAACCGTTCCTCGTAACTTGAAACGCTCTGAATGTAGCCTGAAAAGGTCAAGCCTGACACGTTCTTTCATGGCTGACTTTATGGCAGAGTTACTGGGGATCGGTGTGATCTCTTTCGCCTATAAAAAAGGCTGAGGAATTTTCCTGTTCTTTCCATACTTCCTTCACCACACAGAGATGATGGTCGAAGTTCGTCGGGTCGACTTGAGGAAGAAGGAGACCATGTTCTTCCAGTATATAAGGAGCCAAAAAAGGCGACGTCTTCGAGCAAATATCCTCTGCAACGATGGATCATTGAAGGATATCATAGCCTCATTTGCTCGAGATAATCAGCAACTTTGTATGGTGGTTCTTCGGGAGAGAGAAAGGGTCGTATTTCACCTTGCAGCTTGTAAGCGGTGCCTTCTCCTGTTACCTCCGTGGACAAGAGCAGATAGACTAGCTCTGTCCAGGATTGAGTTGGGTAAAATATCTCAACTCAATCTGTCACGGTGTTGGATGTAGGAAAGCAGATTTACTCTGCTTTTCTTCTGTTGGAGGATGGGTCTATGCCCAGTTTTGTATCCTCCTACCGTTGACCAATATGTCAGTCAGTTTGCGGTTACCGACTGACTGTTGGAGAAGATGGATGAAGAATTTTGCCCTGGCAGAACAGATTCTGTGCGCGATCTTCAGACGACGATGAGGAAGTCCTTTGTAGACAGAATTTCCCTCATATGTAGTCATGAAAATGAAGAAAAATCCTTGTAGACTGGATTTCCCTCATATATAATCATGCTTTTAATTTTAATAAAATCGTCTTTCTTCTTTGCATATGATCATTTTGCCATACTTTGCTGTGAAGTCTGAATATGTGTAGCTTCGACATGTCTGATATCTTTACGCCGACTCTGTTAGAAAGAGTGCTAGGTCCTGTTTTATCTTTTACGCATAACTAATGATGCACAAAAAGCCGCTTTAGCAGTCGAGTGTTCGAACTATCCTGCTGTCAGGGATGAGGAACCGAGTAGAATTCTGAACTATTCTTACTTCTGATAAGCAAAATTTTTGTTCAGACCGTCATTTTCAAGAATGATTTCTCCAAAAATCCCTTGGGACATGGCGAGAACTGGCTGTCAAAGACTGAGTTGCCATCTTGAACTGTTTAGACAAAATATTCAGACTTGATTCTGGATGAACTTTGAATCGACCCATGAAGAAGAGTAATTTTTAATGTTTAAACTCTGTATGCCTTGGGTACATGGGATATTTTGAGGTCAAGGAGGAGTATCTTCTGTGTGAACTCCGGCAATTGACTACTTTGAGAATTATTCAGATGTACTGTACTGGCCTGCGTATTTTTCAGATATGCAGAAAGTCGTGGAGCGTGAAATCATAAGTTTGTTGCCTCTGAGCATAAAAAGCCACCGAGCGTGAGATCGTAGATTCGTAGCTGCTGAGCGTGAAGTCGTAGGTTCGTAGCCTCTCGAGCATAAAAGCTACCGAGCATGAGAGCATCCGGGCGTAAAACCATAGACTAGTAGCTTGTGAGCGTAAAACCGTAGATCCGTAGCTGTCGAGCGTAGAAAGCTCCTTAGCGAAAAACTGTAGATTTGTTAGCTTCTGAAAAGAAAATCTTTCGAGCGTGAAGTCGTGGATCTGTTGCCTCCGAGCGTAAAAAGCCACCGAGCGTGAGATCGTAGATTCGTAGCTGCTGAGCGTGAAGACGTAGGTTCGTAGCCTCTCGAGTGTAAATGCTACCGAGCATAAAAGTATCCGGGCATAGAACCATAGACTAGTAGTCTGTGAGCGTAAAACCGTAGATCCGTAGCTGTCGAGCGTAGAAAGCTCCTTAGCGTAAAACCGTGAATCTTCTTCACACGAAAACTTTTCGAATTCGCTGACTGTCCGCCTTCTCTGAGTAAATAGGCTGACGTAGTCCCCAATCATAACCAAATATTAAATATGAGATTTGGTTCGGGATTCGAGGAGTCCATCCGAACTCTTTATATACCCCAAGTTTCTGAGAGAAAAACTTTTCATCCGTCTTCTGCGAAAGAAAGCTTTTGTCTGTTCGAGTTCGTCTTCGTTTCTTCTCTGAGTCTTCGAAGTCTCCACTAATGGCCACGAGACAATCCTCCTCCACTAAGGGAAAGAAGATTGATTCTTCTTCTCGTTCTTCTGCTCAAGTGAGAGTGTCTTCGGTCGGGCAAGGCGAATTTTATTCTGAGCGAAGTATCCCGCCGATGAGCAGTGCACCCGGCCTTAAAGGTAGAGCTTTTGGGACGAAAAAGAACGACTGAAAATCTTTCGCACACGTTGTACGTGACCGCGCTAGGTCGTCTTCTATGCTGATAGCCTCTTTGAGGAAGATGGTGCACAGAGACGTTTTATCTTTTACGCCCATATTTTTAATGTGTCAGCGCAAAAATTCTATATTTTTGCAGTCTGGCGTAAAAGCTTTGACTGTCAAAAGTTGGTGTATAAAATTTGAGTGTTACGCTTCTGGATGAAGATTCTGGCGTAATACCTCAACTTTATCAGTCTGGCGTAAAGCACAGACTGTATACTGCCAGCCTTGAACTTTACGCTTTTAGAAATTGGATTCCAGGGTAATGGTCAAGTTTTTACGGTCTTAGCGTAAAGCACAGACTGTTGATTTTTGGCGTATGCTGCAAGATCTGTAATGTCTAGTTATAGGAACTGACATGTTTTTCTTGTACTCTTGTAGTTAACTTGCATGTGTCTCCGCTAGCCGATGTGATGGGTTCTGCCGTCGGGATGCTGCACTCCAACTATCTGGAGGATCTGTCACACGTGACATTTCCTATCTCAGGGCCCCAGTATCCCGAAGGAAGGAAAATTTTAATATCGGCTCAGGGCGAAGGAACGCTGCTGAACTTGATCAACGGAGAGCCCCTGACGTACATAGACGGGGACCAGTACCTAAAGCCGACTTTTCTCTTCGGGGACATGATCGACAAGCAGTCCCAGAAGAAGCCCAAGAAAGAACTCTGGATTTTCCCTGCCGGGAGCTTGGTTTTGTATCTTGCCCAAGATGCAGAGAGACTATCCCATCTCGGCTTTCTTTTATGCTACTCATCCCAGGAGGATGTCGTGGACGCTGACTCCCGATCTTCACGGCATGCCAGGGAAGATCTTTTATCTGAAAGGAGCTGACCAGGGGTCGTTTGTCAGTCGCCCTTCCGGCAATGTGACGATGTTCAGGGGACTGTACCCGGGCAGTGTCCCGAGTGAAGACAGCTTAGTGATCCAGCCGGTCTAGTTACCAACTTTCTGTAATAATGTTATGGGGCACGGGGGAGTATACCCCAAGGTGAACCCTCGGTGCGGCGGGTGGATCACCCCTACAAATCTTCGATGGGCTCGCTTAGTTGATTGGGCCCTGAATCATTTTCAGACCGAGTTGGAGAGCATTGGTCTGTTTGCAGGTGTGAGTGCTACCAGTGTTGGGTTACCTCCTAACCCCAACCTGTTTCTGGCACTGATAGAGCAATATATTTCGCTCACCGGGACTTTCACCACTCCACTAGGGGAGTTGGGATTGGCCCTCCATGAGATGGTAGAGATCTCGAGACTGCCGATGGGGGATACTCTGTATGAAGGGTATGTTCCTACGAATCGGGAGCTGGGGGATTCAGATCCTCGGGTAGTGGAAGTGTACCAGGAGTTAATGTGCCACTACCTCGCTTGCACCACTTTTTATGGTGAGCCCTCAGATTTGGCTCACATCAATAAATGGACGTCCTACCTCTTCTTTCATCGGTCTAGGACTGCTAAGCCGAAGAAGGTATTGGAGGGCAAGGATCAGCCTGTGAATCCTCTGAGCGTGCTTAATGCTCAGCTAGTCGATGATCTAATGGTAGACGCTGGGGCTCCGGACTTGATCCTCGACGAAGGGATAGGACAGTATCCTGTAGGCACTAAGGACTATAGTTATTTGAGGCGCTGTCGCAGGCCTCTGTCCAGGAAAGCTCAACTGGCTGGCTTTCTCTCCATATGGCTGCGCCGACTAGTAGTACCCGGCATCGCATCTACTGACCGCATTCACCGTAACACGTTATGGCCCGCAGTACGTTTAGTATTCGGGGCAAGACTGGGTTTGCTCCCTGCCATGGTATGCCGTATACAAGCTGGCCTGAGGACCATGACTGACGGGCTGCTCCCCGATGAAACTCGGCGTGATAGCTTTCCCAGGGTAGAATTACCATACCTGTATTTGATGGGATGGTTAATTCTTCATAACCCCAGGGTTATGTCTCCCGGCTCTGGCAGTAGTTCGGGGGCTAGTTTCTGGTTGAACTACCAAAAATCTTCCTGGAATGTAACCACGGTTCTAGACTGTCTGCGGGTGCTGGGCTTCAGTCACAGTTGGAAGCTCTTCTGCACTGTCCCCTCTGTACATCGCAATCAATCGGGGATTAGGCTTGAGGATTCAGGTAGAGAGAAGACCAATGTTTCTCCTAAAGCTTTTAATTGGTTGGTTTGTATTAGACCTTCCCATCTACTGTACAGGAGTGAAGACCATTGCTTCTTGGAGCCCTACCTGCCTAGTCGATTTGCCAGGAAGTTTGGGTTTGATCAGTTGCACGTGGGCAACGCCGTCACCAGCTTCCGGTCCAGAGGTCGACTTATTAATTGAGCGAGAGGCTTGCGATACTTATTCATGGGTTGTACTAGAGTAATTTTTACCGTGCCGATCATTACACTCTCCACGGAGCTGCGCATCCTGCACTCGTATGCCCAGTTCTATGTGGCAACGAACACCTTCCATCGCGATTTTGACATGCATGGAAGTTTTAGGGTGCCCTCTTCCAAGTCTGGGGGAAGAGTCAAAGTCCCTTCGGTTTCTTCCGACGAGGGTGAGGAGTCCGTCAATCTAGATGAGCCTCTGTTGGTGGTATCGAGGGGCGAAGTACCTCTGCCTGCAGGTGCTTTGGTAATCTCCGGGAAGCGAAGGGCTCCTGCTCCGAAGGAGACTTCCCCTCGCAAGAGGAAGAAGCAGACAGTAAATCATCCTCTCCGGATTCCTGGTATTGAGGCTCCTGGAAGTGAGCCTGCATCTCCCCATGTTGGGGATGATTCTTTGATTGGAGGTTCCTCGCCTTTTAGAGAGGGACCCTCTAATATTTCGGCCGGTGGTGCCGGAGAATCTCTGCTGGAGGCCGCCATCACTGCTACTGCTTCAGGTAGTGGAACGAGGTCACCTCCGGGGCTGAGTATACCTTTATGCGGATCGGCATCGGGAGGGACCCCTGCCGTGCCTGTAAGCACACCTGGCGAGATTCCTGCCGATGAGCCTCGGTTGGAATTTGACGAGGACCTGGAAGACTATTTGCCAGCATCGGTTAGCAGACCCCTTTCTCCAGGTATGATAGCTTGCTTAGCATCATTAAGAAATGATTTAGTTGTACAGGCCGCAGACGCGACATATATGCCGTCGCCCAAGGGTAAATATCGCCTTCACTCCTCTTCTTTTAGGAAAATTAACATTATGCTGATATTAACTTCCTTTCATCCTCTTTTCAGGGGAAGACCTTTTCGGGGAGGGCAGTGTAGATGCGCCCTTCGGCTCTGTGTCAGGTCCTGGCGGCGACACGGAGGTGCCTGTTTTTGAAGAGGAAACATCTTCGGGTGCCGGATCGCCTGTCGACGAGGTCCCGATATCTCAAGAGGAGGACGAGCCTGGCATTGCGACAACCTGTTGGCGCTTCTTCTTTCGTCGCACCACCTGTTGAGGCGACGGCCGTGGCAACATCGTCTGCGGTTGTTCTTGGAGGGGAATTTGCCAATATTGAGGCCACTTCCGGCATCCATTCGGATCTAGCTGCGCTGATCGAGCACTACACCGACATCTTCTATACCACTTTAAAAATATTAATATCAAGGGTGTTGGCGAAGAATCTGAGCTTTGCATCGCTAAAGAGGTCCTCTCGATCTGCGATAGTGTCGATCCTAGAATTCGACGACACTGGGCTAGCTGATACGATGGAGGAGATAGTTAATGGTTTGGAGCAACCCATTAACAAATACTTGCAGCTAGCTCGAGACAATATTAAAGATCTGGTCCAGGCTAGATACGACTCCATGATTGCGTGGCTTGCCGAACAGATGGCAGGCGTAAATAAATCCATCCAGACACATCAGCAAGAGATGGATGAAGGAAAAGCCGTCCTGGAGGAGGCCATCGCTCTTCAAACGAAGTGTCAGATCGAGCATGAAGGGAATGTAGCGAGGGTCCACAGGCTAGAAACAAAACTCGCACAAGCAAAGAAGTAGGCTTCTCAGTCTTCGGAAGCTCTAGCTGTAGCATATAGCCGATTGGGCGTAGCACAACAGAACTTGGCGCGTGCAGGAGTCGCCCGTGCTGGTTTTCTTTGGGCTAGAGCCGAACTGTCCCTCCTGAGCAATGATGAGGCACGAGTGGATCGGGCTCGTGCTGATATCTTGGATTCCAGGACTGAGAGGATGGCCGCACTGGCGCGGCAGCTTCGCGACCTGACTGCTCCCCCTCAATGATATACTTTTGCTTTTGCTTTTCAATATACTTTCGCTCTTTTTTGGGAATAATAAAGAGGCTTTCATCTGACTTTGTGGACCCATCATTTCGGAATATAAATGATAGGTTTGGGTGAAAGTGATATCAGAGGTAATATGGACGTGATATACTCTCGGTAATTTTAGCAGGATATATGTATTCAGAGGTTATATGGACATGATAGAATACGATCCAACTAGTTTTGTTTTGGAAGTAGTTTTGTCAGAATGAGGTTTTTGCCATATTCTACTTGAGTAGAGGAGGTTAAGCATAGTATCTTTTCAGGAATTTGCC
This sequence comes from Iris macrosiphon, assembly GCA_036927795.1. Lineage (NCBI taxonomy): Eukaryota > Viridiplantae > Streptophyta > Magnoliopsida > Asparagales > Iridaceae > Iris > Iris macrosiphon. Next base: position 53,814,756 of record JAYESA010000011.1, read on the forward strand.
ATTGATAGGAGCCATTAACAGGTCTCCATTAGGCTGGGCTAACCTGTAAGCGCCGTTTGAGAACGTCGTCTCGATCACATAAGGGCCTTCCCATTTGGTCTAGAATTTGCCCTTACTTCTGTGAGTAAGAATCATCGGCCTTCTCACCGCTAAGAGTAGCTCACCGACTTCGAACACCCTTTTCTTCACTTTTTGATTAAAAGCTCTGGAAATGCGTGCTTGATAGAAAGCGTTGCGCTGTTGAGCTTGGAACCGTTTCTCGTCTAATCCTTCTAGCTTTTGAAGCCTTAACAGGTCATTCTTTTCTTGAGTCAACTCATTAGCCACGGCTATCCTGAGTGACAGAATTTGGATCTCGATAGGGAGAACTGCTTCTCTCCCGTAGACTAATGAGAATGGTGTGCAACCTGTCGGTGCTCGTACCGTTGTACGATATGCCCAGAGACATTCTTCCAGCTTCTCATTCCAATCCCTTTTGTTCGAAGAGACAAACTTCTTCAAGAGTTTGATAATGGTTTTGTTGAAAGCTTCCGCCAAACCATTAGCAGCAGGATTATATGCCGTAGAGGCGACATTGTGTATCCGATTTTTATCGCAAAATCGATGAAACGCTTGGCTGATGAATTAAGGCCCATTGTCATAGATTATCCTTCGGGGTATCCCGAAGCGATAAATGACGTGATGTTTGATGAAGCTGATCACAATAGATGCCTTTACCTCAGCAAGGGGGATCGCCTTTGCCCATTTGGAGAAATAATCCGTGATGGCCAGTATGAACCGGTGACCTCTAGAAGAAGAAGGGTGCATAATACCAATGATATCCATACCCTATGCTTCGAAAGGCCAGGATGCAACCGTAGAATGTAGATATTCGAGAGGTTGATGGATAAAGTCTGCATGGACTTGACAGGCTCTGCATTGTCTTGCATACTTTATTGCATCTGTGATCATAGTAGGCCAGTAATAGCCCATTCTCCTGACGCGATCCTGTAGCTTAGGACTGGGTTAATGCGCTCCGCATACGCCATCGTGGGCTTCACGGATAATCCCTGTGCTTCGTCACCAGAGAGACATCATAATAATAGTCCGTCATAAGACCGGCGATATAGACATTGTGATGATGCATCGAAATAGAAGCGTAATGATCGTCTTTTAACGGATACTACTTCTTTAGGATCCTCTGGCAAGATTTCGTATGCTACAAAATCTATAAAGGGACTTCTCCAGTCTCTCTTGGTAGGATCTGTGTCCACCGCGTAGCTACGTTCTATGTGAAAGTTATTTTTTACACAAAATAAATCTCTGTTAAGAAGGATTACCGAATTCTGCCTTTTTATAGGGGTAGCTAAATCTGCAGCTAGACTGGCTAAGGCATCAGCTTCCAGATTCTGAGATCGAGGCACATGTTCCAGGAAGAATCCTTTGAATGTCATGGCTATCTCGACCGTTGCTTGGTGATAGGGGATGAGGTCTGGATTCCAGACTTCATATATTCCTCTGACTTGATTGATGATCAGCAGAGAATCACCGAAAGCTTCCAGAGATTCGACGCCCAATTCTTTAGCGACTTGGAGGCCGATTAGTAGAGCGTTGTATTCTGCCACATTGTTGGAACAGGGCTCGCTAAGAGAATTTTCTCGGTAGATAACGAGCTTATCAGGAGTGACCAGAACAATTCCTACTCCCGAAACCACGTTTATCCTGGGACCAGTTCTGGAGGCACCATCGAAGAGCAGTTGTCACGCATCACTTTCCATTGCGGAATTACATTCGGCAACTTCGTCGGGAATATCCTCGTATAGTTTGGAGGCCTCCGGGATCGGATGAGCAGCTAGGAAGTTAGCCAATGCTTGGCCCTTGACGGACTTCTGAGGGACGTACACCATGTTATACGGTATTAATTATATCGCCCAAGTCGCGAGTCAGGAATTAAGAACACTTGGCTTGTTCATCAGTACCCGAAGAGGATTGATCCTGGAGATGATGTGAATGGTTTGGCCTGTGATTTAGTGTCGCATTTTCTGAATAGCGAATATCAGAGCCAAGCATTCTTTCTCCACTGGATTGTACCGGTGTTCGGCTCCGACCATCATCCTGTTAAGGTAGTAGATAGCCTGCTCGTGACCCATCTCCTTCTTTTGTGCGAGAAGAGCTCCCAGAGAATAATCCATCGCTCGTACATACAGCACGAATGGTCTTCCTATGACAGAAGGTACCAGAACTGCCGGACTAGTGAGGTAGCGCTTGATATCACCGAATGCTTGTTGACAGGCTTCGTCCCATACGAAGGATACACCTTTCTTCATGAGACGAGAAAAGGGATGACATCTCCCCGAGAGGTTGGATATGAATCTCCGGATATAAGCCAGACGACCTTGAAATCCCCTGAGTTCCCTCAGATTATGGGGCGATCCTATTTCTAAGATGGCCTTGACTTTATCAGGGTCCACTTGAATGCCTTTGGCGGTTATGGCAAATTCCAGAAATTTGCCACTAGATACCCCCAGAAAGGACTTTGTAGGATTCATTTTGAGTTGATATTGGCACATCAATTCAAATACTATCTTCAAGTCTTGGATGTGATTATTCTTGAGGCATCTTTTGATAGCTACATCGTCCACGTAATACTCCACTGTCTTGCGTAAATGCTCATAGAATATGTTACTCATAGCCCATTAGTACGTAGCCCCGGCATTCTTCAATCCGAAGGGCATGACCATATAGCAATATACCCCCAATGGTGTCCGGAAGAAAGTATGCTTCTCGTCTTTAGCATGCATCTTGATTTGATTGTATCCCAAAAATCTGTCCTTGAAAGACATACGTTCAAAACCGCATGTATTATCAATCATGACATCTGTGATGGGAAAAGAAAACTCATCCTTGGGGCAGGCTGCGTTCAGATCTCGGTAATCGATGCAGACTCGTACTTTCCTATTTTTCTTCATGACCGGGACAACATTGGCGACCCAGTCGGGATGTTGTTCTTTACGGATGAAGCCGCAGGCTATCAACTTCTTGATTTCAGCTTCAATGGCTCCATCATATCCGGGCGGAACCGACGTTGGTGCTACTTCACAGGCTTCGAATCGGGCAATATATTGAGCTTATGAGTAGCCACCTTTGGATCAAGGCCTGGCATGTCCCCATAATTCCATAAAAAGATGTCGATATATTCTTTTATCAGCTGGATAACTTTTTCTCTTTCTGCTTCGAAAAGATTGTTACTGATAAATATCGGCTTTGGCGAAAGTTCATCCCCGACGTCAATCTGGATGACCTTGTCTTCAGTGGGAGGTTCTCTCTGCTCGAAGCGGAACTCCCATTGGGTATCCATTTGTTGAGTCCAAGCATCATTCTCAAACGGTTAGGATTCTTGTTCGTCAGATTCGAAAGAATCCGTCACTACCATATTTACTGATAATGTTCGCTCGAGAGCATGAGATGAGTCGGAGGGCACTGAGCCGTTTTGAGAGAAGAAAAAGATATCCTCGTTTGACTCAGGAGTTGCGAGGGAGGTGGTATACCCTAACCCAAAATGAGTTCGTTGATAGTAGGGATCACCGTGCAGCAGCATTCGTCTGCCTTTCCCGTAGTTGAGACCCGGTTCCAGCTTCAAGTTATAACCCATATTTTGCATGATTTCCAGAGCTTGCGGGCTGTATCTGTGAATCTCCATTTTACCGTCATCGTCATCGGAAGAATCCCCTTGCACAGTCGGTTCATTGCGCATGCGGCCGAAGACTATTGAATGCTGACTGCTGCTAGTAGGCAGGACAATGAAGATAGAATCCTCATGCAGCCCATATATCGTGGTGACATTGGATGATGACGCTACTTCCTATATATACGGATGATAGGAATCTATAGCTTCAAAGATTTTTTGCGCTATAGGTTCTATATCGTCGTAGGGGGAGGATTCCTGATTTGAAATTTGGGCGTCAATATACTGGAAAAGAGGATGTTAATTATCATCTGAAACTCTGTTCCCGGTTGCGTTTACTTCACTCGGCTGCCTGTTGCGTCGGAGGTTAATGACCAAGGGTGGAGGCTTCTGGTTCAAAGTGATCACTAGAGGATCACCCCCTTTTCCTGACCTGATCTCATTCAGGTGGATAGCCATAGGCTTTATGGCTTTTGGACGAGTAGTCCGTCCTTTCACCTTGATTGACAGAGGTTGCTAGGCAGAGGGTTCTTCTGGCTCCCGGTGGGATTCCTTCTCTGCTTCGGTTGATGCCTCTTTCGTGCAGTCTTGAGAGTACAACACGGCATCAGAGTAGTAGGATTCTACTCCTTTGAATGGGTTCAGGTCAGCAATCTCTGTTTGTACTGTTCCTCGGGCGTCTACATATTTGAAGTATTGATGTAGAGTTGAAGGAACGATGTTGTGGTCGTAGATCCAAGGTCTACCCAGCAGGATGTTGTAGGACACCTCTGAATCAATGACGTAACATATAGCCACCGATCTGAGGTTGCCAATTTGGATGCTCAGGCAAATTTTCCCCAATGGCTTACTTTTTTCTGCGTTGAAACCCACGATTGTGGTGGTGGTGTAAGCCAATTCGCTGGTAGGAATCCTCAGCGGTCTGAGCAGACTGTGAGGAATGATGCTGATTGATGATCCCGGATCTATGTGAATCCGGTCGACCTCCATGGAACCAACGTATCCGGTGTAATAGAGGGGTCTGTCTTGCCTGTTATATTTTAACAGCATGTCATCTTGAGTGAAAGTGATATTTGGGACCACCTCCATCACACTGTGGCATTGAGGACACACCACGGTTCTTAGTCAGGGGACTTGAGCTGGGTCAAGTATGCCTCCGCCTGCATCAGTGCTTCGCTCAGGGCTAGACGAGTGTCTTGAGAGAGCCTGAGTAGCTCAAAGATGGACAACCTGGCTGGTGTATTAGCCAGTTGGGCAAGGATGTCGAAGTTGTATAGCTTCTCTAAACCTTTGTTTTGAATATTTTTCACAGGTTTATCGAAGCGCACTTCTTTTTGCTTCCCTTTGTCCGCCGAAGTTGGTCTCGAAGGACCGGCCTCTGGTACGACGGATTCCGGTTCTGAAGGCTTGGCAGCTGAAGCGTCTGCCGATGCATCTTCCTGGCTGGCTCCATAGTCCTGGAGGTAGGCTTTCCCTGAGCGGGTTCCAATAGCCAAGACCTCGTCTTCTGATGCCGAGTATACCGTAATCATGTGACACGGTTTATGCTTTGAGTTCTTTTTAGACTTAGCCTTAGCAGCTTGAGTCTCTTTCTCGATCTCTGGCACCAGATCTAGATGAACCCATATAGTCTTACCTCGCTGGGTAGTTAGTGGTAGCAGGTCATGATTTTGACCTCTAGCTGGAGGGAGATTAACGATGTTCATCGTCGTCCGAAAAATAGGTGTAACACCGTCCGGGATTTCTTGGGGAGGCAGATTGCCAAATTACAGGGAGATCATGTTGGCCATGACTGTCTTCTCGCTGTTGCGCAGAGTGATGTCCTTAGCATCGATCAGCTCCTGGATCTTCCTTTTCGGTATATAACACACCTTTGTGGGGTGGTATATGTACCTATGGAAGATGCAGTACTTGGGGTTATTGGAACTGCCGGCCTCATTGGGCCGTCTCACCTCAGGAAGGGCAATCTTGCCGCTTTTGACGAGACATTCAAATATGCTCGGAATATCGTCCTCGTCGAAAGAGTATACTTCAATGGGCCTGGAAGTCCCAGGTTTCGCCTGCATGGTAGCCACCATCTTTTGCCTGTACGTATTGATCGCCAGAGCTTCTCTACCCTTGGTACCACGAGGATGGTCGATGTTGGAGGATGTCTTCTTGCCTTTATCAGAGGCCGAGATCATGATGCCATTATCGCGCGTCTTCTGACTATTGTCCTCCGCGGCTACCGCCGAGATGATGAACAAGGGCCAATCATGGAACTGATATGGTCCTGTGAACACCGAGATCACGGGGAGAAGGTTCTTCCTGCAGATGTTGACCAATGCCGAGTCTGGGACTCCTGGAGGCATTTGCAGAGTGGCTTGACAAAAACGTTCGATGAAAGTGCGAATATTCTCTTTTTTCTTCTGCCTGACTTCGATGAGAGAGGACATAGACATGTCCATCCCTCCCTCGTAGAATCGCGTAAAGAATAAAGCCTTGAAGTCTTCAAAGGAAGTAATGTAGTTGTCCGCCAGGCTGCGGTACCACTGGTAAGCTACTCCCGAGAGAGCCCTTGAACACCCGAGTGAGGAGGGCGTCGTTTCCTTGTAACAACACTGTCATCATGCTGAAGTAGTTCATGTATTGACTCGGTGATATTTTTCCCTCGAACAAAGCCATAGTCTGTGGTTTATATCTAGGAGGGAAAGGGACCTCTTCCCAGATAGCTGGGTAAGGTTGGTTGATTCCCAATTTCTTGAGCTGATCTTTGTGCATCAGGGCATCAAATTGGGCTTTCAACTCCCGTACTGCATGTATCAGATCTTCAGCCGGTAGCGGGACCATGGAGTGATGAGGAATCGATTGTATCGCGACTCCGATGGTAGGTAATACATTCTCCGAGTGAGGAAGCGGAGGAACTGCTGACTCCTGATCTAGAGCAGGCTCTTGGATCGTGTTGGATGGTGGTAAGTCCACCCCCACGCGTATCTGAGTTGGAGGGGCCGATGCTTGAGCCATGGCTGCTGCGTGTTGAGTTAGCATCATCTGGTGCATGTTCTCTATCATGGATTACATTTTCATCAGAGACGTCTCTTGTATAGTGATGCGTTGCTCAGCGCTTCCGGACGGGGAAGCTTCCTCGCGCTCATCTCTAATGGCATAAACTCCCATCTCCCTGGGTGTCATTGAAAGATTAGTATAGGTCTCTGTAGAAGTTTACTCTATACTTTCGGCATCTGATTCGGGAGACTGGCGACCCCCAGCATCGGAATCAGGAGAGTACGAAGTCGGTTGTTGCGACCTCGAACGAGTGTTTTGGAACACCCCAGCTTCGTTGTTCCTAAGGAGCATGTTGAATCTCCTTCGACTCGGAGTTCTAGAGGGATGACGTCTTGAGCCCGACCCTCCTCTAGGTATGTGTGAAGCCATGTTCACAGATGTATGCGTGGGCTCTTCTTCCTGGAAAGATGGAAAGTAGCTCAACCGGTCGAAACCGACCGTTTTGCTTCAGAACAACAACAATTAATTACAATCTTATGACTATTACAATAGTGCTCGCTAGGAGGTATAATATATATGCTGGAATATCCCCTCTCCTTGCATTTCTGGATTAGATAATTGTACAGGTCAGGAGGAGTTACAGAAGAAGAAGATGATGGCTTGTTCCTTCTGTTCACATCAGTGGGCATGCGGATGTTGGAAACCATAGTCTTTCCTGTGCCACCTATATACAACAGGTTGGCCATCTGGGTAGCGGATAATCCCCGAGGAGGATGTCTTCGCACAAATTGAGCCTTCTTTATGCTGAGGGGCTTCTCCTGGCATAATTTGGAGCTCTGCTCTGGTTGGCGTAAAGCCGAGGATGTCCTCAGTCGGCCGTCAGCTTCTCGCGTAATCCGAAGGGCATGCATATTGTTCCCTTGCTGGCGTAAAGGCCGAGAATTTGAGTAGTCCGCCGCTTGCTTTCTCTTGCGTAGATTGCAGGGATCATCTGCTTTTCTGCGGAAGACAGATACATTTTTACGTGCGGAGCGCGTTTGTGATTCCTAATTTGGCGCTGAGGCATCATCAGAAATTTTGTCTATTCCGCCAGGGACGGGAGACTGAATTTTACGTGTAGAGCGCGGAGTAGGCTTCTGGACTAGCGCTGAGGCATTATCCGAAGTTTCATCTTTTTTGCCTAGGACGGGAGACTGAATTTTACACGCAGAGTGCGGATTATACTTTTGGGTTAGCACTGAGGCATTGCCAGAAGTTTTGTCGGCCTTGTTAAAGACAGGCGACTGAATTTTACGCGCAAGGCACGGAGTATACTTCTGGGTTAGCGCTGAGGCATTGCCAGAAGTTTTGTCGGCCCTGTCAGAGACAAGCGACTGAATTTTATGCGCAAGGCACGGAGGGAGCAATGCTACAACCTCATTGGTCGAAAAGATCGGAGGGATCAGAGAGTCCAAAGGAATGGTAGAGGATGTCTTGGGCATCCATACCTTACGCAGCTTCCTGTTGTTTTGGACGGAGAGGGAGTGAGAGCTACCCCATGTTCGAAGCATGTCTTCGTAGGCAGACTGGTCAAACTGGACGACCAGTGTCTTTTTCACGGATCCCACGGATACCACATCATATTGAGCAATTGCTTCCTCATCAGAAGAGAAATAACTCCCCAGCAGAGTCGCCATCTTGTTTCGGATAATAAACGAGAGAGAATATGGAAAATGAGGTCTTATACGAAAACCCGCCCTATCTTCGGTATTTACAAACAAGATTGTACAATTTAATCCTATACGAGTATGTCTAAGTACAATTTATTTAATCTGGGTAAATATTGCTATAGGTGTCTGATCTGCAGTCGATCACTTTAGCCCTTGGACCACAGGATGATGAAGAAGTGTCGTGGAAGACAGAAAGCAGCTTCGCAGGTTGCTAAAGAGGGTGGATGCCCGATGCCAAAGTCGTCGATCCCTTCTCTTTGCCTGAGCTCCGGATTCTTCTCTCTCTTGACTATTTGACCTTCGATCTTTGCGACCATTGGATCTGATAATGGATTTCTTGATCAATTTTCCGACCGTTTTCTTTGACCCTTTCCTCTGTTGATAGAGGTCTCTATTTATAGAGTTTTTAGTGACAATGACCACACAGTCGGCGTAGAAACCGAGTAGTGAAAAGTACAGCACTCTTTTACACGACGGTTTAAAATAACCAATGCCTGCGTATAGATGACCTTTTGAGTGAGCATGTGACGCGTGTCCAACTGAGGGACAAACGTGTATATCTGCTGCGAAGATCACGGTATAGAAGCCACGTAGGTAGTTATCCCTTGTGTAGAAGAGGTTGGCGTAGAAGCCAATGGCTGTCACCATGGCGTAGAAGCCAAGTAGGCATAGAAGCCGAGTGGGCGTAGAAGCCAAGTAGGCATAGAAGCCGAGTGGGCGTAGAAGCCGAGTAGGCGTAGAAGTCGAGTAGGCGTAGAAGCCGAGTGGTCATAGATACCGAGTGGGCATAGAAGCCGAGCAGGCGTAGAAGCCGAGTGGGCATAGAAGCTGAGCAGGCGTAGAAGCCGAGTGATGTGGATGTTTTAGCCGGAATTATGGCTCTTGGAGATATAATCAAATCTCTTACATTAAATGCAGAGATCTGCCCCCATCCTGCGTATTAAATGCAGAGGCTTGTCTTTAAGATTTGCCATCATTCTGCGCATTAAATGCAGATACGCGCCTCGAATTCTGTACGAAGAGTGACTGTTAATGTGGCGGTCTGTTTGCCTTCTGCGGAGCGTAAGAAGCTCATATCTGCCTGTGTCAAACTGGGCAGCGTATTCCCTTATATGCGTAAGAGTAGTTTACGTAAAGGGGATGTCACTAAACGACGGTTCAGTGATATTTAATCAAATCTCCTGCATTAAATACGGTGATCCGCCATTATCCTGCTCATTAAATGAGGAGGCATGTTTTGAAGGTCTGCCCCCCTACTGTGCATCAGGTGCAGAGATGTGCCTCGGGCATCTGTTAGTATTCGATACTTTAAATGCAGATACGTGCCTCGAGAAACTGTCACCGCTCAGCGCATTAATTGCAGAGACGTGCCTCGAGCCCTATACGAAGTACAGCTTTTGACGTAGCAGGCTGTTTGTCTTCTGTGGAGCGTAAACAGCTCACATCTGCCTGTGTAAAACTAGGCAACGTATTCCTTCGTATGTGTAAAAGTGGTTTACGCAAAGGAAATGGCAGTAAATGACAGCCTGGGTTGCAGTGTCGTGCCATCATTATACCCGTCGCCTGGGTAGTCGTTCAGTACTCTTTGTCAGGAGTCCAGACGTCAGGTTTATTGCATGATCTGACAGGTTCATTTCGAAGAATACGAAGAGTTCCTCGTACACTTTAATGTTGTATTGAAAGCGGATAAGTTTTACGCCATAAAGGCGATGAAGCACCCTGTTTACGCTGAAGCAGCCTGGACATACTGTATTACGCGGATGGTCCTTGAGCCTATATTTTTATGCTGTGCTCTGCGAAAAAGCTTTGTTTGCACGTTTGATGGCTCTGAGGTCCTCTGTTTACGCTTTCCTGCATCAACATGCTGCGTATAGCTATCCAGCGTATTTTTTATGCTTCTACAAGACCCCCTTCAAAGCTTTTAAATTTCTCGTAATTTGAAATACTTTGAATGAAGCATGAACCGTTCCTCGTAACTCAAAACACTATGAATGGAGCTTGAAACAGTCAAGCTTGACATGTTCTTTAATGGCTGACTTTATGGTGGAGTTATTGGGGATCGGTGTGATCTCTTTCGCCTATAAAAAGGCTGAGGAGTTTTCCTGTTCTTTCCACACTTCCTTCACCACACAGAGATGATGGCCGGAGTTCGTCGGGTCGACTTGAGGAAGAAGGAGACCATGTTCTTCCAGCATGTAAGGAGCCGAAAAAGACGGCATCTTCGAGCAAATATCCTCTGCAACGATGGATCATTGAAGGATATCATAGCCTCCTTTGCTCGGGATAATCAACAACTTTGTATGGTGGTTCTTCGGAAGAGAGGAAGGGTCGTATTTCACCATGCAGCTTGTAAGCGGTGGCTTCTCCCGTTACCTCCGTGGACAAAAGCAGATAAACTAGCTCTGTCCAGGATTGAGTTGGGTGAAATATCTCATCTCAATCTGTCATGGCGTTGGATGTAGGAAAGCTGATTTACTCTGCTTTTCTTCTGTTGGAGGATGGGTCTATGCCCAGTTTTGTATCCTCCCGCCGTTGACCAATATGTCAGTCATTTTGCGGTTACCGAATGACTGCTGGAAAAGATGGATGAAGAATTTTGCCCTGGCAGAACAGATTCTGGGCGCGATCTTCAGACGACGATGAGAAAGTCCTTTGTAGACGGGATTTCCCTCATATGTAGTCATAAAAATAAAGAAAAACCCTTGTAGATTGGATTTCCCTCATATATAATCATGCTTTTAATTTTAATAAAATTGCCTTTCTTCTTTGCATATGATCATTTTGCCATAGTTTGCTGTGAAGTCTGAATATGTGCAGCTTTTGACGTGGCAGGCTGTTTGTCTTCTGCGGAGCATAAACAGCTCACATCTTGCTTCGACAACTATATAACTGAATCAAATATAAAATGCTTGATAAGAACAAGTAGTTGGGTGGAGACAAATCCACTACCAACTAGAATATAAGAGAAACCACATAAGTACATCTAATGAACAATAAGGCTCGAAGAGGAGACCTCCTCGAAAGAGAGATAAGTAGCAAGTCCTGATCCGTGCTCCTGCGAATAGTCAAGATCGTCTACACCTGGAAAGGGACCAGGTCATCAGAGGGACGTAACAAGATACATAGTAACATACCAATTGAATACAGTAAACATGCATAATACACAGAAAATATATAAGTACGATGTACTAGACAATCTTTATGAATATGCATAATGAGGACAACCTTTTCGACGTATGCGTAGGTGTAGGACACTCTATCTATCTCACAACTCACACACACGTCCATGAACATCATCAGCCATCATACCGTGTGGGTAGCGACCATCGTGTCACCATCAGCCGACATACCGCGAGGGTAGCGACCATCGTGATACAACTCCCGTAGTACGTGATAGTTACTACGGTTTACCTGAGTGGGTAGCCTATACGCCTACTGATTGTCCTCTCCTCCCATGATACTATGTGTCAAGTGTGTGTCAAAATATATATAGTATATAATTATGACTAAAAGAAAATATATATATAATGAATATATAAAAATATGATAAGCATGCAAAGTACTATAAGCAATTTGGCAAGGTATCTTGCCTGGCAAGAAAGCTGCGAAGTGTAAGCGTCCAGACATCAAGCACAAGGGATCAGAACTATGGCATCAGAATGAATGTCTCCGGATGGTGAAATAAATATCACCAACGTTCCCAGAATAAGTGAGATAGCTAGAAAATACTACCCTTTCATCCAATTTGGATACAGGGGCAAAACGGTAATTTCAGGTCAAAACGGGGTCCACTTGTGGCCCACTTTGCACCGAAATGCATGCCAGAGGTAAAGTTCTATAAATGGGACAAATTATAGGTCAAGCGAATTCTAAACACCGATACGAACTCAACGGTATATCCAATTTTGGATTCCGGTAAGCCGATCCCAAATTCGCCCTTCAAGTCAAACCATGGGGCCCGCAAATAGACGGCTTGGTCAACTATCTCAGAATCGTGTGAAACTTGGGTCACAGGACTAGCGTGATACCAAAAATTCAATGGCATAAGTTTTATCACATTCTGACGGACGTACACAAAGTGGGGTGGTGTTTTGCAAATATTGCGATACGGGAACTTTTTACGGATACGAGTTGATTCTGACGCGCACACACGTCCGAATCAACTTCCATAAAATTCCACACATCAGGATATACCATATGCGACTTCCGGTGTAATTGGTATGTGATGAGGCGGTCCCGTTTGGCGGGACGCACTCCGTATCACAAAATTTTAACATTAAAATATCAATTTTTTGTCATTTTGGAGGCCGAATAATTTAACAAATAAAATGAATTAATAAAAACTAAAAGAACAATTAAATTTTTGGTCATATATAGAAGAAAACCCTTTAATTAGATTTTGAAAATATTAAACTGGTTGGTGGCGAATTAGGCATGAACATGGGAGTTTGGATTAAAATTCTGGACTGTTTTTAGTCAATTTTTTGGCTATTTTTTGGTCTATTTTTCGACCAATCCGGGACACGAAAACTCGTCCCGCTTGAAGGAAAATCCTAGAGGGTTATGTTGTGAACGTACACGGACAAACCGCTCAAGGAAAGGACGAGAGATGAGGGAGAAACATCACCTGAAAGATGGGGTCGTGGGGCAGAGCTGCTGTACACATGCGCGCGAGCGCGCGGTTGTGCGGCGGTCGCCAGCGGCGCGGCTGCGGTGGGTCAGCGGCGTCGGGGGGTCGACCGGAGGTCGGGGCTAGCGTTAGGGTTTGGTAGTATGTAATATGTTTATATATATATATATATATATATATATATATATATATATATATATATATATATAAGGGAGAGGGGAGAGAGAGATGTCACACCTCGGAGGTTGGGTTGGGTTGTTGTGAAGGGGGGGAGGAAGTTGGCTGTGGGGGGGGTTTAGTAATTAGGATTAGGGAGTTTAGTTTAGGTTTAGTATTTTAGTTTAGGTTTTTAGTTATATATGATTTCTTTTCTTTTCTTTCTTTTATTTTTCTTATTCCTTTCCTTTTTATTTTATTACTATTACTACTACTACTATTATTATTATTATTATTATTATTATTATTATTATTACTAACTTTATATTTATTAACATATATATATTTACATATATAGATGAGGTTAAAAATCTAAAATAATATTTGCATACAAAATAAATTCTAGAAATTTTTTCATATTTTAACAAGACTCCAAAAATAATAATAAAATCTTTTATTGAATAATTCTAAATGAGTATTTATATAAGTAATTTAATCAATAAAAATTTATTTTCTAATTAACTATAAAAATACTCCATAAAAATTCAATAATTTAATAAAAAATACTTTAAAATAAGATTTAAAATTTTAGGGGGTTTACTTTCTACCCAACTTACAATAATTTTGTCCTCAAAATTAACACTAACCCATATTCATAATAAATCACAATAGTTATTAACACTTCGTTGCTAGCTTGCAGCGCTTCCTAAAAGGTTATGGTCAGCCATCCTAACACTTTCCTCTCTTGTTGTCTTTACACTATTCTTTTATCCTCTAACTCATCTACACTACCCAACTAACAAGAATTCTACTAGTAGTCAAAGTCTTTTGAGGCTATTGTCTAGGTTGTAAGGCAAATTTATTATTGGGTCAAAAAATTTGGGATACTTGTTTCGAATCTCATACCCATGCTCTTCCTCTGTAATCGTCAAGTATCGTAGTCTAATACTGCCACGCCACCTGGCCGGTATGCCTGCAAATAATTCGACTACTCTACTATAATGGTCTAGCTGCAACTATCGCTACCTCGCCAATGATTTGTCATAGTCATCAGTTTGTAACAAGTGCCTTCAACTCTTTCCTAAACTTAGTCTAAGTTTTAGGAAAACAATTATGGTCTTGACTAACTTATAAAACTAATAGAATTATGAACTATTTCAACAATCCAACTAATTCCTCTTAAACTACAGGGTGCTACTCATAGTTTAAAAATAATAAGAGAATACAGATATTGTTATAGTGCATATACATAAGGGTTATCATTATGAACTCATCTTTTTAGTTATTAATCATTACTAACCCATTTATGTTTTAACTAACAAAATAAAGGGTGAGGTTGAAGTAAACCAAACAATTCATAATGGCACTAAAAGATGCAACTACGATAGGAAGAACTAAGCCTGGGACAAGGAATGGATACGGAAGAGAAGATGAGCAACCCAAGGGGACGAGATGGTCATAGGAAGGAGAATACTACTACTGCTACTCGTGTCATCCATTAGCATCGGGGGTATGCCATCTAGTTAAAATATCAACATGTCCTCAAAAATTTTAACACTAAATATATCACATTATAATGTGCCCTTAATTACAAAAAATAGTCTCCAAGTAATATGATTGGCCTATGGGATATATCTAGTACTCTTCGTGTATCAAACTTATATTAATCACGAGCGTTCGACTTTCCGAAATAGGGGAAGACAAAAAATAATAATAAAGAATTTAAGGGGGAGGTGATAGAATACAAGTACGAGGTTCAAGGCGATTAAAGAATTCAAAAAGAGAGTTGTCAAGGCAGTTGTGGATGAGATCCAATTTTGGTAAATTTCTATTCACATGCTCATATCAGTACAGTTATGTAACCGATAAGATATGCTCGGACATATCTAGCATGCTGAGTCAACTATATCTCAATCCACGTAAAGTAGTCATACGAAGAGCGAACCAAGTGCATTAAGGTTGATTAGACCGTAATACACTGATTCTGATTTAGACAATGTATTAGTAGGCATCCCCAATAACACATATGTCATAAACAAACTCAAGAAAAAAAATAAGCTTGCAAAACTAGGCTATAAAATAGCAGCATAGGTGGAGGTAGTCCAGAAAATATATGTACGTTGTATTATAATGAAGGAAGGTACAAAATAATTCAAGTTTACCAAGAAGATCGGTATTGTGCCTCTACAGTTGCCATACTAAATTCTTATCTAAGTTCCTGGTCGACCAAATGGGGGTATGGATCTCTAAGTTCTATAGTCTGGATAAACACTATCTTCTTATGCAAGCCTATAGTTGGTGTCATTCAATTATACTTCTTTAATAGGTCAAAAGGGCTATTTGATACTAGGCTATGAGGCATACTACCCAACTTAGAAGAATTTAACTAATAGTGTTATTGAATAATAGAGTGTATATACCTAGTACAAGTTATCTTCCTAACCCCTATCAAGCACGAAAGAAAAGATAAGATTAACGTTGAGAAAGGATCAAGCAAGATGCAACGCAAGCAATCAAGTAAGAATGCGGAACAAAATCAAGGGAGGTGATTAGATAAGTGGATGAGATCCTATACTCTAATCCTATCCGCATGCTTGCTCAGTACAGTAACGTAACCGAGACAATATGCTCTCGACCTGCTTGGGCCACCACAAAAATATGTCACACCCCAGTCCCAAAATACGTAGGACCAGGAATACGTAAGCATGCCAGCCATATGTATATAGCAACTCCAATATATGGATACCATAATACACCTGTACGCTGTAATATGAATAATAATTCACAAGTGGTATAGATTTATGTCATAAGTCACAGGGCATAACTAGATCTCATCCACATAATCAAGTAACCAATCAACTATATAACTGAATCAAGTATAAAATGCTTGATAAGAACAAGTAGTTGGGTGAAGACAAATCCACTACAAAGTAGAATATAAGAGAAACCACATAAGTACATCTAATGAACAATGTGGCTCAAAAAAATACCTCGTCGAAAGAGAGATAAGTAGCAAGTCCTGATCCGTGCTCCTGCGAATAGTCAAGATCGTCTACACCTGGAAAGGGACCAAGTTCTCAGAGGGACGTAACAAGATACATAGAAGCATGCCAATTGAATACAGTAAACATGCATAATAGACAAAAAATATATAAGTACGCTGTACTAGACAATCTTTATGAATATGCATAATGAGGACAACATTTTTGACGTATGGGTAGGTGTAGGATACTTTATCTATCTCACAACTCACACACACGTCCAAGAACATCATCATTCGTCATACCGTGAGGGTAGCGACCATGGTGACCCCATCAGCCAACATAACGCGAGGGTAGCGACCATCATGACACAACTCCCGTAGTACATGCTAGTTACTACGGTTTACCAGAGTGGGTAGCCTATACGCCTACAGATTGTCCTCCCCTCCCATGATACTATGTGTTAAGTGTGTGTCAACATATATATATAATTATGACTGAAGAAAAACACATATATAATGAATATATAAAATTATGATAAGCATACAAAGTACTATAAGCAATTTGGCAAGGTATCTTGCTTGGCAAGAAAGTTACGAAGTGTAAGCGTCTAGACATCACGCACAAGGGATCAGAACTATTGCATCAGAATGTACGTCTCCGGATGCTGAAATAAATATCACTAACATTCCCAGAATAAGCGAGATAGCTAGAAAACACTACCCTTTCGTCCAATTTAGACACAGGGGCAAAACGGTAATTTCAGGTCAAAGCGGGGTCTACATGTGGCCCACTTTGCACCAAAATATATGCCAGAGGTAAAAGTCTATAAATGGGACAAATTATAGGTCAAACAAATTCTAAACGTCAATACGAACTCAATGGTATGTCCAATTTTGGATTCTGGTGAGCCGATCATAAATTCGCCCTTCAAGTCAAACCATGGGGCCCGCGAATAGGCGGCTTGCTCAACTGTCTCATAATCGCGTAAAACTTGGGTCACAGGATCAACGTGATACCACGAATCCAATGGCGTAAGTTTTATCGCATTCTGACGGGCGTACACAAAGTGGGGTGGTATTTTACAAAAGTTGCGATACGAAAACTTTTTACGGATACAGGTTGATTCCGACGCGCACAGACGTCCGAATCAACTTCTGTGAAAGCCCACACGTTAAGATAT
Organism: Iris macrosiphon; assembly: GCA_036927795.1. Lineage (NCBI taxonomy): Eukaryota > Viridiplantae > Streptophyta > Magnoliopsida > Asparagales > Iridaceae > Iris > Iris macrosiphon. The sequence continues at coordinate 53,832,064 of JAYESA010000011.1, forward strand.
ACCATACGCGCCTTTTGGTACAATTGGTAGGTAATGAGGCTGTCCCGTTTAGCGGGGCATACTCCGTATCACAAAATCATAATTTTAAAATATCAAGTTTTTGGTCGTTTTAGAGACCGAATAATTTAACAAATAAAACTAATTAATAAAAATTAAAAGAACAGTTAAATTCTTGGTTATATAGAGAAGAAAATTCTTTGATTAGATTTTAAAAATATTAAACAGGTTGGTGGCGAATTAGGCATAAACATGGGGGTTTGGATTGAAATTCTGGAATATTTTTAGTCAGTTTTTCGGCCATTTTTTGGTCTATTTTTTCACCAATCCGGGATACGAAAACTCATCCCGCTTGAAGTAAAATCCAAGAGAGGGTTAGGTTTTGAACATACACGGATAAACCGCTCGAGAAAATGATGAGAGATGAGGGAGATACATCAGCTGAAAGATGGAGACTCGGGGCAGCGCTGCTGTGCATATGCGTGCGGGCGCGCGGTTGGGCAGCGGTCGCCGGCGGCTGCGATGCCGACGCGGCTGCGGTGGGTCGGCAGCGTCGGGGGGTCGGCCGGAGGTCGAGGCTAGGGTTAGGGTTTTGGGTTTGGTAGTATGTAATAAGTGTATATATATATATATATATATATATATATATATATATATATATATATATATATATATAAGGGAGAGAGAGGAGAGAGATGTCACGCCGCGGGGGTTGGGTTGGGTTGCTGTGAAGGGGGGGAAGTTGGTTGTAGGGGGTTTTAATAATTAGGATTAGGGAGTTTATGTCACGCCCAGTCCCAAATACGTAGGACTAGGAACACGTAAGCATGCCAGCCGCATGGATATGGCAACTCCAATGTATGGAAACCATAACCCATACGTACGCTGTAATATGAATATAAACTCACATGTGGTATATATAATGTCACAAGTCACAGATATGCTAATCTCATCCACACAACAAGTCATAGAAAAGAAATACTACGCTAGAATAAGGAGTCTAAAATATCCAGAAAATAATAGTCGGGTGGAGACAAATCCACTACCAATGACTATAACCAAAACTAAAATGAGAGAGGAGTATAAAGTCTCCAATATAAAATAATGTGAAGACAGAAGTGCATCAGCTAAAAGAATCCATCGCTAGATAATCAACGATGCTCAGAAGGTAAGACCTCCTCGGCAGAAAGGAATGCGTCAGGTCCAGGCCCGTACTCCTGCAAATACTCAAGAGCAGATACACCTGGCAGAGGACCAGGTCCTCAGAGGGACGTAAAAGATACAGAAAATACGAGCCAACTTGAATACAGTAAATATGCATATAATTTGAAAATAAATAAGTACGCTGTACAAGACAATCTATATGAATGCAAATGAGGACAACTTTTCGACGTATGGACAAGGGTAGGCTACTCGATCTACCTCACAACTCACACACACGTCAATGGACATCAGAAATCGACATACCGCGGGGGTAGCGACCAGCGAGACTCCAAAAATCGACATACCGCGGGGGTAGCGACCAGTGCGACACACGCCCGTAGTGCGAGCTATATACTACGGTTTACCAGAGTGGTTAAAAGCCCATACGCCTAATGATTGTCCTCTATTATACTAAGTGCCATGTGTGTGTCAACATATCTAATACATAGTAATGACTGAAAGAAAATTACACATGCAAGAATAAACAAAAATGCAATAAATATAAAGAAATATAAATAGCATACAAAAGTACTGTAATAATTTGGCAAGGTATCTTGCCTGGTAAGAAAGCTGCAACGTGTACTGTCCAGAAGTCAAACGCACAGGATCAAAAGCTATGGCCGCAGAACAATGTCTCCGGATGCTGAAATAAACATCACCAACATTTCTGAAATGAGCAAAATAGCTAAAAATCATATCCCTTTCGTCCAATTTGGACACAGGGGCAAAACGATAATTTCGGGCAAAAGTGGGGTCCACGTGTGGCCCACTTTGCACCGAAAAGCGTGCCGAGGGTAACAGTCCCTAAATGGAATAAATTATAGGTCAAATAACTCTAAATGTTAATACGAACCCAACGGTATGTCCAAATATGGATTCCGATGAGCCGAACACAATTTTGTCTAAAAAGTCAACTGTGGGACCCGCCAATTGGCGATTTGGTCAACCGTCTCAGAATTACGTGAAAATTGGGTCACGGGATCAGCGTATTACCACAAGTCCAGTGGCGCAAGTTTCATCATAATCTGACAAGCGTGCACAAAATACGCGTGAGTTCCACAAAAGTTGCGACACGGGGTGTGTCCGCGGATACGGCCTGATTCCGGCGCGCACACGCGTCCGAATCAGTTCCCACGAATTTTCACGTGTCTGGTTACGCTGCGTGCACCACTCGGTATACTTGGTACATGGCGGGGCGGTCCCGTTTGGCGGGGCACGCTCCGTTTCATAACTTTTAGAATTCTGGAAAAGTGGGTTCGTGCGGTTTTGTGACGAATTTAATTTTGTCCACAACAGTTAATAATCTAGGGTTATTTAACAAAAAATAAACTAGGTCAAGTGTTCTACACATATCAAAAAGAATCACCGAATTTGGATCTCTGTGGTGGGAGATACGAACTCGGCAATATGGGTGGTCACCGCAGTTTTCTGCGATCTCAGAATTGGGTCTACTCGCGCCAACCTGGACGCTGTTTTTCGCCTAGGGGTACACGTTTTTCGAGGTTGGCTATTATACAAATATGGAAGAGGGTTAAGGGGTGAGCATACCGGTGAAGACGGAATGACGTTTGGTTGAGCAGTCGACGGAAAACAACTCTGGAGCGAAGGTGCCTCGTGTGGGAATCTGCAGTGCGCGAGGTCGGTGTCGTCGGGATGGTTTGGACGGCTTGGCGGGGCTCTCTGGCTGCGGTGACGGCTCTATATGAGAAGAAGGGGTCCGAATATTTTATGTTAGAATTTTATGAAATAATATATATATATATATATATATATATATATATTATATAATAGGGAGAGAGAATAGGGATAGGAGGAATGGTTTGCGGCCAAATGGGGGTCGGGTCTGGGAGCAAATGCTAAAGGGGCGGGTCTGGCAAGTTACCAAGGCTGAAGTAAGGTCTGGAAGCAAATTACTAAGGGATGAAGTGGGGCGGGTCTTAGCATTGGTTGCTGTAGGATGGGGGTCTTAGTAAATTGCTAAGTTGCTGAATGGGGGATAACATTGTTATTATTATTATTATTATTATTAGTTAATTCTCCCTGGAAACAACTTGCTGAAGGAAGGAGCAAGTATAGTGTATTGTTACTAAGTTGCTGAAGGCTTTAAGGAGAATAATAGTAGCAAGTTACTAAGGATGGGAATAAGTATAGTTGTTATTATTATTATTATTAAATTCTTATTTAATAATTCTTTTTCTTTCTTTTCTTTTCCTTTCTAAATATATATATACATATATATATTTGTATATACATATATATTATATATATACTCATAAGAAAATTCATGGATTAGAATAATTTACACCATTAGGCTAGCAACTGCTCAAGGGGGTCTCTTACATGGAATAAATTCCGAAAATTTCCTGATGGTCCCAAAAATCCTCTAAGTGTCCGAACACCTAAAATAAATTTTATTAAAAATCTATTTCTCCTAATTAGCCACTAAATACTATATTTAAATTATTAATTAATAAAATAATAAATATATTTTTTTTTGAAATAGGGGTTTTACATTCTACCCAACTTACAAAAATTTTGTCCTCGAAATTGACACTAACCCATATTCATAATGATAACTATAACTATTACACTACATTGGTATCTAGTAGGACTCCTAAAACTCATGGTTTGCCATTCTAACACTTTCTCATCTATTGTCCATCAACTATTTTATCATCCTCTAACTCGTCTACACTACCCAACTTACAAGATTCTACTAGTAGTCACATTCTTGAAGCTATTGTCTAGGTTGGTAAGGTAAATATATTTATTGGGTCGAGAATCTTGGGATGCCTGTCTAGAATCTCATAACTATGACTTTTTCCATAACCGTCAAGTATCATAGTCTAATACTGCTACGCCACCTGGCCATTATGGCTGCAAGTAATTCGACTACTCTACCAAAATCGTCTGGCGGCAACTGTCACTACCTCGCCGGTGATTTGTCATAGTCATCAGTTCGTAACAAGTACCTTCAACTCTTTCCTAGGCATAGTCTAAGTTTTTAGGGAAACAATTAAGGTCTTGACTAACTATTAGGGGCATGACCTGTCTCAAATGATCTAACAATTTCTACTATGCTGCATGGTGCTACTTAAGGGTTAAACTAATAAAGAATACAGATATTGCTATAGTGCATATACATATATTAAGAACTCATCCTTAGCTATCAAGTATTACTAACACATTTATATTTTAACTAACAAAATAAGGATAAGGTTGACATAAATCAACAATTCATAATGGCACTAAAGATACGACTATGATAGGAAGAGTTAAGCACGAGATAAGAAACGAATATAAAAGGAGAAGATGAGTCACCCCAAGAGGGCAAGATAAAATAGGGGAGAATACTACTACTTCTACTCACGTCATCCATTAGCATCGCGTGTATGCCATCTGGTTTGAATATACATACATCCTCATAACTGCTAAGCTACCATATATAAAATTCTACAGCTATTGGTACATCTAAGAGCTTGTGTCACAATGGGGTCACTCCTAGTGGTTGGTCGTCGTCCCCTGGAGACGTGTTGTCCCCGGTGGCGGCATTCCCGTTATGCAAATTCATCTCTCTGCAAGAGATGGACGAAGGATTAAGAAGAGTACATGAATCAAGCAGGATGCAAGAACTTAAGTAGGACATGTTGGAAGGAAGGTAAGTTATAGTCAAGTGTGGATGAGATCAAAAATTCTAATCCTAGGTGCAGGCCCGCTCGGTACAGTGACGTAACCGAAACGGCTAACTCGACCTGCATGGGCCACTACAAAAATATGTCACGCCCCAGTCCCAAATACGTAGGACTAGGAACACGTAAGCATGCCAACCGCATGGATATGGCAACTCCAATGTATGGAAACCATAACCCATACGTACGCTGTAATATGAATAGAAACTCACATGTGGTATATATAATGTCACAAGTCACAGATATGCTAATCTTATCCACACAACAAGTCATAGAAAAGAAATACTACGCTAGAATAAGGACTCTGAAATATCCAAAAAATAATAGTCGGGTGGAGACAAATCCAATACCAATGACTATAACCAAAACTAAAATGAGAGAGGAGTATAAAGTCTCCAATATAAAATAATGTGAAGACAGAAGTGCATCAGCTAAAAGAATCCATCGCTAGATAATCAACGATGCTTAGAAGGTAAGACCTCCTCGGCAGAAAGGAATGCGTCAGGTCCAGGCCCGTACTCCTGCAAATACTCAAGAGCAGATACACCTGGCAGAGGATCAGGTCCTCAGAGGGACGTAACAAGATACAAAAAATACGAGCCAACTTGAATACAGTAAACATGCATATAATTTAAAAATAAATAAGTACACTGTACAAGACAATCTATATGAATGCAAATGAGGATAACTTTTTGACGTATGGGCAAGGATAGGCTACTCGATCTACCTCACAACTCACACACACGTCAATGGACATCAGAAATCGATATACCGCGGGGGTAGCGACCAGCGCGACACACGCCCATAGTGCGAGCTATATACTACGGTTTACCAGAGTGGTTAAAAGCCCATACGCCTAATCATTGTCCTCTATGATACTAAATGCCATGTGTGTGTCAACATATCTAATACATAGTAATGACTGAAAGAAAACTACACATGCAAGAATAAACAGAAATACAATAAATATAAAGAAATATAAATAGCATGCAAAAGTACTGTAACAATTTTGCAAGGTATCTTGCCTAGTAAGAAAGCTGCAAGGTGTACTGTCCAGAAGTTAAACGCACAGGATCAAAAGCTATGGCCGCAGAATAATGTCTCCGAATACTGAAATAAACATCACCAACATTTTCAAAATGAGCAAAATAGCTAAAAAGTATATCCCTTTCGTCCAATTTGGACACAGGAGCAAAACGGTAATTTTGGGCAAAAGTGGGGTCCACGTGTGGCCCACTTTGCACCAAAAAGTGTGCCAAGGATAATAGTCTCTAAATGGGACAAACTATAGGTCAAACAACTCTAAACGTCAATACGAACCCAACGGTATGTCCAAATGTGAATTCCGATGAGCCGAACACAATTTTGTCCAAAAAGTCAACTGTGGGACCCGCCAATTGGCGAATTGGTCAACCATCTCAGAATTGCGTAAAAATTGGGTCATGGGATCAGTGCGTTACCACGAGTCCAGTGGCGCAAGTTTCGTCGCAATCTGACAAGTGTGCACAAAATACGCTCGAGTTCCACAAAAGTTGTGACACGGGGTGTGTCCGCGGATACGGCCTGATTCCGGAGCACACACGCGTCCGAATCAGTTTCCACAAATTTTCACGTGTCTGGTTATGCTGCGTGCACCGCTCGGTACACTTGGTACACGACGGGGCGGTCCCGTTTGGCGGGGCGCGCTCCGTTTCACAACTTTTAGAATTTTGGAAAAAGGTGGTTCGCGCGGTTTTGTGACGAATTTAATTCTGTCCACAGCAACTAATAATCTAGGGTTATTTAACAAAAAATAAACTAGGTCAAGTATTCTATACATATCAAAAAGAATCATCGAATTCGGATCTCTGTGATGGGAGATACGAACTCGGCAATATGGGTGATCACCGCAGTTTTCTGCGATCCCAGAATTGGGTTTGCTCGCGCCAACTTGGGCGCTATTTTTCGCCTAGGGGTAAACATTTTTCGAGGTTGGTTATTATACAAATATGGAAGAGGGTTAAGGGGTGAGCATACCGGTGAAGACGGAACGGCGTTTGGTTGAGCGAGTCGACAGAAAACAACTCCGGAGCGAATGTACCTCGTGTGGGAATCTGTAGTGCGCGAGGTCGGAGTCGTCGGGATGGTTTGGACGGCTTGGCGGGGCTCTCTGGCTGCGGTGACGGCTCTATATAAGAAGAGGGGGTCTGGATATTTTAGGTTAGGGTTTTATGAAATAATATATATATATATATATATATATATATATATTATATAATAGGGAGAGAGAATAGGGATAGGAGGAATGGTTTGCGGCCAAAAGGGGGTCGGGTCTAGGAGCAAATGTTAAAGGGGCGGGTCTAGCAAGTTACCAAGGCTGAAGTAAGGTCTGGAAGCAAATTACTAAGGGATGAAGTGGGGCGGGTCTTAGCATTGGTTGCTGTAGGATGGGGGTCTTAGCAAATTGCTAAGTTGCTGAATGGGGGATAGCATTGTTATTATTATTATGATTATTATTAGTTAATTCTCCCTGGAAACAACTTGCTGAAGGAGAGAGCAAGTATAGTGTATTGTTACTAAGTTGCTGAAGGCTTTAAGGAGAATAATAGTAGCAAGTTACTAAGGATGGGAATAAGTATAGTTGTTATTATTATTATTATTATTAAATTCTTATTTAATAATTCTTTTTCTTTCTTTTCTTTTCCTTTCTAAATATATATATACATATATATATTTGTATATACATATATATTATATATATATACTCATAAAAAAATTCATGGATTAGAATAATGCATACCATTAGGCTAGCAACTACTCAAGGGGGTCTCCTACATGGAATAAATTCCGAAAAATTTCTGATGGTCCCAAAAATCCTCTAAGTGTCCGAACACCTAAAATAAAATTTATTAAAAATCTATTTCTCCTAATTAGCCACTAAATACTATATTTAAATTATTAAATAATAAAATAATAAATATGTTTTTTTTTTGAAATAGGGGTTTTATAGTTTAGTTTAGGTTTTGTATTTTAGTTTAGGTTTTTAGTTATATATGATTTCTTTTCTTTTCTTTATTTTATTTTTCTTTTTTCTTTTTTATTTTATTACTATTACTATTACTATTACTATTACTATTACTATTACTATTACTATTACTATTATTATTATTATTATTATTATTATTATTATTACTATTATTATTATTATTATTATTACTAACTTTATATTTATTAATATATATTTATTTATATTTATAGACGAGGTTAAAAATCCAAAATAATGTGTGCACACAAAATAAATTCTAGAAAATTTGTCACCTTTTAACAAGACTCCAAAAAGAATAAAAAAAATTATTTTATGGAATAATTCTAAATGAGTATTTATATAAGTAATTTAATAAATAAAAATTTATTTTCTAATTAACTATGAAAATACTCCATAGAAATTCAATAATTTAATAAAAATACTTTAAAAAAGATTTAAAATTTTAGGGGGTTTATAGTCAGGCCGCATGGACTACTTGGCCGCATGCCCAGGGTTAAGTCTACTCCTTGGGACAAGTATTGAAGTGACAGTTAAATAAGTAAAGTGTCAGTTATGTGATATAAAGTGACTGATGTGACTGAGGTGACAACCCATAAAGTGTATCAGGAAGAAAAGGCAAAACCCAAAAAATAAGTGCCAACGGTTCAGAGCCATGCATCCAAAAAAATAGTGGTCGTATATTCTCCTGGCCGCATGGGTGTCGGTGTCGCATAAGGTTCTATGCCGCATGGAGTTCTCTAGGACTTAGCAAATTTCTCATTCGTTTAGTGAGTGAAAGCACAAGGTGTTCAAGGACATTTTTGTAAATTAATAGTCATGGGTCCGTATGACCCTCTCGGGTCGTATGCTCTAAATTGAAAGCTCTATCATGTAGCAAAAACTGATTTTCAAAGACATAAGTTAAATATCAAAACCAAGAAAAACTCATAAAATTTATAAAAATATTAAATTTAGAAATATATATCTACACTAATCCATCCATCAAAACAAAAAACTCCAAGAACAAAAAGTACTTAGAGATACATAATAAACACAATGGAACAATAATATGGAGGGTTTTTCTATTTCTCATGCAAGGTGTACTTGCCTATGAAATAGGGAGAGAAAGCTAAAGAAAGAGGAAGAAATGATGAAGTGAGGAGAGAAAGAAAATATTGGATTATATATGGTAGGGTTTGAGGGTTGAACCAAACGCTCTCATGAGTTGAACCAACCCACAAAATAAACCATGAACTAGGTTAAACAAAAGAATGGGTCTATTCTCTATGCACATACAACCATGCTAAAATAAAATACATTCCAAATACATATATAGGGAATGGAGAGTGACATTATGTCACTACCACATTTTCTAGAAAATAATATTTTAGTTATTTCATAATTAATTAAATATTGTGCATATTATAAATTTATTTATTTCTATTATTTATTTATTATTAGATGTTAGTATATTATTTTGGACTTGTGTTAGAGGACCTAACTAGATTAGATTAGATCTATGGACCAACATTAAATTATAGTTAGAATTGAACCCAATAAGAAGTCCAATCATTAGGAGGATGATTAATCAGTTAAACCAATTAGACTAAAACCTTCCTTCCTTAATTATTTTTCTTCATGACAAGCCCCAAGGGGTATTATATATATTTTATAGTAACTTGGAGGAGGGGAAAGGGGCCGGTAAAAGTATAGATGGTGGGAAATTTTTTATTTATTTTTTATTTCAAATCTAGATCCAGAATTTTCTCTCCCAATTTTTTTTCATTTTTACATCAAATTCTACCCAAATTTCTTCTCAATTCCTTCCCAAATCATCATTAGAGGCCATTAGAACAAGAAAAAAGCAAGAATCTACTAGAAGGAAGTAAAGATCTATAAGAAGGAGCAAGGATCTACAAGTTGAAGGCTCTTATCACTCAATTTGGAGGTTTCATTAGGAATCCATCTCCCAATAGGTATAATTAAATTTTTCCCCCTCTAATTAGAATCTAAATCTATATTTTAATCATTAGAAATTACCCTATATGCTAAGACTACCCATAGAAATTAGAATTAGGTTCATAAGAGGCCTATGGAGAAAGTTATATGGTATTTTGTGTCAATTTTGGTAGAATTCTGAGATTAGCATATCTTGTGTTTGTTAATAGGTCAATTAGACAAAATTGACATGTGTTTAATTATGTGTGGCTAGTATCGTATCCATAATTGGATACGTGTGGGCCGTATCCCGATAATTTGGAGATACGGGTTGATTTGGAAGTTTTTCTCCGACAAGGGGGTTTGAGCATATCAAATTTTGACATGAACATGTAGATGAGTAGTTATCTCTTCATATTATTCATAATTATAATTTTAGACTTGCTCGTGTCTGTTGGAATATATTTGGTTGTGTGGTGGAGCCGTATTGCATGCGTATCATAGATCTAGTGCGATGCACTTCACTTGTTTATTTTATTTCATTTTAATTCATTTTCTTTGATTATAGATATTATAATTATAATTATTATGTGAGCTATATGTATATGTATATTTATATTTATGATCTATAATTCTTGTTGGTGTGTTGGTGATCATGGAAGAGTAGGAGTTCATGTGCATCCCTAGTATAGTAATATGTATATATATGTATTATGATATTATAGATATATATATATATATATATATATATATATATATAGTGTTATATATAAATATATGTGATATATGTATATTGTGTGTAAGATGTATATATGTGTGTGTGTGTGTGTGTGTGTGTGTGTGCATGTATTTATGTGTGTGAGCTTGAGGTAAGAAGAAACCATAGAAAACAGTGAATAAAACAAAAAAAATAGGGAGAAAAGCGATGGAAAGCAGTGAGAGAAAAGCAGAGAGAAGCACTGAAAAGCAGCAAAAAACAGAAGCTAATAAGCAACAGCAGAAAGCAGAAGCAGCCGCAGAAGCAGAAGCAGAAAGCAGAAGCGGCAGCGGCAATAATGAGCGACTGCAGTTTCAATAAGCAGTAGCTTATTTGATAAGATAGTAAGTTAGTATATATATATATATATATATATATATATATATATATATATATATATATATATATATATATATATATATATATATATATATATATAAGTTAGTTAGTTAGATTTATTGATAAGTTAGTAAGATAGTATATATATATATATATATATATATATATATGTATATATATATATAAGTTAGTAGTTTATGTATATATATTGTTAATAAGTTAGTATATATATATATATATATATACATAAGCAATAGTTAATATTTGTTAGTATTATTTATAGATTACCTTGAGATACACCAAGGTAATGAGAGTGTGATATCTTGGGTATGGGTATTGAATATCAAGAGGTATGTTAGTATATTAGTTTAGTATAATATTGTTATAAGTTTAAATACATATTAATGTATAGTGAGGTGTATGAGTAGTAGTTATATACTAGATATTGAATAACCTTGAGATACCAAGGTAATATCAAGGTATTAGATTTTACTCAAGTTATTGGGTTTGTACATCATGATGGGAGTGTCGGTGGTGTGATACCGCTTTTGGTTCAAAGCCAAGGTATCCAATTAGAATTAGTTTAGTTAGGAGTTTTGTATATTGTTGTTTGTATACATATTATAATATTTTTATATCTAATAAATTGTATATCTTATGATACGGTATCTTGTTGGTTTTCTAGTATCCTAGTATAGCTAGTATGGCCTAGTTACATAGTGTATGGACCCAATATCATAGAGATGGACGCATACAACCTAGAAATATCTAGTTTGACCAAGTTTGACTAATATGGCCTAGAGTTGACCTAGTTTGACTGTTTTGATTTAGAAATAGCTTTATGACCTAAAAGTTGACTAGTTTAACTTATTTTCATTCTAAAATCTTGTATTGATATAATATTCCATATTTAGGTCTTTAAGGCACTATACCGGACATCTTTGATACTGTTTACTATATTTCAGGCAAGTACATTCTCTAATAGTTTCTCATTCATGATATCCTCTGTCTCTTGTATTTAGTGTAGATATCCTTAATTTCTTGACACGATGATTACACGGATTGGTATATTCGAATCTCGTCATGAGATGTTATTACTTTGTATTTATGTTATTTCTTGTGCATGTCTTGTTTTCTTGTTCTTCTTGTATAAATACAGACATTGGTTCATGAGAAGAGTAGTGCCCTTCTTGTGGAATCTCGTGTCATAACGTACCATGGTTGGATCTACTATACTAGTCGGGGCTGGGAGTATGTAGTGTAGATATGTGATCATACCCTCCTTGTGCATGTTTTGTTCTTTGAATAGTGTTAATCATACATCGCACATATGATTAACCCTGCCATAATCCTTGTGCAAGTTTCTAAGCCGATCACATGTTAAAACTAGTACTCACTCACTTAGTAGTAGTATTTCTTGTTCATTTCTATGATGCTAGTTCTTGTATTTATTTTCATTATTCCTTTATTGTATATCTCTTGTACCTTTATATTTTTCTTGTACATTCGCTCTATTTACAGTTACAGAGTTTATATCATTTATTAGAATTGTTGTTAGAGATGTACTTTGCTTCTTTCCTGACTAGATATATTTTTTCCAGACGACACTGAGGAGTGGTACCCCAATAACTACTGGCCTCAGGATGTTATTGGCTTAGAGCTAGAGACCTTGGCTCAGGAGGGTCTCATCCCGACTGAGTAAGATGACCCAGGACTGATAGCACAGTAGTTAGACTCTTTTGTATTGGATTTGTCTCCAACATTATTATTAATATTTCTTTGATATGACTCATTGGATATTATTTGTCTTGTGAGCTGTATTATGACTCTTTTATTATTTATCATATTCGTGCGACTTGTTCCATCTTATAGATCTGTGATTGAGTATTCATATTACATTGGTGGCATATTTATATCTTAATTATTAGATAGATAGATTATCCAAACAACGTTCTACCATCGATGCTGTGGCGTAGGCTGGGCGTTGTTCACTACTCGTGCCCCTACATCGGGTGCGGGTCGTGATATATTCTCATTACTGTAATAATAGGATATCAGTTTATTGCTTTCTCATCATGTATTACATTTACTATTACTATTTTATTGTCTTTGTCAATTAGTTGGAACTATTTTTGGGTTGTTTTTGTTCCATCTTTACTTGATAAAATTTTTAGGTGGTGATCTTGAGGACTGGTGTCTTACCTATCATTGACCCCTTGAGGGTGTAGCAGCAGATTTAGACCATATAACTCAGGAGTGATTGCCGGAAGGTCTAGCCGAAGTCTCTAGTCATTTTAGTTTCCTTTATTAGTATTTCAGTACCGGATCTGTCTTCGACAATTATTTGAGACTTGGAAGTTATATTTGGTTTTTGAGCTTGTGTTGTTGTCCAGACTTGTAGAACTTGTGATTTGGATTTCATCTCTTTATTTTTTATCTTGTCTTTCCTTCCTTAGCATGTGATTGAGTATTATACTTTTATACCATTGTATCCTTATACAGTTGGATATTACTGTGTGAGGTTATTAGTTATATAGTCATGACCTAGATAGCGTTCGACTATCCATGGGCAGCGTAGGCTGGACATACTACGTAATCGTGCCTCGATCATCCGGGTGTGGGTCATGATAACAAATTCTAAAAAAACTTCTCCGTATAAGTAATGATCTGTCAAAAAGTGGTATCGAATTTCTATGTGTTTAGTGCGTGCATATAGTGTTCTTTATGAGATTAATGGTGCTAGTATTGTCACAGTATATAGGAATGTTCTTATAGCATAGATTGTATTCTTCTAGGGTTTATTTCATCCATAAAATTTGTGCACAACAATATCCTACAACTATGTACTTAGCTTCAGTAGTTGATAATGCGACAAAATAATTTTTTTACTGAACCAAGTGACTAATGCCTTTCTTAGAAAATGACAAGTGTCGCTGGTACTTTTACGATCAATTTTGCATTCGAAAAAAAACAGTTTTGGGATACAACAAGCTAACTTTCAAAGTCTATTTAAGGTATCAAAAGATATGCTTAACTGCACATTGATGTGATTCCTTATGGTTAGCCTGATATCTAGCATATAGGCAAACACTAAACATTATATCAGGGCGACTATAAGTTAAATTAAGTAAAATATCAATCATACCTTGATACTTGCGTGTGTTGACCGGTTTACCATTTTTATCATGTCAAAGCTTCGTAGATTTTGCAATTGGAGTGCCGATAGGTTTTGCGTTGTCCTTGTCAAATTTCTTTAGCAAATCCTTCGTGTACTTGGCTTGATTCATGAATATTTTTTGTAAATTTTGCTTGATTTGCAATTCGAGCAAGTAGTTAAGTTCTTCCATCATGCTCATTTCAAATTCACTTTGCATACACTTAGTAAATTTTTTACAAAGTATCTCATTAGTAGAACCAAATATGATATCGTCAACATAAATTTGCACTAATAAATGAGTGTCATTATGTGATTTTATAAAAAGTTGCATGTCAACTTTTTCTTTTGAAAAAGCATTTTTAAGTAGAAAGGAGCTAAGGGGTTTATACCAAGCACGAGGGACTTGTTTGAGTCCATAAAGAGCCTTTCGGAACTTGAAAACGTGATTTAAAAATTTAAAATCTTCAACCAGTGGGTTATTCCATGAAAACTTCTTCTTTGATAAAATTATTTATAAAATCAGTTTTAACATCCATTTAAAATAGTTTAAAATTATGAACTAGCAAAAGCATAAAATATACGAATGGACCTAAGTCTCGCAACAAGAGCATAAGTCTTATCATAGTCAATGTCCTCTTTTTGGTTATAACCTTGAGCTACGAGACGTGCTTTGTTATGTGTGTCTTATCCATCCTTACTGAGTTTATTTTGGAATACACATTTGGTGCCAATTATAAAATAATCATTAGGTCTAGGAACAAGTTCCCAAATTTGATTTCTCTCAAATTGGTTTAGTTACTCTTGCATAGTAGAAATCCTAAATTCATTAGTAAAAGCTTCTACAATATTTTAGGTTCTATTTGTGAAAAAAAAAGCTATGTTTGCAATAATATCTTTATTTGCAGAATGAGTGCTTACTCCCTTGGACACATCACCTATGACCAAGTTTTTTGGATGATTGGCCGTGAATCACATCTCCTTTGGCAAAATTTTCAGATATTTTGTACTAGTTGTTGTATCTTCAGGGGCTTTGTTTGATATTGTTCCTACATCTTCATCATCAGTATCACTGGGTACTTGACTGTTAAACTCATCAAATATAATATTTATGGATTCTTCAACAATCAAACAATGTGTAGCATCCCCTACCCAAAATTATGTTATAAAATAATAATTAAATAAATAGAGTACAACTAGTAAATTTTATGGCAAATTTTGTTTTGAAATATTAAGTATAGTTTTATAAGGATAATAAGGTGACACTAGGCTTCATATGGCTCATAAAGTATCATAATTAGGATTTAAAATCACGTTTAGGCTATTTTAGAATTTTTTGGGATTTATCTAAAATTTATAGATAATTAAAACCTAAGAAACCTAATTTTCTAAGGCTTTCAGAATTTACTATAGAACAATACATGCATATTTTTTTTACCAAATATTTATTTTATGGTTATAAGATATATATATTTTTTCTGTAATTTATTACATTTTTCTAGAATTATTAAATATTTATTTGAAGTTATTTGTATTATATATACACTTAATATTTGATAGATGCAAATTTAGTATTAAGAGAAATAAATAAGATTAGATATAAATTATTTCTACTATATTTGATTCTATATAAGATTATAAATTTTTTGATAAATCCAAACTATATTTTATATTAATTATAATCATAATCTTAAATCTACTAAAAAACTAACTTCATCCATATCATATCTTACAAAATTAACTCCTACCATTTAAATTAAATCCTATCCATTAAAGTAATTAAATTTAATATATATATATATATATATATATATATATATATATATATATATATATATATATATATATATATATTTATATATATAATCTCTTTACTTTTCTTTCTATGAGCTGAGAATAAAACACATGGTGAATCCCCAGCAAGCATTATTATTCAAAATCCATCTATATTTTTTGTCCAAAACATCCCCAAAATTTGCCAAAAAAAATAATTTTATTTTTTTAGTACCTGCATCGACTGGAAAGTGTCATATCTCTTAAATTTGGACTCTGAATCAGGCGCCATTTTTTTATTAGAACCATATCGAGGTAAGGTTTCCAAAACTATAACTTTTTTTTCTGTAATTCAAAACAATAATTTATATAGAATTCATTAAGTGCTAGTTGTCCAAAAATTGACACATTTTATTTTTTCGAGATTTTGGGGGATCTCAAACTTGTTTTCATGAACCGTTTGAAATTTCAAAAAGCTGGCACAAAGATATAAAAAATCCATATTGTTTCTAGAATTTAATAGAGTATTTTACCATTATGTTAAATTTATTGAACGTAGGGGTCACTAGTAAACCAACGAAATTACCATTTGTATTCCATATTTCCCATAATTTTTTACTGATTTGAGACTTGATGAAACCGTCTATTCCAGCATTCTAGTAGCGTTGAAGTCTAAAGGTTTTCATACTCAAATCTAGGTTTTGTGTTGGTTGACATTTTTGGTCAATGAAAAGTCTCGATTTGTATGTCACGGATCCCGAATTTGTAAACTTGATGTTCTTTGGCCCAAAATTTAGGGTTAACCTTAAAATGAGAATATAATGAGATTAAAATAGTAATTTAGGTTAATTTATTTAGAAATAAAATAGATTAAATAGAAAATCTATTTAGCCACTTTTTGTAAATCTAACTTGTTTTAAATTATGTGACGGGTTAGATTGGACGACGTCTTGAGTTATGACTTCATTCTTTTCCGGAGCAGAAAAGTATCATTGTGACCTATATTTCCTTTATTTTATGTTGCATGTATCTTTTTTCACCATTACTTCTTATATAATATGTTGTCGACATTCTTGATTCACCATGACTGTTAGTTGTGCACAAGCGTACCCCTTTTCAGCTGCTTGTCAATGTATACATGTATTATACTTATCCACTATGACTATTATTATGATTTGTTTATCCTGTTCATCTGTATGATTATTGTGAACGTGATCTCTTGTAAGAGAGTCAGGCGAAAGAATGATATAATTATGCATGTGGTCTACGTTTATATACAAATCCCTTTTTGTATATTTTGAACAATATCAATCGTGCACCACACGTACTACTAAGGAATATCCCAAGCCATCTACAAGCAGAAAGCTAGTATTCTAAAACACACAGTACACGTGACTAGATTCCATATTGTCTATTAGATTGTCTTATCTTAGTTGTACTCTCCAGTGGATTGTCCATACTTGGAGTAAACAACTAAGTTGTGGTCGGCGAAATAGATTTCTTAAACGGATGTTCGATTAGTGCTGAGAAAGGTGATGTAAGAAGGGGTTTGATTCTAAGTGGTATATGACTTACCACGTAGTAATGTGAAGCGTCAGAATATTTGGATGGACAGCAATAAAATTATCGCAACGGACGCAGGTAACAGAAATGTAAATAGTTTGAGCGCATCGATTGAGTGATGTATCAGAACTTGGAGAAAGAGAATGTTAAGTCATGAGTATAATTGTGTCGATGTAAGTTATATTGGATGAAGAATGGAACAAGTAATGGATCGACATGTTGAGAATAACAAATGAAATGGCACGACAAGACAATGATTGTAGAAAAAGATAGCAAGATAGATTTTTGAGTTGAGGCGACGGCCAAATTAGTTTAGAAAATGTTTGAGTTTGGAGGAGTGATACAGAACAAGCACGATAAGCAAATTGAAGAAAATTAGTGCATGTGATGCGGACAAAGTATTAAAGATCGGATAAGAACAGTCAAAAGGGAATTTTGAATATCAGAATTTTGCTCACATGATGTGGAAGATTCGAAGGAGTAATTATTGATGTGAGAAGTTGAGCATAAAGAACGAACAGTTGGTGCACGTATGTGTGATAGATGGATGTGTCAAAGAATAATGAGCATGGACTAAGATTTTTTTAACACAAAAGAGCATTATCATTGAGTCATGCAATGCTTGGGAGATGATTATGAATTGCACAAGGATTTTGCATTGAACAACCAATAATGAGTTAAGTGGTCAGAGTGCAATAGATGCATACATGGGGATACGACATAACGATGATGGACTAGCTCTTCAGAAAACTTGGATGGGTGTGACGTAAGTCAAGTTGATGTTGAGACAGAGTTCAAAGTTAGCACTTACGGTATTGAAAATGATATTGCATATCAGGATGAGCGTAGTAGGAACAAGACGAAAGCGTGATACTAGAATCCAACGGAGCAAGCCGACGATAGTAAGAATCTGGTAAGCAATGGTGCACGGAGTCGAGCAAAGGCGATCAAATTTTTTTGTGGATTCCAAGAAGAAAAAAAGAGTTATTGAAGACGGATTCATTGAGTGCACTTTCTCGATTAGTGGCTTGGATAGATAGTCAGACTCTAGGAGGTTATATGGCATTTGGTTAGCAGGTACGTCAGCGGTAATGCATGTATTGCTTGGATTCATAATTTGTTCGGATTGGATTGTAGGATTATGGATTAATTTGCCGATAAAGAATATGGCATGGTTCGTAGTAATTATCTATCGTAATAACATATAATTATTGAGCGTAGCTTCGTGACAGCTGGCCCTAGCGACTTGACCGCCAAATCAAAAAAAATATTGGAGACCCGTAGGATGAACCTCATGCCGAAGCATAAGTGAATGCGTCGAGTATAGATATTGAGTGGTGCGTGCTGAGGAAGGATAAGTTTAGGCGACTGGGTATTGGATTCGAGAGATCATTGGAATAGCCTTCAGTTGAAGATGCAGGCAGAAATCGAAGAGATAGTTAGAACGGCCTGAGTCAACTATTTAGATTTGAAGTCGCAGATTATCGAAGATAGTATCGCTTTTGACTCGTTATGACCAAAATGGAATAATATTCATATGAATTGACGACCGTGTAACTAGCTTCATGAAGTTAAAACCGTGGCTTATTTCAAACTCAGATCCTTGTACTTTCGGAAGGGACAAATGTGCCTCAGATCTACAAGATGCATCAAAACTTAGTATAGGATGCGTGCTCATATAGAGGACGAAGGTAATATCTTGTTTATTGAGGCAGTAGAAGCAGCGTAAGAAGAACTATTCCATGTGCGACCTAGGAATTTGGTGACCTTGTTCGCATTGGAATCATGGTGATACTAACTTATGGCATGACGTCAAAATCTTTGCGGATTATTAGACCCAAGTAGATTGTCACCCAGCAAGGAATTGAGATTACAGCTAGGATATTGCGTCGAACTGATCTAAGAGTATAGCGCGATGTTTGGGTAATTCGCTTAATTGGGATAGTATCAGATGTGATGATCGTTCAGAGCTGAAGAAGATATTAAGAAGGTATGCGCGAGATATGATGTGATTGAAGTTGAAGCAGTGTTACCCTCACTTTTTCAGCTAGGGGTAGTTTGGTATTTTATCATGGGTATTTAAGTTTAAAAATAAAATATTGAATTTTGTGTGATGATTGTATTATTTATTTAATTAAGGTAAGCTATGATTATTATGACTTGTATTAATTAGTCATTATAGACTTGTATTAATTAGTTAGTTAGAGAGAGACTAGACAATAATTAGACTTATCACATATGGACCTATTTAGAATTTTTATGAAAATTAATGAGCCCAACATGGACCCAAGCCCATTAGTCATTCCATTAATTAAATTAAGAAGCATTAGTTTAATTATAATTAGTTAGAGACTTCCAAATATACCCATCCTTAATTATTCCTCTTAATGCAACATGTAGGGGACAACTTGGACATTTAAAATTGCTTGGGGAAGAGGTAATAGGTCGGCCACAATAGAGGGGGGTTCTTCTCTCTCTCTCTCTCTCTCCTCATTTGTATTTTAATTTTGATCCAAATTCTAGATCCCCAATTTTTTAATTTTCCTCCATTAATTTTCTACATAATTCACCTCTAATTCCTTCTCAAATTCATCACTCTTGGAGCCTTGAAGCTTGGAGAAGCAAGGAGCACAAGGAGGAGAAGCTTTGGAGCTAAAGATCGTATCCAGATCGTATCCAATTGTATTTTCATTGGGCATCCATCTCCTAATTGATAATTCCTAAATTTTTCTCTCATTATAGCTTCTTAATTATGTATTTGACCATTAGGAATGACCCCATGGCATAGGACTACCTATAGGAACAAATTTTAGGCTATTTGGCTTTGTATTATGAGTTCTATGGGGTAATTTGCGTGTATGCTGAAAGAATTACGAATTTGACAAATCAATTGTGTGTCATAAGACCAATTAGATCTAATTAAACTTTGATCGGGGTTATGGGACTAGGTATGTGTCCATAAATGGATACGTATAGGCCGTATCACGGTATTTTAGGATACGATGTGATACGGGACCAATTTTGAGTGATTTTATTATATGTTGTAATAACTTCTAATAATTGTAATTATATATATATGACTTGAGGGAAAGATAAATTATAGAGAATGTAGAGTTTGGCACGCCAATAGGTTGAGTATCATAGATATCCTAGTTGGTGTACTTTAAGTATTTTTTAAATACTTCAATATATATATATATATATATATATATATATATATATATATATATATCACACACATACACATACACATACACATACACATACACATACACACATACATATATATATATATGTATGTGTGTGTGTGTGTGTGTGTGTGTGTGTGTGTGTGTGTGTGTGTGTGTGTATGTTGGGGTGGGGGGGTTGGTGTGTATATAGTAAGAGTGTGTTTGAGTGTCTCATAGAGTATCGGGGAGGATAAGTAGGTGCTTGGGTTTATGAACATACAAAATAGAGGGGGGGGTCGGGTTTTGCATAGAGCAGCAGCAACATTCCCTAGCAGTGCACACTACAGTAGCTAGCAGTGCTGTACAGCAGCATGCCTAGCAGTGCACACTGCAGTAGCTAGCAGTGCAGCAGCATTACCTAGCAGTGCACACTACAGCAGCAAGCAATGCAGATTGCAGCAGCAGTAGTGGCAGCCACTTGTAGATGTTGCATTCAAACATAGGGGAAGTCGGGCTAATGAGAACAAGGAGTAGTACACATTAAGTATGTCAGAGGAGGATGTCCCCGGGCACTGAACAATAGTAACAAGCAGTAAATAGATCAGAGAAATAGCAGTGCAGGCAAGGGGAGCTCGAGAGGTAGCATAATTCAGCATGAGGGGAGTCTTTGAGTTCTGGTACCAGTATAGTGGTTGGTGTATCAGTAATTAGGTGGCTAAGGTGGTGTGTTAGCATTATCGACTATGTGTATAGGTATTGGGTTAGTGATACACATCAGGGTATGTATTAGTTAAGTTAGTGTATAATACTAGCCTTAAGTTTGTTAAGTAAGATGTTGGTGTCCAAGATATATATAGATATTGGGCAAGTATAGTGATACCAAGGTATCATATGATAGATATCAAGGTATAGAATAGAGTTTAGTAAATAGACCAAGGTATTATATTACTAATATAAATATGATAGTGGATAAATTATAGCTAACTGTGGCCTAGGAACCTAATGCTAGATAGGTTTTGGGTTGTGGATATATATATATATATATATATATATATATATATATATATATATATATATATATATAGGTAAGGGGTTCTATATTAAGTTAATTATGAACATGAGTTTAGGTATATAGGATACTTAATGCATGTTCACTAGTATAGCTAATTATCTAAGGTATTGACTTAGAAACCTGATTACAACCTAGTGTCACTTAGTATTTGCTAGTTTAAACCTGTAATTACCCTACAAGCTTGGTATGGACCTAAAATCAAGATAAACCACTAGTGTGACCTATAAATGGCCTAGAAAACTATATTAGTGCATTTTAACTCATTTATCATCTATTACACCTAAATGACATTAATATTTCATATATAGATTTGTGTGACACCATCTCGGACACCGAATTATACCTTTTGCTCAGGACCACATGCGAGTACATTTCTCTGTTAGATTTTATTTTATAATAGTGTATATATCTCATGTTCTAGAACTGTATACTTGATTCTGACACAGTGGTTTCATGGACTGGTACTATATGGATCATGTCAGGAGATGTTGTCCCTTATCGGGTTCAGCGGGTACTCCTTCACATGCATTTAATCGTGTGTATCGGGTATTGATTTAGTGTACTTTGTGTTGACATATTGCTCGTGTTCAGTGTGCCCATATCCGTGTTCGTAATGTGTCATGATTGGATCCATTGGTATTAGTTGGGGATGGAGGAATAGGAGTTGATTATGTGATCAAGCTCTAGTGTATTCGTATATATGTCGATTACATATCACACATGTAATCGAGTTACCATATTGTATTCGTGTTCAACCTAAACCTATCACATAATAAACTTGTATTCCATGACACATTAGCTAGATTGCATTTATTTCCATTATATTGCCGTTATTTTATTGTTTGTTCTTTATTCCAGTTCATTACCTGTTCACTCTAGTTTATTTTATTCTGTTGTTTAGTTATCATGTATTCTTTTCTATTATCTGATTATATATGCTCGATTATGTATTTAAAATTACTTTCAGAGGTATGTACTTTGCTCCAATCCTTACTGGATATATTTTTTAGAAGATTGGCTCGTAGACCAGTGTCCTACATACTACGGACTGCGGGATGGCATACCAATAGAGGATACTCATGTAGAGCAGGAGGACTTAGTACCAGAGCTTGAGGAGGTTTAGATTATTTTGTTTAGACTTGTATTAGACTTTTATTGAGGTTATTGGCATGTATATATTATTTTAGTCTTGTGGATGTATTGTAACTTTTTTTCTCATTATTTTTTTTCGTGCTTTATCTTCCTTAGTTTGCATCGTGATTGAGTACAGTTTATAATTATCAGATGCTATATTGCTTCTCCGTTTGGAGTTGAGATGATTGACATGTACCATATATATATTATTTGAGATATTTAGATAGCAGAGTTGACCCAGACAGAGTTTTACCGCCGATGGTGCGGCGTAGGCTGGACGTATCCACGTACTCGTTACCGAATATCCAGGTGTGGGTCGTGCCAAGCAGGGATTGGTTGGTTGAAGTTCGGACGATGTATGTGAGATTTCAAAGATAGTTGGATGGTAGGATCTTTTAGAATACTCGTTGCGCTTGGATGCGCAAGGACTTAGAGTGTGCGTGGTTTGAATTACCGCTAAAGAATGGATCAAGTGGGATTACGGACAGAATCAAGTCAGTACAGAAATCATCAGTAAATAATCGTGTATCTGGAGTTAGCACATATGCGAATAAGTTGTGGCATAAACGATAGGATCGGTTCAGTCGAGAGTAAAGTGATGGATGTTTCGGACGTGAAGATACCTTTGTAACTTATCTAAATTCGCTATAGATAAGCTCGGCTGAAATGCATGGGTTTCAGGGATGCCTTAAATGTGTGTATGATCTAAACTAAGCGATATTTATAATTCGAATTAAGCTGCAAGAAGGATGTGGGAATATGGAATTTATGTGAGCGTCAAGCGCAGAATGAAGGAAATTAGCCTGGGGCAGTGCAGTGTCAGCTACATGGAATAATGTTTATTATATGGACAAGTGAATTGCATGAAGGAAAAGGGTGTTGTTTTGGTTCGAGGATAAACCTTATTCTAAGCGGTATATTATGTAATGCCCCGCACCTGCAAGGTACATTATGCTAAGATTTTGTATAGAACAAGTACTGAGTAAGTTGATTTAAATATACAGGTAAGTGCGAAGTTTGTTGCAAGAAGAGTAGCGCCTTGCAATAGGATGAGGCATTAAGGCAGCTTGGATGGATTAGTGTGTTCATTTAGGGCAGTGCAGAGGTAACAGAATTAGAGTGATAATGCTATCTTTCTTAGTCTAATCGGGTCAGATGATTTGGAGAGCACTGCCTGCTTGCACGGTCATACCAATTGAGTAAATCGTGCTTCACATCAGAATACAGATTCAAAGAATCGGCCGTATCGGCAAGGCAGAGTGCCAAGCTAATTCAGACTTGGTGAGTGGGCTCTGTCCCTGCTCCTCTACTCCTTCATGCCTAATAAAATGGATAATATCTTGTATATTGAGTATTTGTTCTGGAATATGGAATACAGTATTAGAGGAGTGGATCAATGTGTGTGGTTCGGATAGATAAGATGAGTCAGAGTTTACGACAAATACTTAGATAGAATAATTAATAATTGAGAACATTGGGATGACGGATTCAAAGGCATGTATAAAGTATACATAGTAGTTGTGGAGCAATGCCATGGAACTACAAGTGAGAGATATACGAGAGCGTATATTACTTACAAGGATTAATTCGAGATACTTCACCAAGCGAAGCATGCAGTTGTGGTTCAAAATCGGGCAACTGCCGATAGTTGTATGGTTCGATTGGAACATAGGATGTTTGGAACTCATCGATGGGGGCATGGTGCCACAGAATCTATAATGATATGGCATTGTGCTATTGTGTTGTAGGACCTCGGGTCGCCAACGGAGCATGAAATTATAGGAACACGAAGAGAATGATATCGAGAATATGTATTATGGCATAGAAAATATTATACGATCATGGGCATGCTAAAGTACAAGGCGATGGTTCTTCGAACGGGTAGTATCGGTAGCTCCGGTACCGTTCGGCCTAGGAGGAGCCAATTGATTTACCGTGTGAACAGGGAAGGGGCACGAAGTATTACAGGACTTCAGCAGGGATTATGACCCAGACTGGATTGTTACGCCGTATATATGGATAAGTAGAAGCCTTTGGTGGGGCTAGCAACCTTAACGCGAAGCGTTCATCTTTTGCCACGAATCTCCCAATATAGTTGTCTTGCGAGTCACTAGTGACCTTTACTTCATATAGATAGCATGCATGTAGTTGTGTGTTTCAGCTAGTAGAGTAGTATCTTGGTTGGTTTGTGCAGTTAATGTAACGCCCCGCTCCGCGCCGGCGTTATATATCAAGGTGAGTGGGCAGAACTTCGTTCTCTGATTCTTGCACGCCCTAAATAAATAACCTGAGTTTTGCTTGCAATGTTTTCTTAAGAGAATGATAGAACCTGCCTTGCATGTTAATGAACAAACTCATCTAGCTGTCTTTGAAACAAAGTCTGCTTAACGAGAATCCTGATCGCTGGCTTAGAGTGCATGAACATGTTCACTATCGTCTATGCTTCGAGAGAACCATACTGTGCCTGAATGTGTTCAAGTGATAAGTCGGATTGCCCCGCAATAAAAAGTGTTTATAGATGGTTCGTCTCGTCTGCATACTGAGAGTTTTGATAGTGTTCCATGCATTCGCACGCGGTCGGACAATGGCTTTTGGTGCAGAGCTGAACTGCATGTGTCACGGCTGCTACAGAGATAGTGCAAAGCAACCATGAGTCACAGCTGCCATTAGCATCAGATAAAAGAGTCATTGGTATGCTGTTCCCCCAGCTGCCGATCCTGAGATACTCGGGGACCGCCATTCATATAGCTAAGTCATTGTGTTGGCTTGGATAGAGGACTGCCCCTAAGAATGTGCATTGTGTGTCTAGCTTTGCATCAGACCCTCGAGTCGCACGAGACACACTGCGCACACCCTGGAACATGAACGGTTTGCTTGCCTGCTTAGTATATGAAACTCTGTTTCCAAACATGTTTCTAAACAAGTAAATCGACTCTGCTAGAACTGCATGAAACGAACCTAGGTAAAACTAGAAAGATCACTAGTAATGTAATGTTTTATAACATGATTACTTAGTGCCTGTTTGAGTGAATGCTTGTTTCTGTTCAGTTGATTTATCTCACCAGTACTTATAAAAGTGCTGACCCCCCAACAGTTTACTTGCTTGTGCAGGTACTGGATCGTCCGAGGGAGCGATAGGCGTGCCACAGTCCCGAAGACCCGGAATCCTGGTTTCGATTGTTGCCCCGAGAATGCTATCGTATAAGGGGGCATAATGTATGGAACGAACGTGTGCCTTTGCTAAAGGAACCCAAGTTGCCTCGATTGTCCCGAACACTCAGTTGGCTAATGCATTGCATTGCAACAAGTCCCTTTCCGCTGCTTACTTGATTGATGCGATGATAGCCAACTATCAACTTAAACGATTGGCCTTGCACGGGCGCAACCCCAGGCCCGTGCAGCATCACGTCCCCCGAAAGCTCGAACGGGCCATTCGTATGGCTCCCTTCCTCTCTCGCGCCCGCGGGACGGGCGCGGTGATTCACGTTCGGCGTGCCGAGGCACGGTGATTCGTGCCCGGCTCGTTAATTCCCGGCCGCACGGGGCGGGGCAGGGCAGAGCGGCGGCCCGGGCGGGTCCGGGGCGTGACAGAATGGTATCAGAGCGAAATCGATTCTCTGGCCCAAACCGTTGCTATGACTCTGAGATATTATCGATATGGTTTTGCAAAGAGCGTTCCATACAATAAGTCCATAGATATTCTCAAAGTGCAAAATGTTTCCTGAACTTGAATTGCTTGATTGTTTCGATTAAGTACGGCGAGGGACGGCACTATCGCTACTCGGGATATCGAGAAGTTTATCCTTGAAGTTTCGAGGACGAAACTTTTTGTTGGTTGGTAAGTATGTAACGCCCCGCTCCGCGCCGGCGTTATATATCAAGGTGAGTGGGCAGAACTTCGTTATCTGATTCTTGCACGCCCTAAATAAATAACCTGAGTTTTGCTTGCAATGTTTTCTTAAGAGAATGATAGAACCTGCCTTGCATGTTAATGAACGAACTCACCTAGCTGTCTTTGAAACAAAGTCTGCTTAACGAGAATCCTGATCGCTGGCTTAGAGTGCATGAACATGTTCACTATCGTCTATGCTTCGAGAGAACCATACTGTGCCTGAATGTGTTTAAGTGATAAGTCGGATTGCCCCGTAATAAAGAGTGTTTATAGATGGTTCGTCTCGTCTGCATACTGGGAGTTTTGATAGTGTTCCATGCATTCGCACGCGGTCGGACAATGGCTTTTGGTGCAGAGCTGAACTGCATGTGTCACGGCTGCTACAGAGATAGTGCAAAGCAACCATGAGTCACAGCTGCCATTAGCATCAGATAAAAGAGTCATTGGTATGCTGTTCCCCCAGCTGCCGATCCTGAGATACTCGGGGACCGCCATTCATATAGCTAAGTCATTGTGTTGGCTTGGATAGAGGACTGCCCCTAAGAATGTGCATTGTGTGTCTAGCTTTGCATCAGACCCTCGAGTCGCACGAGACACACTGCGCACACCCTGGAACATGAACAGTTTGCTTGCCTGCTTAGTATATGAAACTCTGTTTCCAAACATGTTTCTAAACAAGTAAATCGACTCTGCTAGAACTGCATGAAACGAACCTAGGTAAAACTAGAAAGATCACTAGTAATGTAATGTTTTATAACATGATTACTTAGTGCCTGTTTGAGTGAATGCTTGTTTCTGTTCAGTTGATTTGTCTCACCAGTACTTATAAAAGTGCTGACCCCCCAACAGTTTACTTGCTTGTGCAGGTACTGGATCGTCCGAGGGAGCGATAGGCGTGCCACAGTCCCGAAGACCCGGAATTCTGGTTTCGATTGTTGCCCCGAGAATGCTATCGTATAAGGGGGCATAATGTATGGAACGAACGTGTGCCTTTGCTAAAGGAACCCAAGTTGCCTCGATTGTCCCGAACACTCAGTTGGCTAATGCATTGCATTGCAACAAGTCCCTTTCCGCTGCTTACTCGATTGATGCGATGATAGCCAACTATCAACTTAAACGATTGGCCTTGCACGGGCGCAACCCCAGGCCCGTGCGGCATCACGTCCCCCGAAAGCTCGAACGGGCCATTCGCATGGCTCCCTTCCTCCCTCGCGCCCGCGGGACGGGCGCGGTGATTCGCGTCCGGCGCGCCGAGGCACGGTGATTCGTGCCCGGCTCGTTAATTCCCGGCCGCACGGGGGCGGGGCAGGGCGGAGCGGCGGCCCGGGCGGGTCCGGGGCGTGATAGTTAAGTTGATTGTATTTTTGTTTTGGTTGTATTAGTTGGTTCATGTGAGTTATTTCGAGTGAGATGGGTTGCCTATATCATTTGATTTCACTATGTGTGTTTGAGTAAAACATGTTATGCCTAATCTTCTGCAAGTTCGATCATCCCTGTTGGACGTAAAATCACCATGCCAAAGCTCCCGCAAGAAAATCGTTCTCAACCGGGCGTGA
Source organism: Iris macrosiphon (assembly GCA_036927795.1). Classification (NCBI taxonomy): domain Eukaryota; kingdom Viridiplantae; phylum Streptophyta; class Magnoliopsida; order Asparagales; family Iridaceae; genus Iris; species Iris macrosiphon. The sequence continues at coordinate 53,860,305 of JAYESA010000011.1, forward strand.
TGTAGTACGATCCTGGAGTCGCGCTCACACAAGACTATGATGTCAAACGTCATGGTTATCATCGAAACAACCATGTTGCAGCAAAAGTCAAGTATTGATACAACCAGCACAGATCAAAGTATATGCAGTGAGGCTCTCAAAGGGTCTAAATAAAGATGGCACAAAGGAGAATGCCATAATGGCTTAAAATACTCTTATTTTTACTTGCCCACAAAGGTGCTTACTGTTCCATATATCATATCCAGTATATCCAAGCTGAGCCACTACACCTGTGTCCTGAAAGATATGCCCATAAATGTAGGTTAGTACACAGTTGTACTAGTAAGCGGGGTAACCCACTCGTCTAACATGACACAAATTCGATAGTGAATGCAAGCACTTATATGGTGATCTTTCTACTTGAACCTAGATTCATTTTATGGCAGTAGAATGAAATATTAAGAAAAGCTGTAAAGCTGTTTACACAGGTTGAACATATAAGCATTAACTCAAGCAATTACACTAGAAGTTATATGCAAACCCGAAAGAAACTAAGCATGCAATATGTTCTACTTAAATCTCATAAGTTACGCATGAGCCTATCGAACCACGCCACAATCCAAGCCTCAAATCCAATCTCGAAATACACACTCTTGCCCGAGGCAAAGTGGTCGCCTGTCGCATACTCAAACGTACGAACTCTATGCGATTCCTATCTATATGAAGGTCAATCGCAAAGCCATAAAGGACTATCCGAGGCATTTCCACCCAATCCAGCACTAAGTAGCTAGCCTACCTGGAGGTCTAGAACTGCAAGTAATCGTGCTCAAAGCATGTTATCTCTCTTTATTTCCTCCATGGCCCTGGAGCCTATTTTATTCGAGGAAACCAAACCCTGCGCACACAGGTTGTCTATGACCATGCAATGCTCCGATAATATAAGTACAACGAGGAACGTGACATCTCGCCCCACTAAATGGTACTCACCCCATTCCATCTTATTCACCATCTCCGTTCTCAAATTATAGCCCAAGGCACCATCCTCAATTATCTCCACTATGCACCATGCTGCTTCTTGACACAGTGCTCCAATTGGGATAACACCCTGCTCTGAATGCTCCATGGGACTGTAGAAGCATGAAAAATATGCTGGGAAATTATACGCGTAAAACCCCCAACATGCATGAAGCCTGCGTAAAATGGATCCCCAGTGCTGTGTGGCGTAAAATATGACTTCAAAGCCATTGGCGTACGACAGAGTTTCAACGCCATTCAGCATAAAATAGAGCTCCAGAATAGTTCGCATAAAGCAGTAATTCCAGACTACTTTGGTGTAAAAAGGTTGCTATACTCCGGCGTAAACTATGTCTGCTTTTAATGCAGCGGAAAGTTATACGAGAAACTCTTCGTATTCCTCGAATGAACCTGTCAGACAAAACAGTGAACCTGACTCCTGATAAAGAGTACTACATGACGATCGAGAGGACGGCTATAATAATGATTCTACACAGAGGCCCAGGTTGTCGTTTAGTGACATATCCTTGATACAAGTCATTTTTACGCACTCAGGGAATACGCTGCCTATTTTACACAGGCAGAAATGAGCCTTTACTCTCAAGATGAGACAAAATCAGGCGCCACGTCAAAAGTTGTTTTTCGTACAAAACCCGAGGCATATCTCTACAGTTAATGCGCGAGATGGGGGCAGATCTCTGCATTTAATATACGAGATTTTATTCTATTTTAATGACTAGGAGAGCTAAAATTAGGGCTAATACGCTCACGTCACCATCCTTGCATGTTACGCCAACCAGGCTATTTTCAACTATAGGAGCACGCCGTATGCTATCTCCTCGAAATACGCCAACCAGGCTATTTTCAACTATAGGAGTACGCCGTATGCTATCTTCTCGAAATACGCCAACTCAGGCTACATTTGCATGGTATGCGATAAGGCTGTTTGGCACAGAATACGCTCGAGACCTCTGTCAAGGAAGGATAATTAGCAATCTTTATGCTGGTTACCTATTATGCAGCTACTTGGCTTTTACGCCAACAGGATAGCTACTTGATTTTTACCCTAACATAACAGCTATTTGGCTGTTATGCCAATTAGACAGCTACTTGGTTTTTATGCCAACCGGACAGCTATTTGGCTTTTACGCTAACGAGACAGTTATTGGGCTTTTATGCCAACCATCTCTACGCGAGGGACAGTTACCTACATGGCTTGCATGCTGTGATCTTCGATGAGCGATTATACGTATTACCTCATAATGGGACACGCGTCACACGTGGATTCAGGAGATCATTCAGACGTGGATAGCAGTTATTATAACTATCGCGTAAAAGGTGCAACTCTCTCCACCAAGTGGCTTCTACGCCGACTGGTCAGTTACTGCGACCGAACTCTATAAATAGAGATTTTTGGTCACAGGAGAATCGGGTCAAAAATGGTAAAAAATCAGAGAGAGAGAGCATATACAGAGAGTATTGATTGACGACTTTGGCAACGAGAGTTCAATCCCTCTTGCAATCTTTGAAGCTTCTTCTTCTTCTACAGCACTTCTTCGTTATCATGTGGTCCAAGGGACAAAGTAATCGACCGCAGATCAGACTCCTATAGCAATATTTCCCCAAAATTATTTTTTTTGTACTTAATATCCTCGTATAGGATTAATTGTACTCTTTTTTTTTTTTTGTAAACAAGGAAAGGGTTTCGTATAAACCTATTCTCAATTTCTTTCATTTATTATCAAACACAAGATGGCGACTCTGTTGGGGACTACTTTCTCATCTGATGAGAAAGCCATTGCTCAACACGATATTGTATCCGTCGGATCAACGAAGAAGACTCTGGTCATCCAATTCGACTAATCTACTTACGAAGACATGCTTCGAGTAGGGGGTAGCTCTCATTCACTCTCTGTCCAAGACAACAGGAAGCTGCGTAAAGTATGGATGCCCCGAACATCCTCTACCCTTACTGCGGACTCTCTCTTTCTGACCAACAAGGTTGTGACATCATAACCTATACGCTATGTGCATAAAAATCTGTCTCCCGTTTGTGACGTGGCAGACAAAGCTTCTGGCAATGCCTCAGTGCCAATCCAGAAGTCTAGAACGCGCCCTGCGCATAAAACTTCGTCTCTCGTCTGTGACGTGGCAGACAAAATTTCTGACAAGGTCTCAGTGCCAAATCAAAAATTTCAAACGTGCCCTGTGCGTAAAACTTTGTCTTCCGTCTGTGACGTGGCAGACAAAATTTCTGACAAGGCCTCAGTGCCAATTCAGAAATTTCAAACGTGCCTTTCGCATAAAAACGCATCTCCCATCTACAAGGAGGCAGATGGACCCATGGATCACATCAAGGAAAAACGAGTGGCGAATATCCCGACCGCTAGAGTTGTACGCCACCAAGAGAAGAAGTTGCCCGCTCTTCAAAATACGTGTAACACTGGAGGACATTTGAAGACTTCCCCTGTTTTACACGAACCTGTGCAAAGCTCCAGATTATGCCAGGGTAAGCCCATCCGCGTAAAGAAGACCCGCTTCACAGGAAAATACGCTCCTCAGACGGATGACGGATCGTATTCTACTCACATGGCTGAACTTCTGTATTCTTATGGCAGGGAGAGAGTTATGGTTCCCAATCTCCATACCCTAACTTATGTAAAAAGGAAGAATAAGCCTTCTACTTCTTCTGTTAATCACCCTGATTTGGTGATTTCTTGATCCAGAAGCGCAAAGACAGCGGATCCTCTAATATGTCTATTACAGCCCCTAGGGAGCATTGTTGTAATAGTCATAAAGTTGTAGTTAACTACTGCTGTTCTAAAGCAAAATGGTCAGTTTTTGACCGGTTGAACTACTCTTTGTCTCTACAGGAAGAAGAGCCGACATTCGCATCTGTAAACATGGATTCACACATTCCTAGAGGAAGGTCAAGTTCAAGACGTCATCCCTCTAGAACTCCATGCCAAAGGAGATTTGACAGATTCCTTGAGAATATTGAAGCAGGTATTTTTTGAAACACCCGTTCGAGGTCGCGACAATCGACTTCATATTCTTCCGATTCTGACACTGGGGGTCGCCAGTTTCTTGAATATGATGCTGACAGTATAGACTCGATCTCTACAGAGATCTATACCAGCCCCTCGGTAGTATCCAAAAAAATTGGAGTCTATGCCATTGGAGATGAACATGAAGAGGCTTCCCCAACAGGAAGTACTGAGCAACGTATCACTGTATTGGAAGCATCGCTGAAAGAGATGCATACCATGATGGGGAGTATGTACCAAATGTTGGTGACTCAACACACAGCTGCACCTGTTCCTCCGACTCAACTACAGGTGGGGGTAGATATACCATCAAGTCAGGAGCCTGTCCAAAATCAAGAATCAGCTACTCCTCAACCTCTCAACCCGAAGAATGTATTGCCCCCTGTTGGAGTTGCAATACAACCGATCTCTCACCACTCTGCGGTCCCTTTCCCAGCGGAAGATCCGATACAGGCAGTTCGGGAATTAAAACCCCAATTTGATGCCTTGAAGCATAAGGATCAGCTCAAGAAGTTGGGAATCAACCAGCCATACCCAGCTATCTTGGATGAGATCCCTTTTCCACCTAAATACGAACCACAGGCTATGGTTTTGTTTGAGGAAAAAATATCACCAAGCCAGTACATGAACTACTTCATCATGATAATGGTGTTGTTGCAAGGGAATGACGCCCTTCTCACTTGAGTGTTTAAGCGCTGTCTGTCAGGGGTAGCCTACCAATGGTACCGTAGTCTTGCGGACAACAGCATTACTTCTTTTGAAGATTTCAAGACTCTGTTCTTCGCTCGATTCTATGAAGGAGGGATGGACATGTCTATGTCGTCGCTCATCGAAGTGAAGCAGAAGGAGAAAGAGAGCGTTCGTACTTTTATCGAACGTTTTCGTCAGGCTACTTTGCAAATGCCTTCCGAAGTTCCGAATTCTGCCTTGGTGGACATTTGCAGGAAGAACCTTCTCCCGCTAATCTCAGTATTCATGGGACCATATCAGTTCCATGATTGGCCCTCATTTATCATATCAGTGGTAGCCGCTGAAGATAACAGTCGGAAGGCTCATGACAATGGAATCATGATCTCTACCTCCGATAGAGGGAAGCGATCATCCTTTACTAGCGACCATACTCGTAGTTCCAAAGGAAAGGAAGCTCTGACAATCAACACGTCCTGGCAACATACTCCAGTGACTACTAGGATGAATCCTGGGACTTCCAGGCCTAAAGAAGAATATTCTTTTGACGATGACGATATTCTGAGCATATTCGATTGTCTAGTCAAAAGTGGCAAGCTTACTCCCCCCGATGTAAAGCACCCAAATGAAGTCGGCAGTACCAATAACCCTAAGTACTGCATTTTCCACAGGTACATACATCACCCCACAAAGGCCTGTTATGTACTAAAAAGGAAAATCCAGGAGTTGCTCGACGCCAAGGCCATCACTCTGCGTAATAGCGAGAAGACGGTCACTGCCAACATAATCTCGCTCCAGTTTGGCAATTTGCCCCCTCAGGAAGTCCCGGATGGTGTAGTACCTATTCCACGGGCAATGATGAACATTGTTAATCTCCCTCCGACTAGGGGTCAAAATCATGACCTGGTACCCCTAACTATAAAGCTGGTGAGATCATGTGGGTCTACCCTGATCTGGTGTCAGAGATTGAGGAAGAGACTCAAGCTGCTAAAGCTAAGTCTAAAAAGAACTCAAGATGCAATCCATGCCATATGGTTGCAATATCCCCGACATCAGAAGAAGAGGCTTTGGCTACCGAAACCCGGTCAGGGAAAACCTACCTCAAGGACTATGGAGGAAATCAGGAAGAAGCAACAGCAGATACTTCAGCTGCCAAACTTCCAGAGCCTCAACCTGTTATACCAGAGGCAGGCCCTTCTAGGCCCACTTCAGCGGACAAAGGCAAGCAAAAAGAAGTTCGTTTTGATAAACCTTTGAAGGGTATTCAAAACAAAGGTTTAGAGAAACCATATAACTTTGACATCTTGGCTCAGTTGGCTAATACACCAGCCAGATTGTCCATTTTTGAGCTACTTAGGCTATCCAAAGATACTCGTCAAGCCTTGAGTGAAGCATTAATGTAGGTGGATGTATGCTTGACTCAACTTAAATCCCCTGATAAAGAGCCTGTGGCATGCCCTCAATGCCATAGTATGATGGAAGTGGTCCCTAACATTACTTTCACTCAAGAGGACATGTTGTTGAAACATAACAAACATGACAGGCCTCTTTATTACACCGGATATGTCATCTCCATGGAGGTAGACCAGATTCACATAGATCTGGGATCGTCGATCAGCATTATCCCTCATAATCTATTAAGATCGTTGAGAATCCCTATAAGCGAACTGGCTTACACTACCACTACAATCGTGGGCTTCAATGCCAGAAAAGTAAGCTGTTGGGGAAGATTCGTCTGAGGATCCAGATTGGTGACCTTAGATTAGTGGCTACTTGCTACGTCATTGATTCAGAGGTGTCTTACAATATTCTGTTGGGCAGACTATGGATCCACGATCACAATATTATTCCTTCCACTCTATATCAATGCTTCAAATATGTAGACGCCCAGGGGATAATGAAGACAGAGTTTGCTGATCTCAACCCGTTCAAAGGAGTTGAGTCGTACTATTCTGATGCCATGTTATACACCCAAGACTACATGAAGGAGATATCAGGCAAGACGGAGGAGGAATCCCACCAGGAGCCAGCAGAACCCTTTATCGAGCAACCTTTATTAATCTAGGTGAAAGGGCGGACTACCCGTCCGAAAGTCATGGAACCCATGGCTATCCACTTGAGAAGAACCAACTAGGGAGGAGGAAGTGATCCTCTAGTGATCACTCTGAACCAGAAGCACCTTTGGTCATCAACCTTAGGCACAACAAGCAGCTGACTAATGTAAATACAACCAGGAACGTAGTTTCTAACGATAATAAAGATTCTCTTTTCCAGTATACTGACGCTCAATTTCTTAATCAGGAATCCTCCCCCCATAACGATATAGAACCTATAGCACAAAAATTCTTGGAAGCTATAAACTCCTATTATCTATTTGTGTGGGAACTAGAGTCAACATCTAATGTCGTCACGATATATGGGCCGCACGAAGATTCTATCTTTATTGTTCCACCTACTCGCAACGATCAGCATCCAATTGTCTTCGGTCGCATACAGAACAGACCAATTGTACAAGAAGATTCTCACGAGTCTTGTCACGACCCGCACCCGGTGTAAGGGCACTAGTCGGAAACAACGCCCAGCCTACGCCGCAGAATCGGCGGTAGAACGCTGTCTAGATAATCTATCTAATATAATGAACCACCAAAAACGATAAAATACTCAATCACTGAACTAAGATGGAAAGAGCACGAATCAGATAAAGAAATGAATAGTCACAATACAACTCATGAGTCTAAAGTAATACATCAATGAGTCTGAAGAAAGAACAGAAATAAGCTGGAGACAAATCCAGTACAAAAGAATACTACAAAACTATAAAGCTACAACTCCAGGGTCAACGGTCTCAGTTGGGATAAGTCCCTCTTGAGCCAGGGTCTCAGAATCTAAACCCACAACATCCTGGGGCCCATAGTAGGTAGGGTACTCCTCAATGTCATCTGGAAAAATATATCCAGTCAGGAAAGGAGCAGAGTACAACCCTAACAGCAGTTCTCAAATGATGATAAAAACTATGTAACAGTAAATAGCTGTGGATAAACAAGATGCATAAATAGAGACAAGAATGTAGAGACAATAAGGAAATACTGGAAAGAAATACAATAATGAACAATATGCTGATGGAACAAGAATACTAATGACTAAGTGTGTGAGTACTAGCTTTAACATGTGATCGGCTTGGGAACTTGCACAAGAGTATAATGGCCTGGCTGATTATACGTGCGGTGTACAATCAACACTCACAAGAAACAAGACATGCACAAGGAGGGTATGATCACATATCTACACTAAAATACTCCCCACCCCCGACTGGTATAATAGATCCAACCACGGTACGTTATGGCACGAGATTCCCCAAGAAGAGAGCGACTCCTCCCGAAAATCGGTGTCTGTACATGTACAAGATAACCAATGAAACAATACTTGCACCATATACACCATATACCAAGGAATAATATCTCATGACGAGATCCGGATATACCAATCCGTGTAACCATAGTGTCAAGAGAAACATGTATATCTACACTAGATACAACGAACATAGAGGATATCATAAATGAGAAACTATCAGAGAATGTACTCGCCTGAAGTCCAAAGAACAGTCTCACAAATGTCTGACTCGGTGCCTCGAAGACCTAGATATGGAATACCACATTAAAAACAAGGTCCCGGAAAGATAACAAGTCAAACTAGACAACTTCTAGGCCAATAAGTCAATTCTAAGTTGAAAGTCAACTACGGTCAACTCTAAAGTCAACTAAGTCAAACATGGTCAAACCTAGGTCAACCTTACAAATCATCTATAAAAATAATATAAAAATAAACTACAATAATTTAGGAATCAAATTAGATTCCAAAAGAATCTACACAAAGTATATTTAATAATACAAATAATATACATCATAAATAATATATGCAAACCATTATTCATACAATTTAAAATACTATATTATAACAATTATTATACCTCACAAAACACATATATATATATACATATATATATATAACAATAATATAAATAAAACTGCCAAAGTGTCATAGAAAACAGGGAGTTAAAATAATAAAAATGAATAAAACAGCCTATAGTGACAGTCTTGACTGTCACTGTAAAACTGTCACAGAACTTCTGTGAATTAAAATCCACAGTCGCTAAATAGTGACAGTTAAAACTGTCAGGGAAAACTGTCACTGTTTTGCCGCTCAAACCCGCCGCTGTTACAGTGTTTTAATGACAGAAACTGTCATTAATGCTTCAGCGGCTGCTGCTGAGCCCGAGGCTATTAATGACAGAATCTGTCATTAATAGTCTGTCGCAAAACATATATATAAACTATATATATAATATATATATATAAATCAATATATTAAAATATATAAAACAGTAAGTAAATAAATACTATAAATAAATACTTATGTATATAACCTTATACATATAAACAAATATTTAAAAGCTATAATATACCACCAAATATTAATGTACATATTTTAACATGGCTTAGAAGCACATCAAAAATATATACATTAATCACAAAAAGTACATAATAATTATAATAATACATTTACACAATTAAACATACAAATAATTTTATAAAACATTTTATGTACAAAATATATTATTAACAAGTAGTACATATATATTTCATGCAAGAAGCTATATATTATAATGCACACTATTTTAGCACACACAAAAATATAGATCTATGCTACAATAATTACATAATAAGTACACAAAATAAATATATAATATATATATATATTTACTAATTTTAAATGAAGAATTGAACCATAATTAATTAGATCTATGCAAAATACACACAATTGGAGAGTATCTCACCGTATCCCACTAGATCTAGGATACGCATGCGACACGAGTCCAACACACAACCAAATGCACCCCGAAGGACACAAATAATTCACAAATAATATTTATGAACAAATCAAAGTGTCAAAAGTAGATCCATGTGTCCGTGTCAAAATACGACATGTTTAAAGCCCCGTGTCGGAGGAAAACCCCCAAATGACACGTATCACCAAATAGTTGGGATACGAACCACAAGTATCCCAATATGGACACGACACTAGCCTCAAACACAAAGTTCATTGTCCAATTGATCTATAGGATCAATTGACACACACAACAAAATGCAAATTCGGAATTCCAACAAAATTAATACAAAAAGCACCATAACTTTCTCCATGGGTCTCCTATGAACACAAAACAAAGTCCTATGGGTAGTACATACATATAGGTTGATTTTACATGATTAAATCTCAGATTTAGAAGCTATTTAAATGGGAAAATCTGAATTATACCTATTGGGAGATGGATTCCCAATTAAACCTCCAATTGAGATGAACTTGCTTCCAATTTGTAGATCCTTGTTCCTCTTTGTAGATCCTTGCTTCCTTCTTCTAGATCCTTGCTTCTCAACTCTCTAATGGTGAATTAGGAAGAATTTGGAATGAATTTGGTAGGGAATTGGATTGGGAATGGAGGGAATTTGGTAGTGGGAGAATTCTAGATCTAGATTTGGAATGAAATGAGAGGAGAGAGAAATTTCCCCCCTCCCTATATAGGCCGGCCATGCCCCCCTCCCCAAGTAATTATGAAATGTCCAATGTACCCCTTGGGGTCTCTCATGAAGAAATAATTAAAGAAGGAAGCTTCTAGTCTAATTACTTAATTAATTTAATCCATCTTCTTAACTATGGGCTTTCTAAATGGGCCAAGTCTAACTAATTAATTCATGTTGGTCCATGGGTCCAAACTAAACTAGTTGGGTCCACTAAAAATAAGTCCAAAATATTTTAATAATATCTAACAACATTTAAATAATTCAACAATTAATTATTTACCATGCACAATATTTATTAAAATAGAAAAATTACTAAAATACCCTTTTTCCTAAAATGTGGTAGTGACAAGTCTACCCTCCTTAAAATAATTTCGTCCTCGAAATTCAAAGACGAAAACTACCCCCAGAAAATCACAGAACGGAACTAAAGAATCACCATTAACTAATGAACAGAACATAACAATGAACAGAACATAACTAGAGAATTAACATACCTCAAGGTACAAACAAATATGGATAACGCTCTCGCATGTCATCCTCTCTCTCCCAGGTCGACTCCCCCGGAGAGTGATGCCTCCATGCGACGCGCACCAAAGGAATAGTCTGGTTCCTCAGCACCTTCTCTCTCCGATCCAGAATTCCAATTGGCTGCTCTGGATAGCTAAGAGTAGGGCCCACCTCTATCTCTGAGTGATCCAATACATGACTAGGATCTGCCACATATCGTCTCAACTGCGACACATGAAACACGTTGTGCACTCCCTCCAATGCAGGTGGCAAGTCTAGTCTATAAGCAACTGTACCGACCCTCTCCAGAATAGTGAAAGGTCCGATGAATCGCGGACTAAGCTTTCCGCCTCCACCGAAGCGAATCGTGCCTCGTGTCGGAGAAATCCTCAGAAACACCAAACCACCCACCTAGAACAAAACACCACCTTAAGAACTTAATCTATAACAAACAACCAAGAACAAGCACAAAACAAAATCTAAACTATACCTCAAACTCCAAAGGTCTCCGATGGCTATCGGCCCAATGCCGCTGTCTGTCCTGCGCCACTCGAAGTCTATCTCTGATCAACTGAACCTTCTCTGCTGCATCCACAACCATCTCTGGCCCAAGCAAAACTCTCTCTCCAACATCGTCCCAAGACAAAGGAGTACGACACCTCCGACCATATAGAGCTTCAAAAGGTGACATCTCTATACTGGCCTGGTAACTGTTGTTGTAAGCAAACTCTACCAAATGGAGATGGTCCTCCCAAGAACTCCCGAAATCTAGTACACAAGTATGCAACATATCCTCGAGAGTCTGGATAGTCCTCTCTGACTGCCCATCTGTCTGGGGATGATATGCAGTACTGAACTTGAGCTGAGTGCCCAAACTCTCCTGCAAACTCCTCCAGAAATGAGAAGTGAAACGACTATCCCGATCTGAGACTATGCTGACGGGAACTCCATGTATCCTAACGATCTGTCTCACATACATCTCTGCCAGCTTCTCCGTAGACAAACCCACCTTGAAAGGCAAAAAGTGGGCCGACTTGGTCAATCTATCAACAATGACCCAAATCGCGTCTTTCCCTCCTGGAGATCGTGGTAGTCCGGACACAAAATCCATAGTAATGTGTTCCCACTTCCACTCTGGAATGGGTAATGGCTGAAGTAAACCTCCTGGCCTCTGCCTCTCGGCTTTCACCTGCTGGCACACTAAGCATCTGGATACAAACTGTGCCACTTCCCTCTTCATGCCATACCACCACACACTCTCTCGCATATCCCGATACATCTTGTTAGCACCTGGATGTATGGAATACTGAGAGCGATGCGCTTCCTGCAACACCTCCTCACGCAACTCCCCACTAGGCACACACAATCTAACTCTATGCCTCAAAGATCCATCCTTTGCAATAGTGAAATCATCCTCCAATCCTGCTCTCACCTGAGCTCTGATACTCCTCAAAGATACGTCATCATACTGTGCTGCCTTGATCCTATCCATCAAATCTGAATGTATCTGCAATCCCCACATCTGCATAGCACACCCAGGAATAATCACCTCAATGCCCAAGCTCTCTAAGTCTTCCAACAAATATCGATCCTGCGTCAAGAACATAGCTACCGGATACCTGCTCAAAGCATCGGCAACTACATTAGCTTTCCCAGGATGATATTGCAAAGAGATATCAAAATCCTTCATCAGTTCCAACCACCGATGCTGTCTCATGTTCAACTCCTTCTGCGTGAAAACGTACTTCAAGCTTTTGTGGTCTGTGAAGATCTCCACACGCTCTCCGTACAACTAATATTTCCACAACTTCAGAGCGAATATGACGGCTGCCAACTCCAAATCATGGGTAGGATAGTTCTTTTCATGAGGACGCAATTGCCTGGATGCATAGGCAATCACTTTCCCATGCTGCTGAAGAACACAACCTAAACCCTTTCCCGATGCATCACTATAAATAGTGAAACCTCCGGACCCTGATGGCAACGTCAAAATAGGAGCAGACGTCAACCTCTTCTTCACCTCCTCAAAAGCAACCTTACAATCCTCCGTCCAAACAAACTCCACATCCTTTCTTGTGAGTCTGGTCATCGGCTCAGCAATCCTCAAAAAATCTTGCACAAACTTCCTGTAGTAGCCTGCCAATCCCAAGAAACTCCTGATCTCTGCTACCGAACTCGGAGTCTTCCAAGATTCCACTGCTGAAATCTTCTTCGGATCCACTGAAATACCATCACCAGTCACAACATGCCCCAAGAATTCCACCTTGTCCAGGAAAAACTCACACTTGGACAACTTCCCATACAGCTTCTCCTTCCTCAGCACATCCAACACAATCCTCAAATGCTTCTCATGCTCCTCCGGTGTCTTCGAGTATATGAGTATGTCGTCGATGAACACCACCACGAACTTGTCAAGGTACTGGTGGAACACCTTGTTCATCAAGTTCATAAATACCGCCGGTGCATTAGTCAAACCAAACGGCATCACCATAAACTCGTACTGACCATACCGAGTTCTAAAAGCAGTCTTCGGTATGTCCTCCGGCTTCACCTTCACCTGATGGTAGCCTGATCTCAAATCTATCTTAGAAAATACCTTCGCACCACTCAACTGATCAAACAGATCATCAATCCATGGCAAAGGATACTTATTCTTGATAGTGAGATTATTCAAAGCCCTGTAATCAATGCACATACGCACCGATCCATCCTTCTTCGGTACAAACAATACCGGGGCTCCCCATGGTGAAGAACTCGATCTGATAAACCCCTTATCCTGTAATTCGTCCACCTGCTTCTTCAACTCGACCAGCTCGTTGTTGTTTACTCTAAAGACATGCTGCGAAATTGGTTCTGCACCTGGCACCAAGTCTATAGAAAATTCAACATCTCGATCTGGCGGCAATCCTGGCAATTCCTCAGGAAACACATCCAAAAATTCTGCTATCAACGGATGCGGCAACTCCTTGTCTTCCACCATAGCTCTACAAATAATGCCTTCTCCCTGCTCTGCAGCTCCTCTAGCAAACTCGAACTCTGGCTCTCCTGGCGAACCAAACAAAACTCTACCTCCTCTACAATCTATGCTAGCACGGTGCCTACTCAACCAATCCATCCCGAGTACAATGTCGTAGCTCGGAAGTGGCATTACAAGTAGACACGCACTCAACTCCCGGCCTCCCAGAGTAACTCTCCGATCCTTGCAAATATCATTAACCAGAATAATGCCTCCCCCGGTCATGATCTTGCAAGTCCTAAGCAAAGACTCAGCTACCAAACTATGCTTTAGAGCAAAAGAAACAGATACAAAACTATGGGAAGCACCACTATCAAACAAAGCTAAAGCTGGAATGGAATCAAGAAGAATAGAACCTGCGATAACATCTCCGGTGGGTTCCTCCTCTTCGACGGTCATAGCAAACGCTCGTCCCTGCCGTGCACCTCCCTGCTGATGCTGGATAAAACGCTGCTGCTGTGTCGAAAGCGGTCCCCTCAGCTGTGCTGCAGGTGGTCTCATCTGTGCCCTCGGAGCTGGAGCTGCTCCCTGAACTGCACGACGAGGACACTCCCTCAATTGATCCCCTTCAGTACCACAATACAAACAAACTCCTAGCCTCTTCCTGCAAACTTCCCAGATGTGGCCGGGCTTCTTGCAGAAGTTGCACGGAGCTTGCTGTAACTGTCTCTGCTGCTGAGGTGCCTGGTGAAAAGGCGCTCTAGCTGGAGTCTGGTTCTGCTGTGGCTGCTGGAAAGGTCTGGACTGGATATGAGGACGTTTGGCAGATACTGCACTACCGTTGGCCCCCAGAAAAGAATCACGGTCTCTCTTGGTCTTCAAACCCAGATCCCGCTCAACCTTGCGTGCCTCCGCAAGTATCTCCGAGTATGTCTCATAAAAAGACGGAATAAGAATCTTCACTTCCCAGTTTAGACCCTCTCGAAAATGAATAGCTCGAACCTCCGGCTCCCTCACCAAGTACTCTGCAAATCGGCTCAGCCTACCGAACTCTGCAGCGTATTCCTCCACAGACATGCTCCCCTGAATGAGACTCTCAAATTGTCTCCCCAAGTCAGGCCTGTCTATCCGAGCGAAAAACTTCTTCTTGAAAAGGTCCTTGAATACCTCCCAAGATTGTCCTGCGTCAACTAGAACCGGCTCATTCCTGAACCAAGTGCGAGCAACATCGAACAGTTAAAGTCCTACCGCCTCAACCTTCAGATCTTCAGAAAGACGGGACACCCTCATAAGACGCTCAATGTCCTCGAGCCAATCATCAGCATAGACGATGCCCTCCGTCCCTTTGAAAACCTTAGGCTCCAGTTTCTTGAAGTCCTGAATGTTGCCTGGCCGAAGCTGAGCAACTTGAGGAACAACCTGCTGCTGGATCGGAACTCCTCTCTCGACTACAGCACGAGCAAGCTGATGAGCACTTTCGATGCCCTGCCGTAGAACGTCGGTCTGCCTCTGATGTGCCTCTGACTGAGCCCTCTGTGCCTCGAGCATCTCACAAAATAGTATAAACATCTGTGACGCCTCTGCTGGCACAGGAGGTGGAGGTGGAAGCCCCTCAGATACAGCTGGCACAGTCCTCTGAGTAGGAGGTGGACCTCCGAAAGCAGCTGACACTCCAATCACCGGAGAAGTGACTGGTGCAGGCCCTCGGGATGTCGCAGACCTCTCAGAAACTGCTCTCCCTTGCTGTGAGCTAGTCTTAGGCGGCATCCTGAGACAAAGCGAAAGAAAGAATCAATATGGCACAAGATGTAAGATATCAAGGAAAGGACAAGTTTAAGGGATCAAGTATCAATATCAAAGGAGAATAGTTGAATCAAAAGAATTTTCCTAGATGTGATTGAGTATCTCAGCCTATATCCTATATCCTATTGCAGGCTCGCAGTAGTACAACTAAGTTGTCGCACTACCACGACATCACATACTTGTGAAGCTAGACCTGCATGGGCCACCACCAAAAACGTGTCACGACCCGCACCCGGTGTAAGGGCACTAGTCGGAAACAACGCCCAGCCTACGCCGCAGAATCGGCGGTAGAACGCTGTCTAGATAATCTATCTAATATAATGAACCACCAAAAACGATAAAATACTCAATCACAGAACTAAGATGGAAAGAGCACGAATCAGATAAAGAAATAAATAGTCACAATACAACTCATGAGTCTAAAGTAATACATCAATGAGTCTGAAGAAAGAACAGAAATAAGCTGGAGACAAATCCAGTACAAAAGAATACTACAAAACTATAAAGCTACAACTCCAGGGTCAACGGTCTCAGTTGGGATAAGTCCCTCTTGAGCCAGGGTCTCAGAATCTAAACCCACAACATCCTGGGGTCCATAGTAGGTAGGGTACTCCTCAATGTCATCTGGAAAAATATATCCAGTCAGAAAAGGAGCAGAGTACAACCCTAACAGCAGTTCTCAAATGATGATAAAAACTATGTAACAGTAAATAGCTGTGGATAAACAAGATGCATAAATAGAGACAAGAATGTAGAGACAATAAGGAAATACTGGAAAGAAATACAATAATGAACAATATGCTGATGGAACAAGAATACTAATGACTAAGTGTGTGAGTACTAGCTTTAACATGTGATCGGCTTGGGAACTTGCACAAGAGTATAATGGCCTGGCTGATTATACGTGCGGTGTACAATCAACACTCACAAGAAACAAGACATGCACAAGGAGGGTATGATCACATATCTACACTAAAATACTCCCCACCCCCGACTGGTATAATAGATCCAACCACGGTACGTTATGGCACGAGATTCCCCAAGAAGAGAGCGACTCCTCCCAAAAATCGGTGTCTGTACATGTACAAGATAACCAATGAAACAATACTTGCACCATATACACCATATACCAAGGAATAACATCTCATGACGAGATCCGGATATACCAATCCGTGTAACCATAGTGTCAAGAGAAACATGTATATCTACACTAGATACAACGAACATAGAGGATATCATAAATGAGAAACTATCAGAGAATGTACTCGCCTGAAGTCCAAAGAACAGTCTTACAAATGTCTGACTCGGTGCCTCGAAGACCTAGATATGGAATACCATATTAAAAACAAGGTCCCGGAAAGATAACAAGTCAAACTAGACAACTTCTAGGCCAATAAGTCAATTCTAAGTTGAAAGTCAACTACGGTCAACTCTAAAGTCAACTAAGTCAAATATGGTCAAACCTAGGTCAACCTTACAAATCATCTATAAAAATAATATAAAAATAAACTACAATAATTTAGGAATCAAATTAGATTCCAAAAGAATCTACACAAAGTATATTTAATAATACAAATAATATACATCATAAATAATATATATGCAAACCATTATTCATACAATTTAAAATACTATATTATAACAATTATTATACCTCACAAAACACACATATATATATACATATATATATATAACAATAATATAAATAAAACTGCCAAAGTGTCATAGAAAACAGGGAGTTAAAATAATAAAAATGAATAAAACAGCCTATAGTGACAGTCTTGACTGTCACTGTAAAACTGTCACAGAACTTCTGTGAATTAAAATCCACAGTCGCTAAATAGTGACAGTTAAAACTGTCAGGGAAAACTGTCACTGTTTTGCCGCTCAAACCCGCCGCTGTTACAGTGTTTTAATGACAGAAACTGTCATTAATGCTTCAGCGGCTGCTGCTGAGCCCGAGGCTATTAATGACAGAATCTGTCATTAATAGTCTGTCGCAAAACATATATATAAACTATATATATAATATATATATATAAATCAATATATTAAAATATATAAAACAGTAAGTAAATAAATACTATAAATAAATACTTATGTATATAACCTTATACATATAAACAAATATTTAAAAGCTATAATATACCACCAAATATTAATGTACATATTTTAACATGGCTTAGAAGCACATCAAAAATATATACATTAATCACAAAAAGTACATAATAATTATAATAATACATTTACACAATTAAACATACAAATAATTTTATAAAACATTTTATGTACAAAATATATTATTAACAAGTAGTACATATATATTTCATGCAAGAAGCTATATATTATAATGCACACTATTTTAGCACACACAAAAATATAGATCTATGCTACAATAATTATATAATAAGTACACAAAATAAATATATAATATCTATATATATTTACTAATTTTAAATGAAGAATTGAACCACAATTAATTAGATCTATGCAAAATACACACAATTGGAGAGTATCTCACCGTATCCCACTAGATCTAGGATACGCATGCGACACGAGTCCAACACACAACCAAATGCACCCCGAAGGACACAAACAATTCATAAATAATATTTATGAACAAATCAAAGTGTCAAAAGTAGATCCATGTGTCCGTGTCAAAATACGACATGTTTAAAGCCCCGTGTCGGAGAAAAACCCCCAAATGACACGTATCACCAAATAGTTGGGATACGAACCACAAGTATCCCAATATGGACATGACACTAGCCTCAAACACAAAGTTCATTGTCCAATTGATCTATAGGATCAATTGACACACACAACAAAATGCAAATTCGGAATTCCAACAAAATTAATACAAAAAGCACCATAACTTTCTCCATGGGTCTCCTATGAACACAAAACAAAGTCCTATGGGTAGTACATACATATAGGTTGATTTTACATGATTAAATCCCAGATTTAGAAGCTATTTAAATGGGAAAATCTGAATTATACCTATTGGGAGATGGATTCCCAATTAAACCTCCAATTGAGATGAACTTGCTTCCAATTTGTAGATCCTTGTTCCTCTTTGTAGATCCTTGCTTCCTTCTTCTAGATCCTTGCTTCTCAACTCTCTAATGGTGAATTGAGAAGAATTTGGAATGAATTTGGTAGGGAATTGGATTGGGAATGGAGGGAATTTGGTAGTGGGAGAATTCTAGATCTAGATTTGGAATGAAATGAGAGGAGAGAGAAATTCCCCCCCTCCCTATATAGGCCGGCCATGCCCCCCTCCCCAAGTAATTATGAAATGTCCAATGTACCCCTTGGGGCCTCTCATGAAGAAATAATTAAAGAAGGAAGCTTCTAGTCTAATTACTTAATTAATTTAATCCATCTTCTTAACTATGGGCTTTCTAAATGGGCCAAGTCTAACTAATTAATTCATGTTGGTCCATGGGTCTAAACTAAACTAGTTGGGTCCACTAAAAATAAGTCCAAAATATTTTAATAATATCTAACAACATTTAAATAATTCAACAATTAATTATTTACCATGCACAATATTTATTAAAATAGGAAAATTACTAAAATACCCTTTTTCCTAAAATATGGTAGTGACAAGTCTGATACTGGAAAAATACAGGTTCATAGATATAGCCCACAGGCTTTGAAGATTATGCAAAGCATGGGTTATGACTTGAAGTTGGAGACGGACCTCAACTATGGAAAAGGCAGACGAATATCGTTGCATGGTGATCCCTACTGTCAACGAACTCATTTTGGGTTAGGGTATACCACATATCTTGCAACTTCCAATGACTCTGAGTCAAGTGAGAAGACCATTTCCTCTTTTTAAGATGATTTGTCATCCTCCAATTCAGATGATGAACTCGAGCAGGCATTATCAGTAAATATGGTGTTGACAGATTCTCTCGAAACAGAGGGACAAGAATCTGAACCATTCGAAGATGAATCCTGGGCTCATCAAATGGATACACAATAGGAACTCCGGTTCGAGCAAAGAGAACCACCCACTGAAGATAAAGTTATCCAAGTTGTTGTGGGGGATAAATTTTCACCAAAGTGGATATTTATCAGTAACAATCTTTCCGAAGAAGAAAGCGAAGAAATTATCTAGCTAATAAAAGAATATATCGATGTCTTTACGTAGAATTATGAGGATATGCCAGGTCTTGATCCTAAAGTGGCTACCCATAAACTCAACATACTGCCCAATTCAAAGCCCGTAAAGCAACACCAACGCCGGTTCCGCCCGGATATGATGGATGCCATTGAAGCTGAAATCAAGAAACTGATAGCCTATGGGTTCATCCGGGAAGAACAACATCCTGATTGGGTCGCCAATGTTGTCCCGGTCATAAAGAAAAGCGAAAAAATTTGTATTTGCATCGACTTCCGAGATCTAAATACGGCTTGTCCTATGGATGAGTTCCTTCTTCCCATCACAGATGTCATGATCGATAATACGTGCAGTTTTGAACGCATGTCTTTCATGGACGGATTCTCAAGATATAATCAAATTAAGATGAATCCTGAAGATGAGAAGCATACTACCTTCCGTACACCACTGGGGGTATATTGCTATACAGTTATGCCTTTTGGATTGAAGAATATCGAGGCTACATATCAGCGAGCTATGAGTAACATATTCCATGAGCACTTACGCAAAATGGTGGAATATTATGTAGACGATATTGCTGTCAAAAGTCGCCTCAAGGATAATCACATCCAAGACTTGAAGACAGTATTCGAGTTGATGCGCCAACATCAACTCAAAATGAACCCCACAAAGTCCTTTCTTGGTGTATCCAGTGGCAAATTCCTGGGATTTGTCATTACCACTAAAGGCATTCAAGTTGACCCTGATAAAGTCAAAGTTATCCCGATAAAGTCAAAGTTATCCTGGAAATGTGACTGCCCCATAATCTGAGAGAACTCAAGGGATTTCAAGGTCGTCTAGCTTATATCAGGAGGTTCATATCCAACCTCTCCGGGAGATGTCAACCATTTTCTCGCCTGATGAAGAAAGGTGTGTCATTCGTTTGGGGCAATGCCTGTTAGCAAGCGTTTAATGACATCAAATGCTATCATACTAATCCTCCAGTTCTGGTGCCACCCATCATAGAAAGAATATTTTTGCTGTATGTTCGAGCAATGGATCATTCTTTTGGGGCTCTTCTCGCACAAAAGAACAATGAGGGTCATGAATAGGCTATTTACTATCTAAGTAGGATGATGGTCGGAGCTGAACACCGGTACAATCCAGTAGAAAAAAAATACTTTGTCGTAATATTTGCCATTCAGAAGACGCGACATTACGTGACAGGCCAAACTATTCATATCATCTTCAGAATCAATCCACTTCCAGTATTGATGAATAAGCCGAGTGTTCTTAATTCTCGACTCACGACCTGGGAGATGTTATTAACAACGTATGATATGGTGTACGTCCCTCAGAAGTCCATGAAAGGTCAAGCCTTGGCTGATTTCTTTGGTGCCCATCCAATTTCGAAAACCTCCAAACTATACGAGGATATTCTCGACGAAGTTGCAGAATATAATTCCGTAATGGAAGATGATACATGGCAGCTATTCTTCGATGGTGCCTCCAGGACTGGTCCCAGGGAAAATGTGGTTTCAAGAGTAGGAATTGTCCTGGTGACTCCTGATAAACTCGTCATCTATCGAGCATATTCTTTTAGCGAACCCTGCTATAATAATGTGGCAGAGTATAATGCCCTGCTAATCGGGCTTCAAGTCGCTAAAGAATTGGATGTTGAATACCTGAAAGCTTTTGGTGATTCTCAGTTGATCGTCAATTAGGTCAGAGGAATATATGAAGTCCGCAATCCAGACCTTATTCCTTATCACCAAGCAACGATCGAGATATCCATATCTTTTAAAAGATTCTTCCTAGAGCACGTGCCTCGATCTCAAAATTTGGAAGCTGATGCTCTTGACAGCCTAGCCGCAGATCTAGCTATTCCTATAAGAAGGCAGAATTCGGTGATCCTTCTTAACAAAGATTTATTCTGTGTGAAAAATAATTTTCACATAGAACGCAGCTACGCTATAAACACGGCTCCTCCTAAGAGAGACTGGAGAAGTCCCTTTATAGACTTTGTGTCATACGAAATCTTACTAGAGGATCCTTAAGAAGCAGTATCTATCAAAAGACGATCATTACGCTTCTATTTTGATGCTTCTTCACAAAGTCTATATCGCCAAACATACGATGGACTGCTATTACGATGTCTCTCTAACGATAATGCAAAGCGGGTTATCCGAGAAGCTCATGACGGTGTATGTGGATCACATCAACCCGGTCGGAAGTTACATGATCGTATCAGGAGGATGGGCTACTACTGGCCTACTATGATTGCAGATGCCGTAAAATATGCAAGACAATGCAAAGCCTGCCAGGTTCATACGAATTTTATACATCAGCCTTCTGGGTATTTACATCCTACAATTGCATCATGGCCCTTTGAACCATGGGGTATGGATATCATTGGTCCGATTCACTCGTCATCTTCTAGAGGACATCAGTTCATATTGGCTATCATCGATTATTTCTCCAAATGGGCGGAGGTGATCCCTCTTGTTCAGGTAAAGACATCCAACGTGATCAGCTTTATCAAACACTTATCGCTTTGGGGTACCCCCGAAGGATAATTCATGATAACGGGCCTCAATTCATCAGCCAAGCGTTTCACCGATTTTGCGATAAGAATCAGATGCAAAATATAGCCTCAACGGCATATAATCCTGTTGCTAATGGTTTGGTGCTCAAACTCTTAAAGAAGTTCATCTCTTCGAACAAAAGAGATTGGAATAAGAAGCTAGGAGAATGTCTCTGGACATACCGCACAACGGTACACCGACGGGTTGTACCCCATTCTCATTAGTTTATGGGTGTAAAACAGTTCTTCCCATTGAAGTCCAAATTCTATCACTCAGAATAGCAGTGGCTAATGAATTGACTCAGGAAAATAATGATCGATTAAGGCTTCAAGAGCTAGAAGGATTAGACGAGAAACGCATTCATGCTCAACAGCGTATTGCGTTCTACCAGGCATATATTTTCAGAGCTTTTAATCAAAAAGTGAAGGAAAGAGTGTTCAAAGTTGGCGAGCTAGTTATAGCCGTGAAGAGGCCAATGATTATTACACACAAAAGTAAGGGCAAATTCCAACCCAAATGGGAGGGCCCTTATGTGATTGAAACGATATTTTCAAATGGCGCTTACAGATTAGCCAAGCCTAATGGAGACTTGATAATGGCTCCTATCAACGACAAATTCCTGAAGAAGTACTATGCTTAATCACCCTTGCTTAAACGGAGTATGATAAAGATCTCATTTTGACGATACTACGTACAAAATTTAGTTCGACCATATTCTATCATGTTCTTATGACCTCTGAATAGATTTGTTTAACTAATTTAGAATTTTAAAACCTATCAAGTCCATATTACCTCTGATAGCGTTTTGTATACAAATTTAGTTGGATCATATTCTATCATGTCCATATAACCTCTGAATAGATATATCCAGCTAAAACTTATCGAAAGTATATCACGTCCATATTACCTCTGGTATTACTTTCATCCTAGCCTATTATTTATATTCTAAAAAATTGATGGGTCCACAAAGTCAGAAAAAGTATCTTTATTATCTCCGGGAGTAGCAGATTACATAAGAAGCAAAAAAGGTACATCATTGGGGAGGAGCCGTTAAGTCACGGATCTGTTGTGCCAAAGCAGCCATCCTCTCATTCCTGGAGTTCAAAATATGGTTACGAGCTAGTTCCAGCCTTGCCTCGTCGTCGTTCATGCGAGATAGTTCGGACCTAGCATCAACAAAATCGGCACGGATGGCACCCGCACGCGCCAAGTTTTGCTGAGCTATCTCCACTTGGTCCTTAAATACATCACGAGCTGTCGATGTCTTGAGAAGCCTCTCCCTTTCCTGAGCGAGTTCAGCTTCTAATTCTTGAACCCTCGCTTCATCTTTCTCATATTCGGCATGGCACTTAGCTAGCTGAGGAATAAAATCCACCAAGACAGCCTGCTCTTTATCCACCTCTTGCTACTATTCTTGGATGGATTTGTTCAAAGTTTTTATTTGCTCAGCAAGTTCTGCAGTCAAGAAGTCATAATCAGCTTGAACCAGTTGTCAATTCTGTCTCGGGATAGTTGCAAATACTCGTTAATGGGTTGTTCTAAACCATTAACTATTTGCTCTAGCTCATCAGCTCTTTCAGCATCACTGAAATTTCTAATCTGCACTATAGGGAGATTGGAGGACATCTTCAGAGCTTCAAAACCTAGGTTCTTCTCCTGCACCATCGATATTAATTCTTTCAAAGTAAGATAGAATATGCTAGTATATTAATCCACTAGCATAACAAAGCTCGAGTGGACGTTGGGAGTGACCGTAATATCGATAAGTCTCCTTTTTGGAATGACTGCAGAGGAGGTTGCCACAGTCGTTGCTTCAACAGATGGCGCGACAAAAGAAGAGATACTAACAACAGTGGAAGTTGCTGGTATACTCAACGAAGGAGGCACAAACGAGATGGTGGGTTCATCCTCCTCTGATGTTATTTGAACTACCACTGGCGGAATGACATCCGAGAATGTTCAGGATAAAAGATCAGCGGCTTCAAAGCACGCTTCTTCGACGGTGAGCACCATCGTTTCATCAGCTGGATCTGCCACAAAGTCAGAGGTTGGGTCAACTCCGCCCTCCCCAGAGATGTCTTCGCCTGAAAAGAAGATAAGGGAAAGTTAATATCAAATTTGATGTTAATTTTCCTAAAAGAAGCGTAAAGACAACATTTACCCATAGCCGATGGTATGTATGTTGAGTCTGCAGCTTGTACAGCTAAATTATTTCTTAATGATGCTAAACAAGCTGTCATACCTGGAGAAGAGGGTGCACCAACTGACCTTTGAGGGAAGTCATCCCAGTCCTCACCCAGATCCACTCGAGGTTCATCGGATGGAATCTCGCTGGAAATACTTACAGACGAAGGAGGGGTTACTCCCATTATTGGTCTAGATAAAGGTATATTGATTCTGAATATGCTCAGTCTCGAAGGCGACCTCGAAGCACTACCAGTAGCGGTAGTAGCGACAGCAATCGCGAGCAAAGAATCTCCGGCACTGTCAGCCAGAACTGTGGAGGTTCCCTCTCTAAAAGGCGAAGGACCTCTGATCAAAGAATCATCCCCAATAGGGGAAATAACAGGCTCATTCCTAGAAGCCCTTTGGTGGAAGTCCTTTTAGGACCTCTGACAATCTTCTTCTTGCGGGGGGAAGGCTCTTTCAGAGTGGAAGCCTTTCGCTTATTTGAGATAACGAGAGGCCCTGCTGGCGGAGCTATTACGCCTCTCGGTATTATCAATAAGTACTCGTCTGCATCGACAGTGTCTTCACCTTCAACAGAGGAGACGGATGAGATCTCCTCTCTTCCAGTAGACTTTTGGGAGGGCATCCTAAAACTTCCATACACATCAAAATCACGATGGAAGGTATTGATGGACACATAAAACTGCGCGTACGAGTAAAAAATACGCAACTCCATAGAGAGAGAAGTTGCGGGCACATCAAAGGTTGCACTACTATAACCCATGATGAAATATCGCCAGCCTCTAGCTCCATCAATGAGTCCACCCTTGGACTTGAAGCTGGTGATAGGATTCCCCACATGCAACTGGTCGTACCCAAATTGCCTGGCGAACCGGCTGGGCAGATAAGGCTCCAGGAAGCAGTGGTCCTCACTTCTGTACAGCAGATGGGAAGGTCTAATACAGACCAAACAGTGAAAGGCTTCAGGAGAAAGAATAGTCCTCCCTTGACCTGCATCCTTAAGTTTCGTCCCCTGTTGATTGATATGTACAGGGGGGACGATACAGAAGAGCTTCCAGCCATGAGCAAAATTTAATGCTCGCCGGCAATCTATGACGCTCGCCACATTCCAAAGAGAATTCTTGTAATTCAACAAAAAATTATTTCCCGAACTGCTGGCAGAGCCGGGATACATCACCCTCGTATTATGAAGGATTAACCATCCCATCAGGAATAGGAATGGTAATTCCACTCGGAGAAATCCTTCACGCTGCGTATCATCAGCTAGCAGCCCATCAGTAATGGCCCTCAGGCCAGCTTGTATTCTACATACCATGGCAGGAAGCAGGCCCAGTCTTGCTCCAAATACCAAATGCACTAAGGGCCATAAGGTGTTACGATGGATGTGATCCATAGACGCGATACCGGGCACTACCCAGCGGCGTAGCCAGACATAGAGGAAGCCAGCCAGTTGGGCTTCTCTCGACAGAGGCTTGCGATAAAGCCTCATATAACTGAAGGCTTTAGTGCCTGTAGGATAACCCCCTATCTCCTCATCAGGAACATAATCTGAAGCCCCTACGTCTTCAATTAGGTCATCTATCGTGTTGGCGCTAAGTATGCTCAGGAGGTTCAAGGGCTTATCTCTGCTATCTACAACCTTGTCCGGCTTAGCATTTCTGGTCTGATGAAAAAAAAGGTAGGATGCCCACTTGTTGATATGAACCAGATCAGAGGGCTCTTTGTAGAAGGTGGTGCAGGCGAGATAGTGGCTCATCAGGTCTTGATACACCGCCACTGCCCGAGGGTTTGTATCCCTCAACTCCCTGTTCGTGGGAACGTACTCTTCATAAGGAGTGTCTTCCATTGGCAGCTTTGAAATCTCTGCCATCTCATGAAGGGCTAAGTCCAACTCACCTAGTAGAGTGGCAAAAGTCCCAGTGAGCGAGTTGTATCGCTCCATCAAAGCTAAAAATAAGTTGGGGTTGACAGGCAGCCCAACACTGGTAGCACTTACAGCCGCAAACAAACCAATACTTTTAAGCCCCGTTTGAAAGTACTTCAGGGCCCAGGCAGTTAAACTGGTCCTTGAAGATTCCCGGGACTAAGCCATCCACTGGTCCGAGGGTTGACCTTAGGGTACATCCTCCCTGCCCCATAAAGTCATTGCAGAAAGTCAATATTTGAACAGCTGGAGCAGTGAAGTATCTTCACTCGGGACGCTGTCCGGCAGTAATCCTCTGAAAGGCATAACAGGGCCTGAAGGACTGCTCACAAAGAATCCTTGGTTCACTCCTTTCTTGTATGAGATCTTCCCTGGCCGCCTATGAAGATCGGGAGTCAGAGTCCACATCATCTTCCTAGGATGTGTGGCATGGAAGAATGCCGAGATCGGGTAATCTCTGGGCATCCTGGGCAGATACATGACCGTGCCCTCAGCAGTAAACACCCAATCCTCCTTCTGGGGCTTAGTTTGGGATTGTTTGTCGATAACATCCCCGGATAAGAAACCTGGTTTCTTATATTCAGTCCCATCTATGTATGTCAGGGGCTCCCCACTGATCATACTCAGCAGCATTCATTCTCCTTGAGACGAGATCAGAGTTCCACTTTCTTGAGGATGCTCATTTCCAGAGATAGGGAATGTCACATGGGACAAGTTCTCCAGATAGTTTGAGTTCAACATCCCAGCAACAGAGCCCATCACTTCAGCCAAAAGAGAGATCTGCAAATCCACTACAAAATGTAAGAAATAAGCCAGTTTTTATGCTAGACAATACACTCTTGCAGTATACGCCAAAGACTAAAAGTATGAGCTTTTACGCCAGACTGTAAAAACTTGAGATTTTACGTTGGAACCTATTTTTAGTGCGTAAAACTCAAGGTTGGCAGTATACGCCAAAATCTAACAGTCTGAGTTTTTACGCCAGACTGCCAAAATTTGAGTTTTTATGCCGGAATTTACATCCAGCGCGTAAAACTCAAAGTTTGTAGTATACACCAAATTTTGACAGTCAGAGCTTTTTACGCCAGACTGTGAAAATATGGAGTTTTTACGCTGACACATTAGGAATGTGGGCGTAATGATAAAAACATCTTTGTGCATCATCTTCCTCGAAGAGGCTCTTAGCACAGAAGATGACCTTGCGTGTGCACGTACAACGTGTGCGAAGGGTTTTACTCCTCTCGAAATCTTTACCTGTAATATCCGGAGCACAGCTCAACGGTGGAGCACTGCGTTCAGAGCGGGGCTCGCTCAGCCTAATGGGGGTTGCTCGTGCTTGAGCAGTGGAGCGAGATGAGGAAGCGACCTTATTTCCCTTAGCAGTGGAAACCTGTTTAGGTGCCATGGCGAATCTGAGTTCTCAGGAAAGAGACGAAGGAGCAGGATTTTTGGAAAGCAAGGGTTTTGCGAAGACAGATAAAGGGTTTCTCTTTCAAGACCTTGGGCTATTTATAAAGTTCGGATAACTCTTCGAATCCCTAACCAAATCCGATATTTAATAATCGGTTATGATTAAGGACCACGTCAGCCTATCATTTGAAAAAGAAGATGGACAGTTAGTGAATCCAGATTTTACGCGCAGAGGCTACAAATCCATGGTTTTACGCTCAGAAGCTTTTACGCTCAGAAGCTTTTACGCTCAGAGACTATAAATCTATGGTTTTACGCTCAGAAGCTTTTTACGCTCAGAAGCTACAAATCTACGGTTTTACGCTCAGAAGCTACAAATCTACAATTCTATGCTCAGAAGCTACAGAAGGCCAATTACAAGGCTTTACGCAGAAAACACTCCTTCTTGGCTACAAAACATTCCAAGCGCCTAAAACTCACAAAGATCAGCGTGGAAGATGACTCTTCTTCTTGGGCCATTCAGAATCCTTTACATCTAAGTTCAAGTATGGCATGTTTGGCGGACATTTCTCGCCCTATTTTGAAGGATTTTCGGGGAAACCATTTTTAAAGATGATGGTCTGAACAGAAATTCTCCGTATCAGAGAAGTGACAGTTCAGAATTTTTATGTGACTCCTCGTCGAAAAAAATAGCATGACAGTTAGATATTTAAGACAACTAAATGCTGGAGAGCTTTTTACGCATCTTCCGTTACGCGTAAAAGTTGGGACGTGACCGGATAATCATTTACCAGAGTCAGCATAAAATTACCCAGACGTGCTGAAGCTGCACATTATCAAACTTTCTCACAGCAAATATGGCAAATCAACTTGCGTAAAAGAAGATAAGTCTATTAATCATGATTATATATGACGAAAATCCAGTTTACAAAGGATTTTCCATTTTTATGATTACATATGATGGAAATCCTTTTTTTATAAATGATTTCTCATTTTTATTTAAAGATCACACCAAGAATCTGTTGTGCCAGGTTCTCATATTGGTGGAGATCTTTTTCTTCCTCTATGGCACTTTATCAGCTTCTGCGGCCGATGAACAAGAAAATGATTAATGACGGGAGGATACAAAACTGGGCCTGCATTATTCAAGCCCACCCTCCATACGCCATGGCAGCTACGTCCTAGAATTGTGTAAGGGGTTCAGACCCAACACAATACTCGAAGACACGGCCAAGCTGCCCACTAGTGTCTAGCTCCATAATAGGGAAAAATATAGCTAGCAAGCTGTGTGGTCCAATGAGACCCTTCCTCTCTCCTGGACGAATCGCCATATAAAATTGCTGATTATCCCGAGTAAAGGAAGCTATGATATCCTTCCATGATCCATCGTTGTAGAGGACATTTGCTCGAAGATGCCTCTTTTTACGGCTCCTTATATGCTAGAAGAGCATGATCTTCTTCTTCCTCAAGTCAGCCCGATGAATCTCAGCAACCATCTTTTTGGTGAAGGAAGTATGGAAAGACAGGTTCACTCACTTGCCTTTATATAGGCAGAAGAGAACACATCAAATCCCAACAACTCCCTAAAATTTGCCGAGAAATCAGCCTCGCAGAACGAGTCAAATTTGACCGTTTCATGCTTCATTCAAAGTATTTCAAATTACGAGGAATTTGAAAACTTTAAAGGGGGTCTTATAGAAGCATAAAAAATACGCTGGAAAATTATACGCATAAAATCACCAACATGCATGAAGCCCACGTAAAACAGAGCCCCAGTGCTGTGTGGCATAAAATATGACTTTAGAGTCATTGGCGTACGACAGAGTTTCAACGCCATTCAGCATAAAATAGAGCTCCAAAATAGTTCACGTAAAGAAGTAATTCTAGACTGCTTTGGTATAAAAAGTTTGCTACACTCCGGCGTAAACTATGTCTGCTTTTAATGCAGCAGAAAGTTGTACGAGGAACTCTTCGTATTCCTCGAATGAAATTGTCAGACAAAACAGTGAACCTGACTCCTGACAAAGAGTACTGCACGACGATCGAGAGGACGGCTGTAATGATAATTTTGCACAGAGGCCCAGGTTGTCGTTTAGTGACATATCCTTGATACAAGTCATTTTTACGCACTCAGGGAATACGCTGCCTATTTTACACAGGCAGAAATGTGCCTTTACGCTCAAGATGAGACAAAATCAGGCACCACGGCAAAAGCTATTTTTCGTACAGAACCCGAGGCATATCACTGTAGTTAATGCTCGAGATGGGGGCAGATCTCTGCATTTAATGCACGAGATTTTGTTCGATTTTCAATGACTAGGAGAGCTAAAATTAGGGCTAATACGCTCACGACACCATCCTTGCATGTTACGTCAACCAGGCTATTTTCAACTCTAGGAGCACGCCGTATGCTATCTCCTCGAAATACGCCAACCAGGCTATTTTCAACTATAGGAGTACACCGTAGGCTATCTCCTCGAAATACGCTAACTCAGGCTATATTTGCAAGGTACGCGATAAGGCTGTTTGGCTCAGAATACGCTCGAGACCTCAGTCAAGGAAGGATAATTGACTATCTTTACGCTGGTTACCTATTATGCAGCTAATTGGCTTTTATGCCAATAGGACAGCTACTTGGTTTTTACGCCAATAGTACATCTATTTGGCTTTGACGCCAACAGGACAACTACTTGGTTTTTATGCCAACAGGACAGCTATTTGGCTTTTACGCCAACGAGACAGTTATTGGGCTTTTATGCCAACCATCTCTACGCGAGGGGCAGTTACCTACGTGGCTTGCATGCCGTGATCTTCGATGAGCGATTATACGTATTACCTCATAATGGGACACACGTCACACGCGGATTCAGGAGATCATTCAGACGTGGGTAGCAGTTATTATAACCGCCGTGTAAAAGGTGCAACTCTCTCCACTAAGTGGCTTCTACGCCAACTGGTCAGTTACTGCGATCGAACTCTATAAATAGAGATTTTCGGTCATAGGAGAAAAGGGTCGAAAAGGGTAAAAAATCAGATAGAGAGAGCACATACAGAGAGTGTTGATTGACGACTTTGGCAATGAGAGTTCAATCCCTCTTGCAATCTTTGAAGCTTCTTCTTCTTCTACAGCACTTCTTCGTCATCGTGTGGTCCAAGGGACAAAGTGATCGATCGCTGATCAGACTCCTACAGCAATATTTCCCCAAAATTATTTTTTTTGTACTTAATATCCTCGTATATGATTAATTATACTCTTTTTTTTGTTTGTAAACAAAAAAATGGTTTCGTATAAACCTATTCTTAATTTTTTTCGTTTATTATCAAACATGGACAATGCCCCAAAAGTGGCACAATGCCCTCTCCAATGCAGTTGCGCAGTTTTGAACCACATATTGTACGCTTTGCTTGACGAAGTATCTCGCTTTGTACTCGTACATGGATGCACGTCCGCATGATCAAATGTTCCGTTGCCCCAACCAAGATGATCCACTCAAAGCCCCAACTTTTATCCTCCCAAATAGTGCACACTCTATGCATACCACAGTGCAGTGATTCCAATGTTCCAAACTAAGTGTTCAAGATATTACGTATGTTTAATTTATTAGAAATAAAAGAGTAGAAGGGAATGGACAGAGCCCACTCACCAAGTTGAATCCGCTAGCACTCTACCTTGCCGATATGACCGATCTCTTGAATTTGTGGTCTAATTTAGGCACGATATACTCAATTTTTATGACCGTGCGAGCAGGTCATGCTCTCCAAATCATCCGACCTGATCAGACTAAGAAAGACGAAATTATCACTCCAAATCCTGCTAACTCTGCATTGCTCCGAACGAACACATTGATTCCTTCGAGACGCCCATGCCTTACCCTGATATGAGGCAATATTCTGATCCCACTGTACTCCGTACGTGATCGACATATAAAACCAACTCAAATCAATACTTGCTCCCAAATTTAACTAATTAAAATACAACCAAATATTTTGTAAACTCCCTCACCCAAAATTAGGTCTACTTGGCATAGATAGAAAAACTAGGGCTAGTTTGTATCCAATTGGAAATAGGACATGGCATTTAATTTAATTTTACAATAATTGAATCACTTAGTGCACCTTACTATTGCTTCGATAATTGGAGCACTACACTAGCCATTGCCTTCCTACAAATTTTACACCCTTGTCCTAGACATGCCAGTCGTCTATTCTGACCTTTGTGCAACTTATAATTATGCTCACTTGTGCTATATTTTAGTCGTATAATATTCGTCGCAGACGTTTATATTTAATTCTAAATAAATTTTAACTTTGTATCCTTCTGCATTCCAATCAAAATTGGAGACACAATCTTGACCCATTTTGTACAACCTAATTTATCAAAATATTCTATTCTGAGTCCCCTATGTCCATGACCCTTCTGTCCCACCAAATTTTATCCCCATGTACTTCTAATTTATTCGAGAACACCTTGCGCATTAATTTTAATTAATTTAAACCCAATTTCTATCTTTGTGCAATTTTTTAATTGTTGGACGCTTTTATGAAAAAGCACATTGAGGTGTCCACACCATTGGAAAATAGACGAAGAAACCCATTTTCCCCCTTCATATAAAATTTTTCGTAATTTTTTGGAGTGTGTAACGCACAAACATCGCACCCATTTAAATCTATTATTGTATTTTAAGTAATGCAAATTCTAGCCCTCCAACATCCCTATGGCAAGCCCAAGGCCCATCCCAAGGAGAAGTTGACCAAAGTCAATTTTTTCTAGGTCGAACCAACCCCCTTCCATGTGTATATAATATCTTTTTTCTTACTTTTTTTCTTTTTCTATTTTTTTTCCAAACCCAAACTATGCCCTAGCCGACCCCCATACTGTTTATCTCCTCTCCCCGAGCCTTCCCTACGTACACCGTCGACCGGAGCCGCCTTGCTGGAGCTCCGCCTGGCCTGGCTGACCACCTCGCCTCCACCTCTCCCTCTCTTCTCCTCCATCTCCTCCACGTAGCTGCACTACAGAGCAGCCCACCCCGACTCCTCACCGCCGGCCTCTTCCTTGCTCCCTCACCACGACCTCTTTCTCCCTGCTGCCATTGACGCCGGAGACTCGACCTCCGGAGCAGCCGACGACGACCACGACCTAGCCGAGTCTCCACTGCACAGCAGCCACTATCCATCCTCCATCCCGACCTCGACAAGACTCTGGTGATCTCCTCCTCCGTCGCACCTCCCTCTACAATGACACAACCACCTTGATGCCATCTCCCTCTCCACCAGAACCCACCGGACGACGAGCAGCAACCACCGTATCTCCACCACATCATCTCCTTTATCATCCACCACAACCACCAGCACGACCACTTCCCTGTCATCAACTCCTCCTCCTTCTTCCATCCTGAACTCCTACCCCTCCGGCCATCTCGACCAGCATCCTCCCTGTCCTTCTTCCCCTCCCTGTCCTTCTTCCCCTTCACTGCCCTCCTTGGCCGGACGCCCTGGCCGGAAAAGTAGCATAATCACAATCATCATCATCACTTCACCATCGCCATTATAATCATCATCATCACATAATCATCCCCATCCTCATCTCATCATCATCATCATCATCACATAATCATCCACCTTATCATCATCATCATTAACCCATCATCTTCATCACCCTATCATCAACTCATTATCATCATTCTCATCCATGTAATCATCATCTCATCATCATCATCTCATCATTGTCCTCATTATCATCCATATCATCATCCTCATCATCACCAGCATCCCAATCATCATCTCACCCTAATCACCAGCACCCTATCATCATCCTCATCATCACCCTCGTCGTCATCATCAATGTCGTTCACATACGTGCACACCAAGGTTCGAACCAGTCCCTCCTTTCTTATATCATATATGTGCTTGTGTATATGTTATTAGGACATGCGTATTGCTTTATGACTATTAGTTGATATCGGACCCTGAGTCGGTGAACCCAACTCTTATACACATACGTACGCGTATGCGTATACTGTTTAATTTGGTATATGTATAATATTCATTAGTACATATAAATATATTTAGTAAATATATTCAAATAGGTATGTAAATAAATTACTAGTTATATTATTATATAATTATAAGGATACATATGTAATTAAATGCTAAGTAATAGTTATGACTAGATATGTATTTGTATTGTGCGACCCTAGGACACTGTGGACTATTCCGTATTTTCCTTGACCATGTTGACCCTAAGAACTTGTGAATTGACTGCCCTGCGTACATTAACGTACTGTCTTAGACACATGTTAGTTTACTGGCTGATTGTACGCAGTATTTGAAGATGCGACACCCGCATAATTAAATGCGCATTTGACCGTGCTAGATGACCCGTGTTACCCCTAGCGTACCCTCTGAGTCCAGTGTATTTATAGTTGTGTATGTGATAGTGTAATGACTAATGATTGTATTGTATTATATGTACATAGGATATTGGATTATTCTGCGCGACTTCTGGAACAGGTTATTGGTACATCGCAGTTTTCTTGTCTGGCAAGTATACCTTGCAGTTGTACTATTATTCATATTCCATATGTTGCATGCATCTTTATTTTCTGTCATTAGTTCATATATTTTAACTATTATATATAAAATACGCATCCAAGGAAACTTGCGTGCAACGACGGTGTCGTCGTGATTTGTTTTTATTATGTATATGCATTGACCTTGTTTATGAGACTGCCCCATTATCATGAAGCATCATTAGGTTTCATTGGCCGTGACACAGTTGTTACACAAGATGTAAGTCTCATATAGATCATGGACTGCGTATTTGGTTGGCCACCGGTACGTATGGCGGTGCGTTAGGGATAACTGTTGTTTGAAACTTTGCATGCTAGAAGACTTAGCAGTTATTAGTAGTCCATGGACATAGCCTATTGTAGTACGGTGGTCCAATCCTTGTCCTTGTTTGGTTGCTGGGTTGGGCTATTGTACTAAAGATAGGCTATGAACCAAATTTTGTCATGGATGTGACATACTTAGAGCATGGGGTGGAGAGAACAACTAGTAAGACATTTGGGCTCCTTTGTACTTTTCTTTTATGTAACTCATACGCTCCGTCGAGATACGCGGTCATGATGACCCCTATATTATCAGGCGGCCTCTGCCATTCAAAAGACGATATGCTTTGTAGGCCCCTGATTCTCCGAGAGAATCATTCCAATCCCATTTATGGCCAGATAGCCCACTTGTTAGAAAGTTGTTCTAAAACTGCATTCACATAGATATTTAGGCGACCCATTGGATATTTATTTCAGTACTTTATTGCCATGCTTCTATGTATCTTGTTATGTCCCTCTGAGGACCTAGTCCCTTTCCAGGTGTAGCTGTTCATGAGTATTTGCAGGAGCACAGATCCGGACTGGTACTGATATATTCAAGAAGGTCTTCTCTTCGAGTCTCAGTACTTGTTAGTGTTGTACTTATATTGTGTTGCTTTTATATTCGAGTTGGTAGTGGATTTGTTTCCATCCGACTATCATCTTTAGATACTTTATATTGAGATCTAGTATATAGATATTGGTTATATAATTATATTTGATTTTCTGTGGATGAGATTTAGATTATGCCTGTAACTTATGATAGATTTATACCACTTGTGGATTTGATATTCATATTACAACGTACGTATGGGTTTTAGTTTCCATATATTGGAGTTGCCATATCCATGTGGCTGGCATGCATACGTGTCCTAGTCCTACGTATTTTGGGACTGGAATATAAGATATTTTTAGTGGTAGCCCATGAAGGCGAGAGCATATTGTCTCGGTTACGTTACTGTATCGAGCAAGCCTGCAAATAGGATTAAAGTATAGGATCTCATCCATAATTGACAATAACTCACATCCCTTTCAATCTGTTCTATTTGAATAACTGCATCCTGCTTGATTCATGTGCTTCCCTAATAGTTCCTTGAGTATAGCCTTGCTAGAATATAGGAATCCCTTGTTATTAGATGATAAGTAGGGTAACCTTCATATTAACAGTACAACTAGAATATAGACACATCAGTAAGTTTAGAATATCTAGTGAACCCTAGCATCCAATACCTATAAATTAGATGACCATCATCCCTTGATATATTTATGAAAACTTGAGAGTAGTATAGACACAACTAGAGTGAGTTATAAATTTGACCATAGCTTTTAACCCTAGTATTGAGGAACCAATAGAAATCTAAGATTTAATAATAGGACTAAACCTAAACTTTCATAGTAAGATAATATTAGAACTATAAACTAAGATCCTTGTCTTGATACTAGCAGACAATACCATAGGAAGCCAAGAGGAACGAATATAACATTTTTCTTGATCATACCTCGGACACAGATATTAGCATACGATATTCCCCTTAGGAAGCCATGATCTTATCTAGAGTCTTTCTATTTTAATTTCATATCTCGTTCCTCTGAAACCTTAGCGTTCGCTATTTGTGCGACGACTAATTATTCTTTTATTTTCCTTTCTTTCAACTCGTGCCACCTGACACTTCTGATTGTAGATCGAGAGATTTTATTCTATGTTAGGATATAGTTTGCCAAGGTTATAGTTGTAATCTAGAATTTTAAATTATGTGCTTAGTAGTTAGAACTTGATGGTTTAAGTTATTCTTGTAGATTGTGACTGATGATTATCCCTTAGTTTTAAATCTTGTAACTTGTACCACACCTCGATACAAGTTATATCCCCTTTTCCTTGAAGGCCAGTAACTTTTCCATTCTTACTATTAACATTTTTGTTTTATAAGCACTATGATTAAGACTTAAGATGGCCATTACGTATATAAAGCAATAGGAGACCCTAATAAGTACCAAGATCTTTTCCGCATATACCCCAATAAGAGTTTATACTTTAATTACAAGAACAATATTATCTTGTAGGATCCCCTCAAGGCATTTACATTGTTACTTTATTATTTTAAGTTGGGTAGTATGCCTCATAACTTAGTGTTACATAATCCTCTTGACCCATTACTGAAGTGTAACTGAATGACATTAACCGTATGCTAGCGTAAGAAGATAATATTTATTCAAACTGTAAAATTTAGAGGCCCATACCCTATTTGGTCGACTAGCGACTTAAACAAGGAGTTAATATGACAACTGTAGAGATTGTAGAGTCTTATCTTTTTTGTGAACTTGAATTATTATGTACGTTCTTTCATCATGATCTAGCGTATTTATATTTTATGTACCACCTTGACTTATGCCGCTATTATAGCCTAGTTTTTGGAAGCTTATTCCTTATCGAGCTTGTTTATGACATATGTATTAGTGGGTCGACACACTAATATATTTTAGAATCAGTGTATTAAGGTCTAGCTAGCCTTAGTGTGCTTGGTTCTCCCTTCATAAT
Organism: Iris macrosiphon; assembly: GCA_036927795.1. NCBI lineage: Eukaryota > Viridiplantae > Streptophyta > Magnoliopsida > Asparagales > Iridaceae > Iris > Iris macrosiphon. The sequence goes on from JAYESA010000011.1 coordinate 53,897,502, forward strand.
ACAACTTTACGTGGATTGAGATATATAGTTGACCAGTAGACAAATATACTTGTCCTCTAGATATGTCAGAGCATATCATATCAAGTACATAACCGTACTGATACGAGCATGCGAATAAAAAATTACCAAATAGGATTTTAATCCACAACTGCCTTGACAATTCCCATTTGAACTCTCTAACCGCCTTGATCCCCATACTTGTATTCTATTACCCCCAATTTGAATTCTTTATTATTTCTCTCCGTCTTCTCCTATTTCGAAAAGATGCACACTCGTGCTTGGGTTACATTAATAGTACTAGATATACCCCAACGACTAAGCACATGACTGGGTGACTCTCTTTTATAATTGATTAAGGCATATCATAGGTGATATGTTAGTGTTAAAAACTTTGACGATTGCATAACATGATTAAATAATTTGAGAAATATTTTTCTTAAACGTATAGTCTTATATGATAGATGGATAAATTCTAAGTTGGGTAGAAATTACATTATTAAACTTGAGGTAAATTCTTTTAGATTGTGACCAAGTAAGATTAGATAGAGAGACCATGCTTTATTTTAATTTTGAGGACAAAATTGTTTTAAGTTGGGTAGATTATAAACTCTCTCACCCAAAATTAGGTCTACTTGGCATAGATAGAGAAACTAGGGCTAGTTTGTATCCAATTGGAAATAGGACACGGCATTTTCTTTAATTTTACAATAATTAAATCACTTAGTGAACCTTACTGTTGCTTCGATAATTGGAGCACTATACTAGCCATTGCCTTCCTACAAACTTCACACCCTTGTTCTAGACATGCCAGTCGTCTATTCTGACCTTTGTGCAATTTATAATTATGCCCTCTTGTGCTACATTTTAGTCGCACAATATTCGTCGCAGACGTTTATATTTAATTCTAAATAAATTTTAACTTTGTATCCTTGTGCGTTCCAATCAAAATTGGAGACACAATCTTGACCCATTTTGTACAACCTAATTTATGATAATATTTTATTCTGAGTCCCCTATGTCCATGACCCTTCTGTCCCACCAAATTTTATCCCCATGTACTTCTAATTTATTCGAGAACACCTTGCGAATTAATTTTAATTAATTTAAACCCAATTTCTATCTTTCTGTAATTTTTCAATTGTTGGACGCTTTTATGCAAAAGCGCATTGAGGTGTCCAAACCATTGGACAATACACGAAGAAACCTATTTTCCTCCTTCATATAAATTTTTTTGTAATTTTTTGGAGTGTACAATGAACAAACATCGCCCCCTATTTAAATCTATCCTTGTATTTTAAATAATACAAATTCTAGCCCTCCAACATCCCCATGGTAAGCCCAAGGTCCATCCCAAGGAGATGTTGACCAAAGTTAATTTTTTTTTAGGTCAAACCAACCCCCTTCCATGTGTATATAATACATTTTTTCTTACTTTTTTCCTTTTTCTATTTTTTTTCCAAACCGAAACTATACCCTGGCCGACCCCCATACTGTTCATCTCCTCTCCCCGAGCCTTCCCTACGTACACCGTTAACCGGAGCCGCCTTGTTGGAGCTCCGCCTGGCTTGGCTGACCACCTCGTCTCCACCTCTCCCTCTCTTCTCCTCCATCTTCTCCAAGTAGTTGCACCACAGAGTAGCCCACCCTGACTCCTCACCGTCGGCCTCCTCATTGCTCCCTCACCACGACCTCTTCCTCCCTGCTGCCATTGACGCCAGAGACTCGACCTCCGGAGCAGCCGACGACGTCCACGACCCAGCCGAGTCTCCACTGCACAGCAGCCACCATCCATCCTCCATCCCGACCTCGAAAAGCCTCCGGTGATCTCCTCCTACTCTGTACCTCTCTCTGCAATGACACAACCACCCTGCTGCCATCTCCCACTCCAACAGAACCCACCGAACGACGAGCAGCAACAACCGTATCTCTACCACATCATCTCCTCCACCATCCATCACAACCACCAGCACGACCACTTCCCTGTCATCAACTCCTCCTCCTTCTTCCACCCTGAACTCCTCTCTCTCCAGCCATCTCGACCAGCAACCTCCCTGTCCTCCTTCCCCTTCACTGCCCTCCTTGGTCGGACCCCCTGGCCGGAACAGTAGCATAATCACCATCATCATCATCACTTCAATATCGCCATTATAATCATCATCATCACATAATCATCCTCATCATTATCTCATCATCATCATCATCATCATCATCATCATCATCATTACATAATCATCCACCTTATCATCATCATTATGAACCTATCATCATCACCCTATCATCAACTCATTATCATCATCCTTATCTATGTAATCATCATCATTTCATCATCGTCATCATCATTATCTCATCATTGTCCTCATCATTATCTCATTTTCGTCATCATCATCATCTCATCATTGTCCTCATCATCGTCAGAATCACCATCATAATCATTATCCACATCATAAACCTCGTCATCACCAGCATCCCAATCATCATCTCACCCTAATCACCAGCACCCTATCATCATCCTCATCATCACCCTCATCATCATCATCAATGTTATCCCCGTACGCGAACACCGAGGTTTGAATATGTCCCTCCTTTCTTATATCGTATGTGTGCCTGTGTATATGTTATCAGGACATACGTATTACTTTATGACTGTTAGCTGATATCGGACCCTGAGTCGGTGAACCCAACTCGTATACGCATACGTACGCGTATACGTATACTGTTTAATTTGGCATATGTATAATATTCATTGGTACATATATATATATTTAGTAAATATATTGAAATAGGTATGTAAATAAATTACTGGTTATATTATTATATAATTATATGGATATATATGTAATTTAATGCTAAGTAATAGTTATGACTAGGTATGTATTTGTATTGTGCGACCCTAGGATACTGTTGACTATTCCGTATTTACCTTGACCATGTTGACCCTAAGAACTTGTGAATTGACTGCCTTGCATACATTAACGTACTGGCTTAGACACATGTTAGTTGATTGGCTGATTGTGTGCAGTATTTGAAGATACGACACCTGCATAATTAAACACGCATTTGACCGTGCTAGATGACCCGTGTTACCCCTAGCGTACCCTCTGAGTCCAGTGTATTTACAGTTGTGTATGTGATAGTGTAATGACTAATGATTATATTGTATTATATTATATGTACATAGGATATTGGATTGTTCTGTGCGACTTCTGGAGCAGGTTTTTGGTACATCGCAACTTTCTTGCCAGGCAAGTATACCTTGCCATTGTATTATTATTCATATTCCATATGTTGCATGCATCTTTATTTTCTGTCATTAGTTCATATATTTTAACTGTTATATATAAAATACGCGTCCAAGGAAACTTGGGCGCAACGACGGTGTCATCGTGATTTGTTTTTATTATATATATGCATTGACCTTGTTTATGAGACTGCCGCATTATCATGAAGCATCATTAGGTTTCATTGTCCGTGACATAGTTGTTACACGAGATATGAGTCTCATATAGATCACGGACTGCATATTGGGTTGTCCTCCAGTACGTATGGCCGTGCGTTAGGGATAACTACTGTTAGAAATTTTGTATGCTAGAAGACTTAACAGTTATTAGAAATCCATGGACATAGCCTATTGTAGTATGGTGGTCCAATCCTTGTCCTTATTTGGTTGCAGGGTTGGGCTGTTGTACTAAAGATAGGCTATGAACCAAATCGTGTCATGGATGTGACATGCTTAGAGCATGGGGTGGAGAGAACAACAAGTAAGATATTTGGGCTCCTTTGCACTTTTCTTTTATGTAACCCGTACGCTCCGCTGGAGATACGCGGTCATGATGACCCCTATATTATCAAGCGGCCTCTGTCATTCACAAGACGACATGCTTTGTAGGCCCCTGATTCTCCGAGAGAATCATGCCAATCCAATTTATGGCCAGATAGCCCACTTGTTAGAAACTTATTCTAAAGCTACATTCACATAGATAGTTAGGTAACCCATTGGATATTTTTTCAGTACTTTATTGGCATGCTTTTATGTATCTTGTTATGCCTCTCTGAGGACCTGGTCCCTTTCCAGGTGTAGTTGTTCATGAGTATTCGCAGGAGCACAGATCCGGGCTGGTACTTATATATTCGAGAAGGTCTTCTCTTCGAGTCTCACTACTTGTTAGTGTTGTACTTATATTGTGTTGCTTTTATATTCGAGTTGGCAGTGGATTTGTTTCCATCCGACTATCATCTTTAGATACTTCATATTGAGATCTAGTATATAGATATTGGTTATATAATTATGTTTGATTTTTTGTGGATGAGATTTAGATTATGCCTGTAACTTGTGATAGATTTATACCACTTGTGGATTTGATATTCATATTATAGCATACGTATGGGTTTTGGTTTCCATATATTGGAGTTGCCATATCCATGCGGCTGGCATGCTTACGTGTCCTAGTCCTACGTATTTTGGGACTAGGGCATGACATATTTATCTTATTTTAATTCGACTAAGCATAATGCACCATGCAGGTATGGAGCATTCATAATATACCACTTAGAATAAGGTTCATCCTCGAACAAAACCGGTACACATTCCATTCTCGTATGTCGCTTGACCATTTCATAAACTCTGGTCCATGTAACTCATACTTCACTAATCCAGACTCATCATCTTCGCTCAATGTTGAACGCTCACACACAATTCTATATTCCCACAACCTCCTTACAGCTCTATTCGAATTTAATATATCGCTTAGTTTAGATCATATACATATTTAAGGCATCCCTGAATACATGCATTCAGCCTAGCTTAACGATAGCGAATTTGGACAAATTACAAGGGTATCTTCATGTTTAAAATATTCATCGCTTTACTCTTGACTAAACCGATCCTAACGTTCATCCCACAACTCATCCACATAAGCACTATTATCAGATATATGATTATCCACAGACGATCTCTTCACTTAACCCAATTTAATTCATGTTTTGACTCAATCCATTATGTAGCATAAATCCAACACACGCTTCAATTCCTTGTATGTCTAAGCACAATGAGTATTCTACCAGGCTCTACCTCCAACCTATTTCTGAATTCATACTTGCATCGTCCGGGCTCAACCAACCAATCTTAAACTCGACTTCAATCGTACCGTTTAGTATACACCATCTCAAAATATTATTTTTATGCTCCGAACAATCATCGCTTCATTCTCAACCAATCTCTAACTTAACTTCAATCATACCAGTGGAAGAGAAGGATATGCTGCATCCGTTGATAGCAGAGTTCATAGATATTTTTCGGGGGGAGTTATCGGACATGCCGCCAGACCGATATGTCGAGTTCTCTATAGACTTAGTGCCAGGCGTAGAGCTGATATCTCAACACATCTATAGGGTCAACAACAGCGAACTGGCAGAATAGAAAAAGCAAGTGGATGAGTTGCAGGACAAAGGCTTCATTAGTTCCAGTTCATCACCATAGGGTGCTCCGATATTATTTTTACCAAAGAAGAATGGGTCATTACGCATGTGTATCGACTACAGGGCTCTGAACAACCTCACTTTCAAGAACAAATACCCACTGCCGAGGATAGATGATCTTTTCGATCAATTGAGCGAAGCAAAGGTATTTTTAAAGATAGACTTGTGGCCAGGTTACCACCAAGTAAAAGTGAAGAAGTAGGATATTCCAAATATAGCTTTTCGGACTCGGTATGGCCAGGTTGAGTTCATGGTTATACCGTTTGGGTTGACCAATGTTCCAGCAGTATTCATGAATCTGATGAACAAGGTATTCCACCAGTATTTTGATAAGTTTGTGGTGGTATTATTGATAATATTCTGGTGTATTCGAAGACCCCGGAGGAGCATGAGGAGAACTTGAGGATAGTTTTAGAGACTCTCAAGTAGGAAAAGCTTTATGGCATGCTTTTGAAGTGTGAGTTCTTCCTTGAAAAGGTTGAATTCCTTGGTCACATAATTACAGGTGATGGGATCTCAGTGGACCCGAAGAATATCGTGGCAGTGGACTTGTAGGCTACTCCAAGTTCAGTGGCAAAGATCAGGAGTTTTCTGGGGATAGCAAGTTATTATCGGGGATTTGTATAGGTCTTCTTCAGAATTACAGAGACGATGACTAGGCTGACTAGGAAGAATATAGAGTTTGTCTGGACAGAGGAGAGTCATGCCGCTTTAGATAAGAGGAAGAAGATATTGACGATAGCTCCAGTATTGACGTTGCCATTGGGATCAAGTGGATTCACTATCAATAGTGATGCTTCAGGAAAGAATTTGGGTTATGTCTTACAGCATAACGGGAAGGTGATTGCCTATGCTTCCAAACAATTATGCCGTCATAAGAAGAATTACCCTACCCACGATTTATAGTTGGCAACAATCATTTTTGCTCTAAAGTTGTGGAAACATTATCTGTACGGAGAGCGTATATAGATCTTCACAGACCACAAGAGCTTGAAGTACGTATTTACACAGAAAGTTCTAAACATACGACATCGGCGGTGGTTGGAGTTGATGAAGCACTTTGACATATCATTATAGTACCTTCCAGGGAAGGCCAATGTAGTCGTGGATGCCTTAAGCACGTATCCAGTAGCTATGTACATAACGATGGACAGACATTTATTGGTCGATCTTGAGAGCTTGGGTATTATGGTGCTGGTACCTGGTGTCAAGATACATATATGGGGATTGCAGATACAGTCTGAGCTGATGGACATGATCAGAGCTATGCAGTATGATGATGAGTCTCTAGAACTTCACCATTGTTGAGGATGGATCATTGCGGCAAGGTACCAAATTGTGTGTGCAAAGTAGGACTTTGCACGAGGAGGTTCTTCAGGAGACGTATCAATCGCAGTAGGCTATGCATCCAGGTGCCAACAAAATGTATATAGATCTGAGGAAGCATATAAGGTGGTATGGTATGAAGCGGGAGGTAGCGTGCTTCATATCCAAATATTTAGTGTGCCACTAGGGAAAGGCTGAGAGGCAGAGGTCGGGTGGTTTACTTCAGCCTTTACCCATTCCAGAGTGGAAGTGGGAGCATGTGACTATGGATTTTATTTTGGGACTTCCGCGTTCTCCAGGAGGTTAAGACACGATTTGGGTCATCATAGACAGGTTGACCAAATCAGCCCACTTCTTGCCATTTAAAGTGGATAAGTCTACAAAGAAGCTAGCGAAGATGTATATCGACAGATTATCAGATTGCGTAAAGTTTCAATGAGCATCATCTCGGATCAGGATAGTTGCTTCACATCCTATTTCTGGAGGAGTTTGCAGGCTAGCTTGGGCAACTAGCTCAAGTTTAGTACCGTATATCACACCCAAACAGACGAAAAGTCAGAAAGGACTATTCAGACTCTCGAATATATGCTTCACACTTATGTTTTGGATTTCAGAGGCTCTTGGGAGGATCATCTTCACCTGGTAAAGTTTGCTTACAATAAAAGTTACCAGGCCAGTATCGAGATGTCACCATTCAAGGATTTATATGAACGGTGATGTCGTACTCCTTTATCTTGGGATGATATTGGTGAGAGAGCCTTGTTGGGATCAGATATGATTATGGATGCAGCTGAGAAGGTGAAGCTCTTTAGAGATAGACTTCTTGTGGCGCAGGACCGACAGTGGTATTGGGCTGATAGCCACCGAAGACCCTTAGAGTTTGAGGTATAGGTTTTGTTTGTATTGCTTGTGATTGCTTTGTTTCATATTTAGTATTAAGGTTATATTTTGTTCTAGGTTAACAATTTTGTATTCTTATAGATTTCTCCAATACGGGACACGATTCGCTTTGGTGGAGGCGAAAAGCTTAGTCCACGGTATATTGGACCCTTTGGTTTTCTTGCGAGGGTCGGTGAAGTGGCATATAGACTAGACTTGCTTTCTACACTGGAGGGAGTGCATGATGTATTCCATGTGTCATAGCTGAGATAATACATGGCAGACCCTAGTCACATATTGGATCACACGAAGATCGAGATGGGTCCGACTCTCAGCAAATCAGAGCAGCCAATGGAGATTCTGGATAGCAGAAAGAAGGTACTGCGGAACCAGACGATTCCCTTAGTACGCATCCCGTGGAGGCATCACTATCTAGGAGAGTCTACCTGAGAGAGGGAAGCCGAGATGCATGAGCGATACCCTTAGCCGTGAGGTATCGTTCTTTCTTTCTTGCTGTAATTTTTTGTTCTAGTGTTACTTTTTTCCTTCAATTTTCAGGACAATTTTTTTCTAAAGAGGGTAGACTTGTCACTACCATATTTCTATATGAGGGAATTTTATCATTTAGCATATTTTATATTTAGTGATTAAATATTTATATATTTTGCTACTAATTAATTAAATTGTGTTGTGTTACATATTTATTAGTTAGTGGCCTAGCCTATTATTTGGACTTGTCATTAGTGGACACAATTAGATTGTCATGACACATTGAGCCAAATATGGGATTAGGCCCATTACACTCTTTTCTTTTAGTTAATTAATGAGATTAGATTAGTTTCATGTAGAATTAGAAGCTTCATAAGGAAGATTTTGAAAAGGACGGTACCGGCATGGACAGTTGGACAGCTTGAAAGAGGCTTGGCCGGCCCTCCCTAATTAAATATCACAACTAACTATTGAGGGGTATTTTTGGCATTGTAGTTTACTTGGAGAAGGGGATGGAGGGGGCCGGCCACTATCGGAGGGGTTATCTCCCTCTCTCTTTTTTCATTAGTTCATTTCTAATTAGATCCCAAATTGTGTTCTTCCCCAAATATTACATTCCTCCACCAAATTTACCCTAATTCACTCTCATTCCTTTCCAATTACATCATCTAAGGAGAATTAGAGCTTGGATTACAAGAAGCACTTGAAGAAGAAGGAGTTGGCTAGGAGCTTGTGTCCTAATTGTGTCCATTGAGCAATTTATTGAAAATCCATCTCCCAATAGATAAAATTATGATTTTCCCTATAATTTAGACTATAATTCATGCACTTAACCATTAGGAAACCTTCCTTGGCTTAAGGCTACTCATAGGAGTAGAAACTAGGTTCATAGGACCCTTATTATAATTTCTACATTAAGATTTGTGCCATTTTGGGTAAATTTTATGATTGATGCATCAAGTATGTGTCATGAGATTAATTAGATTTAATCAGACTTAGATTGATGATATGGGACTAGATACATATCCACAATTGGACACGAGTAGAGCTTATCATGGTATTTTATGATACTGTTTGATACGGGATTTATTTTGGGTGATTTGTGTAATTAATCTTCAATTTTTATTGTAACTAATTAGTTTAGTTATATAAATATGTAATTGAGATGTATTATTGGTATTTGTAATGAATTGGGAGAAATTGGTATTCTCTTGGGTGCGTATCATAGAGTATCATATTTTAGCATGCTAAGTGTTTGTTTAAGTTCCCTAGTGTGTGCGTATGTGTTATATATATATATATATGTATATGTATTGGAGTTGTGTTTATGATGTTCATACCTTTTAGTGTATACTTATTTATGTGTTAGAATCATATTGGTATCAGTTAAGTAGGGAAGCACTGTCTTGTGTTGTTCATTGTGTTGTTTGTATCAGTTGATTAGGGGTCTTTCATTAAGAGTATCTTGTGCTCAGTTATGGTTGTGCACTGATAAATGGGAGCAATGAGGTTAGTAATCAGTTGAAGGGGGTGTTATTGGTCGGGCAAGTGGCATATAGCACAACAGCAATAAGAGGGTGGATTAGCAGTCGGGTTTATCATATGTGCAGCAGCAACAACTGTTGTGTGTTATTCACAGTGAACAACCACACAACAGTGTGTATATTTGTTGTGTTGTTTAGGGGTTGGGCTTTGGGCTATGGTATAGCAGTTGAGAGCCTTCCCTTGGAAGCATAGCAGTGCAAACCAGCAAGGTCGATGTTGGGGTTAGCCATTAAGTTGAGTCATGATATTAGTTAGTGTATTAAAATGCTAGTTAGTATTAGATATCTGTTATTTAACAAATAATGTTATAAGTTGTGTATATTAGTTAGAGTTATCAGTTAGAGTTAGCAGTTAGTATATAGTGTGAAGATAAGTTAAGTTATATATTATTACATTAGTGTATCTATTAGTATAAGTATCAGTTATAAGTTATGTTAAGTATATCAGTTGTTAGTATAGTGTATATATGATATCAGTTAGTATAGTGGCAGTTAGTGTATATTAGATATAGTTAGTATATGTTAAGATATTTGTCATATCTTTAGATGTTGGTATTGGGTATCAAGAGGGTAGTTAGATATCGGTACCAAGATGGCTCAAAGCCAAGGTAATCGATACTAAGTTAGTGTTAGCTAAAGGATAGCTAGTGTTATATATATATATATATATATATACTTAGTAGTTATAATACTCTTGTATCCCGTAATAGCTAGTATAGCCAAGATAAGCAGTATATGGACCCAATAACCTAGATATAAACTCATACAACCTAGAAATAGCTAGTTGACCAAGTTGGACTAGTGTGACCTAGACATGACCTAAAAACTCATATTAGTGTATTTTAACTTATTTCTCACTTTATTACACCCATTGACATGATATTCATATATATAGTTTTGTGTGACACCAGCTCGGATACCGAGAAATAATATTTTCTCAGGACCACAAGAAAGTACATTCTCTGATAGTTTTCTTATTTGATTGTCTCTATGTACATGTATTTATTATCGAGATATCTGATTCCTGACATGATGGTTACACGGATTGGTATACGTGGATCCTCGTCATGAGATATTATTATTGTGATTACTCAGTGATCATTATGTCGCTCTTCGTGATTACTTAGTAATTATGTGATATATTCGTGATTATATAGACCGTGATCATAATGCATGATATTATAGACCGTGCATCATGATATACGTGTTATAACATATCATGATTTGGATCCGTGTACTAGTCGGGGGTTGGGAAAGTATTAGTGCATATGTGATCATACCTTATAGCCTGTGATTTAGTGTACCTATGATAGCTAGCAGATTATACAACTCATGTGTGGTCACGCTAGCTTCCCTTTTATATATAGCTCGTGTTTGGACCAAGCCGGTCACATTATCTTACTAATATTTCAAGGCACATTTACTATATTGTCTTCTTTATTCCAGTTTATTACATTGATGTTCCTCACCATATTGTTCTCAGTTATTTCCATTATTCAGCATAATATTTCTTCTCATGATATTTGCTAGTTCAGTTACTTTCATCATTTATTTTCATTGCTAATTATGTCTCATAGTTTCTGTCAATTATTAGAACTGTTATTGGGTTGTACTTTGCTCTAATTCTGATTGGATATATTTTTTAGATAATTCATTGGAGGACTGGTGTCATACGTACTATAGACTATATAATGGTGAGCCAGTTGAGTTAGCACCCATAGAGCATGTTGAGATAGTACCAGCAGTCGATGAGACTTGGCTAGTTCATTTATGACATTATTATGTCAGTTAGACACTTTTGGCATGTATTATATTTGAGATCATTGAGTTACGATTAGACTATTGGACTTTTGAAGTATTGTGACTCTGTATTTCTTTCTTCTATTCCATATCGTGACATATCTTCCTCTAGTTTTATATTATGATTGAGTATTGGTTAACAATATCATATTATTATATTGTCCTCCATTTGGGAGTTGAGATATATGTTTAGGATAATAAACGAGAAAATATTTGATGAATGCGGAAAATGAGGTCTTGTGCGAAGACCCGCCCTTCTTTTATGTTTACAAATAAGATTGTACAAATTTGATCCAACACGAGGATGTCTAAGTACAATTTATTTAATCTGGGGGAATATTGCTATAGGTGTCTGATCTGCAGTCGATCACTTTAGCCCTTAGACCACACGATGTTGAAAAAGTGCCATGGAAGACAGGTAGCAGCTTCGAAGGTTGCTAAAGTGGGTGGATGCCCGATGCCAAAGTCGTCGAACCCTTCTCTTTGCCTGAGCTCTGGATTCTCCTCTCTCTTTCTCTCTCCTCTATTTCTCCTTTCAATCTGTCGACCTTGTCCTCTGTTGATAGAGGTCTCTATTTATAGAGTTTTAGTGACAGTGACCACTCAGTCGGTGTAAAAACCGAGTAGTGGAAAGTACAATACCCTTTTACACAACGGTTAAAATAACCAATGCCTACGTATAGATGATCTTTTGAATGAGCGTATGATACGGGTCCAACTAAGGGACAAAATGCGTATAACTGCTACGAAGATCACGACGTAGAAGCCACGTAGGTAGGTATCCCTCGTGTAGAAGAAGTTGGCATAGAAGCCAATGTCTGTCACTATGGCATAGAAGCCAAATAGTTATCAAACCGGTATATGAGCCGAATAGGCATAGAAGCCGAGTGGTCATAGTGGCCGAGTGGGCGTAGAAGCCGAGTGGTCATAGAGGCCGAGTAGGCGTAGAATCCGAGTAGGCACAGAAGGCCGAATGGGCGTAGAAGCCGAGCAGGCACCGAAGCTGAATGGGCGTAGAAGCCGAGCAGGCACCGAAGCTGAATAGGCGTAGAAGCCGAGCAGGCACCGAAGCTGAATAGGCGTAGAAGCCATTGCGTAACGTGCCAGAGTGATGATGTGGACGTCTTAGCCAAAATTATGGCTCTTGGAGATAATCAGATCTCTTGTATTAAATGCAGAGATCTGCCCCCATCCTGTGCATTAAATGCAGATACTTGTCTTTAAGATTTGCATTATTCTGCATATTAAATGCAGATACGCACCTTGAATCCTGTGCGAAGAGTAACCGCTGTCATGGCAGTCTGTTCGTCTTCTGTGGAGCATAAGGAGCTCACGTTTGCCTGTGTAAAACAAGGCAACGTATTCCCTTGTATGCGTAGGAGCAGCTCTCGCAAAGTGGATGTCACTGAACGACGGTTCGGTGACATTTAATCGAATCTCCTGCATTAAATATAGAGATCCGCCATCATCCTGCGCATTAAATACAGAGGCGTATTTTGAGGGTCTGCCACCCTTCTGTGCATCAAACGCAGAGACGTGCCTCAGGCATCTGTCAGTATTTGGCGCATTAATTACAGAGACGTGCCTTGAGGGCCTGTCACCACCCTGTGCATTAAATGCAGAGACGCGCCTCGAGTCCCGTACGGAGTGTAGCTCTTGACGTGGCAGGCGGTTTGTCTTCTGCGGAGCGTAAGGAGCTCTCATCTGCCTGTGTAAAACTAGGCAGCGTGTTCCTCTGTGTTTTAAAAGCGGTTTACGCAAAGGAAATGGTAGTAAATGACAGCCTGGGTTGCAGTGTCGCGCCATCATTATAGCTGTCGCCTGGGTAGTCGAGCGGTATCCCTTTCTCAGAAGTCCAGACGTCAGGTTCATTGCAGGATCTGACAGGTTCATTTCGGAGAATACGAAGCGTCTCTCGTACACTTCAATGCTGCATTAAAAGCGGATGAGTTTTACGCCATAAGGGCGATGAAGCACCCTGTTTACGCTGAAGCAGCCTGGATATACTACCCTACGTGGATGGTCCTCGAGCCTATATTTCACGCTGTGCTCGGAGGAGAAGCTCTGTTCGTACGTTGAAGGCTCTGAAGTCCTCTGTTTATGCTGCTTTGCATCAATATGCTGCGTAGAGCTATCCAGTGTATTTTTTATGCTTCTACAAGACCCCCTTCAAAGCTTTTAAATTCTTTGTAATTTAAAATGCTTTGAATGAAGCATGAACCGCTCCTCGTAACTCAAAACGCTCTGAGTGGAGCCTGAAACGGTCAAGCCTGACACGTTCTTTCATGGCTGACTTTATGGCAGAGTTTATTGGCAATCGGTGCTCTCTCTCGCCTATAAAAAGGCTAAGGAGTTCTCATGTTCTTCCCATACTTCCTTTATTATACAGAGATGGTGGTCGAAGTTCGTCGGGTCGAGTTGAGGAAGAAGGAGATCATGCTCTTCCACAATATAAAGAGCCAAAAAAGATGGCATCTTCGAGCAAATGTCCTCTTCAACGATGGATCATGGAAGGATATCATAGCCTCCTTTGCTCGGGATAATCAACAACTTTGTATGGTGGTTCTTCGGGAGAGAAGAAGAATCATATTTCACCATGCCGCTTGCAAGCGGTACCTTCTCCCGTTACCTCCGTGGCACGAGATGTAAGAAAGCAGATTTACTCTGCTTTTCTTCTGTTGGCGGTATGGATCTATGCCCAGTTCTGTATCCTCCCGCCATGGGTCACCTTCTTGTTCATCGACTGTGGATGTCGATGAACTGCCATGGAAGAAGAGGAAGACCTTCACCAATGTGAGAACCTGGCAGAACAGCTTCTCGGTGCGATCTTCAGACGATGATGAGGAAGCCCTTCGTAGACGGGGTTTCCCTCATATGTAATCATGAGAAATGAAGAAAAACCCTTGTAGATTGGATTTCCCTCATATGTAATCATGACTTTAATTTTAATAAAATCGTCTTTCTTCTTCATATGATCATGTTGCCATACTTTGCTGTGAAGTCTGAATATGTGTAGCTTCGACACGTCTGATTCTTTATGCCGACTCTGTTTAGAAAGAGTGCTAGGTCTTGTCCTGTCTTTTACGCATAACTTAGGTATGCGTAGAAAGCCGCTTTAGTATTCGAGTGTTCGAACTGTCCTGCTGTTTAGGAGTGAGGAACCGCATAGAATTCTGAACTGTTACTTCTGATAAACAGAATTTCTTTGTTTAGACATCGTCTTCAAGAATAATTTTTTGAAAATCCCTTTGGGGCAGGGCGAGAAATGGCTGTCAAACTGATTTTCCATCTTGGTAGATAAAATATTCAGACTGGAGTCTGGATGAACTTTGAATCGACCCATGAAGAAGAGTAATTTTTTCAATGTTGAACTCTGTATGCTTCGGGTACTTGGGATATCTTGATGTCAAGAGGGAGTATCTTCTGTGTGAACTCTTTGCAATTGACCGCTTTGAGAACCATTCAGATGTACGCGTACTCTGGCCGGCGTACCTTTCAGATGTGCGGGAAGTCATGGAGCACAAAATCATAAGTTGGAAGCCTCTGAGCATAAACAAAACACCATCGAGCGTGAAATCATAGACTTATAGTTCCTGAGCGTGAAGTCATAGGTTTGTAGCCTCTCAAGCATAAAAGCTACCGAGCACAAAGGCATCCGGGCGTAAAACCCGACTTGTAGCTGACGAACGTAAAGCCGTAGATTCGTAGCTGTCGAGCGTAGAAAGCTTCTTAGCGTAGAACTGTAGATTTGTTGCTTCTGAAAAGAAAATTTTTCGAGCGTGAAGTCGTGGATCCGTCGCCTCTGAGCGTAAACTAAGCGCCACCGAGCATGAGATCATCGATTTGGTATCTGCTGAGCATGAAGTTGTAGGTTTGTAGCCTCTCGAGCATAAAAGCTACCGAGCATAAAGGCATCCGGGCGTAAAATCATAGACTTATAGCCTGCGAGCGTAAAACCGTAGATCTGTAGCTGTCGAACGTAGAAAGCTCCTTAGCGTAGAAAACACGAACCTGCTTTGTACGAAAAACTTTTGGAATTCGGGGTCTGAGGAGTCCATCCGAACTCTATATATATCCCAAGTTTCTGAGAGAAAAACTTTCCATCCGTCTTCTGCGAGAGAAAGCTTTCGATTGTTTGAGTTCTTCTTCGTTTCTTCTTCGAGTCTTCAAAGTTTCCAGCAATGGCCTCGAAGCAAGCTTCCTCCACTAAGGGAAAGAAGGTTGATTCTTCTTCTCGTTCTTCCGCTTAAGTGAGAGCATCTTTAGTTGGACAGGGCGAATCCCATTCTGAGCGGAGCATCCCGCCGACGAGTAGTGCACCCGGCCGGGAAGGTAGAGCTTTTGGAAAAAAAAGAGAATGACTAAAAATCCTTCGCACACGTTGAACGTGACCGTGCTAGATCATCTTCTGTGCTGATAGCCTCTTCGAGGAAGATGACGCACGGAGAAGTTCTATCTTTTTATGCCCACATTTCTAATATGCCAGCGTAAAAACTTCATTTTTTCGCAGTCGAGCGTAAAAGCTTTGACCGCCGAAAACTTGGTGTATACTATTAAAATTTGAGTTTTATGCTTGTGGTTGAGAGTTTCGGCATAACAACTCAATTTAATCAGTCCGGCGTAGAGCACGGACCGTATACTGATAATCTTGAATTTTACGTTTAGGAAATGGATTCCATCGTAAAAGCTCAAGTTTCACAGTCTCGGCGTAGAGCACGGACTGTTAATTTTTTTGCGGATGCTGCAAGTCCTGTAATGTCTAGTTATAGGAACTGACGTATTTCTCTTTGTACTTTTGCAGTCAACTTGCATGAGTCTCCGTAAGCTGAGATGATGGGCTCTGCCGCCGGGATGCTGCACTCCAACTATCTGGAGGATCTGTCGTACGTGACATTTCCTATCTCCGGGCCCCAGTATCCCGAAGGAAGGGCAATTCTGATATCGGCTCAGGGCGAGCGAACGCTGCTGAACTTGATCAACGGGGATCCCCTAACGTAAGTAGACAGGGAGCAATACCTGAAGCCGGCTTTCCCCTTTGGGGACATGATTGACAAACAGTCCCAGACAAAGCCCAAGTGAGAACTTTGGGTTTTGCCCGCCGAGGGTTTGGTCTTGTACCTGCCCAATATGCCGAGAGACTACCCCATCTCGGCCTTCTTCCATGCTACGCATCCCAGGAGGATGTCGTGGACGCTGACCCCCGATCTTCACGGCAAGCCAGGGAAGATCTTTAATCTGAGAGGAGCTGACCAGGGGTCGTGTGTCAGCCGCCCTTCCAGCTCTGTGACGCTGTTCAGGGGGCTGTACCCGGGCAGTGTGCCGAGTGAAGACAGTTTGGTGATCCAGCCAGTCCAGTTACCGACTTTCTGTAATAATTTTATGGGGCGCGGGGGAGTATATCCTAAGGTGAACCCTCGGTGTGGCGGGTGGATCACCCCTTCAAACCTTCGATGGGCTCGCTTAGTTGATTGGGCCTTGAAGCATTTTTAGACCGAGTTGGAGAACATCGGTTTGTTTGCAGCTGTGAGTGCTACCAGTGTTGGGTTACCTCCTAACCCTAACCTGTTCCTGGCACTGTTGGAGCGATATATTTCGCTCACCGGGACTTTCGCCACTCCACTAGGGGAGTTAGGATTGGCCCTCCATGAGATGGCAGAGATCTCGAGACTGCCGATGGGGGATACTCCATATGAAGAGTATGTTCCCACGAACCGGGAGCTGGAGGATTCAGACCCTCGGGTAGTGGAAGTATATCAGGAGCTGATGTGCCACTACCTCGCTTGTACCTCTTTTTATGGCGAGCCTTCAGATTTGGCTCATATCACCAAATGGACGTCCTATCTTTTCTTCCACCAGTCCAGGACTGCTAAGCCGGAGAAGGTATTGGAGGGCAAGGATCTGCTTGTGAATCCCCTGAGTGCGCTTAATGCTCAGGTAGTTGACGATCTTATGGTGGATGCTGGTGCTCCGGCCGGTTGCTCGACGAAGGGTTGGGAAAGTATCCTGAAGGCACTAAGGCCTATAGTTATTTGAGGCGCTGTCACAGGCCTCTGTCTAGGGAGGCTCAACTAGCTGGTTTCCTCTCCATATGGCTGTACCGAGTAGTAGTGCCTGGCGTCGCATCTGCATACCGCATTCACCGTAACACGATATGGCCTGTAGTGCGTCTGGTATTCGGGGCAAGAATAGGCTTGCTTCCTGCCATAGTGTGTCGTATACAAGCTGGCCTGAGGGCCATGACTGACAGGCTGCTCGTTGATAAAATTCGGCGTAATAGCTTCCCCAGGGTAGAATTACCATACCTGTATTTGATGGGATGGTTAATTCACCACAACCCCCGGGTGATATCTCCCGGTTCCGACAGTAGTTCGGGGGGTAGTTTTTTGTTGAACTACCGGAAGTCTTCCTGGAACGTGAACACAGTTATAGACTGTCGGCGGGCGCTAGGCTTCAATCACAGTTGGAAGCTTTTTTGTACCGTCCCTTCTGTACATCGTAATCAATCGAGGATTAGGCTCGAAGATTCGGGTAGAGAGAAGACCATTCTTTCTCCCGAAGCTTTTAATTGGTTGGTCTGTATTAGACCATCCCATCTGCTGTACAGAAGCGAAGATTATTGCTTCTTGGAGCCCTACTTGCCCTGTTGGTTTGCCCGGCAGTTTGGGTATGATCAGTTGCACGTGGGCAATGCCGTCACCAGCTTGAGGTCCAAAGGTGGACTCATTGATGGAGCGAGGGGATGGTGATATTTTATCATGGGCTGTACTGGGGCAATTTTTACTGTGCCCGTCATTACACTCTCCACGGAGCTGCGCATTCTGCATTCGTATGCCCAGTTCTATGTGACAATGAACACCTTCCATCGTGATTTTGATATACATGGAAGCTTTAGGGTGCCTTCTTCCAAGCCTGGGGGAAGAGTTGAAGTCCCTTCGGTTTCTTCCGACGCGGGTGAGGAGTCCGTTACCCCGGATGAGCCTCTGGTATCGGTACCTAGGGGTGAAGTACCTCCGCCTGCGGGGGCTTTGGTAGTTTCTGGGAAGCGAAGGGCTCCTGCTCCCAAGGAGACTTCCCCCCGTATGAGGAAGAAGAAGATGGTAAATCGTCCTCTCCGGATTCCTGGCATTGAGGCTCCTGGAGGAGAGCTTGCATCTCCCCGTGTTAGGGATGATCCTTTGATTGGAGGTTCCTCGCCTTTTAGAGAGGGACCTTCTATAGTTCCGGCTGGTGGTGCCGGAGAATCTCAGCTGGATGCCGTCGTCGCCGCTACTGCTTCAGGTAGTGGAACGAGGTCGCCTTCAGGGCTGAGTATAATAAAGTTCCATATACCTCTAGCCGGATCGGCATCAGGAGGGACTTCTGTCGCGCCTGTGAGCGCACCTAGCGAGATTCCAGTTGATGAGCCTAGGTTGGATTTTGAGGAGGACCTGGAAGACTACTTGCCAGTGTCGGTTCGCAGACCCCTTTCTCCAGGTATGACAGCTCGCCTAGCATTATTAAGAAATGATTTAGCTGTACAGGCTGCAGATGCGACGTATATGCCATCGGCCATGGGTAAATGTCATCTTTTATGCCTCTTCTTTGGGAAAATTAATATTATGTTGATATTAACTTCCTTTTGTCTTCTTTTCAGGGGAAGACCTCTTCGGAGAGGGTGATGTAGACGCGCCTTTTGGCTCTATGTCAGGTCCTAGTGATAACACGGAGGTACCTGATTTTGAAGAGGAGACATCTTCGGGTGCTGGCTTGCCTGTCGAGGAGACTCTTGAGATATCTCAAGAGGAGGACGAGCCTGTCATTGCGACAGTGCCTCTTTTGAGTACGCCGGTCACTTCGTCCGGTGTTGGCAATTCTTCTTTCGTCCAACTCCTGTTGAGGCGACAGCCGTGGCGATATTGTCTGTGGTAATTTCTGTGGGGGAAGTCGCCACCATCGCGGACACTCCCTGCGTTCATACGGACCTAGTTGCGCTGACCGAGCAGTACACCGGTATCTTCTATACCACTTTGAGAACGCTAATGTCAATGGTGTTGGCGAAGAGGCTGGACTTTGCGTCGCTGAAGAGATCCTCTCGGTTCTCGATAGAGACGATCAGGGAATTCAATGATACCGGGGTAGCTGATGCGCTGGAGGCGATGGTTAATGTTTTGGAGCAACCCATTAACGAATACCTGCAGCTAGTTCGAGGCAATATTGAAGCTCTGGTCCAGGCCAGATACTTCTTTAGGGTCCTCCGGCAAGATTCTGTATGCTACAAAATCTATAAAGGGACTTCTCCAGTCTCTCCTGGGAGGATCTGTGTCTACCGCATGGCTGCGTTCAATGTGGAAGTTATTTTTCACATAGAATAAATCTCTGTTAAGAAGGATTACCGAATTCTGCCTTCTTACAAGAGTAGCTAAATCTGCAGCTAGACTTGCTAGGGCATCATCTTCCAGATTCTGAGATCGAGGTACATGCTCAAGGAAGAATCCCTTGAATGTCATGGCTATCTCGACCGTTGCTTGGTGATAGGGGATGAGGTCAGGATTCCGGACTTCATATATTCCTCTGACTTGATTGACGATCAGCAGAGAATAACCGAAGGCTTCCAGAGATTCGACCCCCAGCTCTTTAGTGACTTGGAGCCCAATTAATAGAGCGTTGTACTCCACCACATTGTTAGAACAGGGCTCGCTAAGAGAATATGCTCGGTAGATAACGAGTTTATCAGGGGTGACTAGGACGATCCCTACTCCTGAAATCACGTTTCCCCCGGGACCAGTCCTGGAGGTGCCATCGAAGAACAGTTACCATTCATCATCTTCCATTGCGGAATTACACTCTGCAACTTCGTCGGAAATGTCCTCGTACAGTTTGGAGGACTCCGGGATCGGATGAGCAGCTAAAAAGTCAGCCAATGATTGGCCTTTGACGGACTTCTGAGGGACGTACACCATGTCATATGGCGTTAATAACATCGCCCAAGTCGCGAGTCGGGAATTAAGGACACTTGGCTTGCTTATCAGCACCCGAAGAGGATTGATCCTAGAGATGATATGAATGGTTTGGCCCGTGACATAGTGTCGCATTTTCTGAATAGCGAACATCAGAGCCAAGCATTCTTTCTCCACAGGGTTATACCGGTGTTAGGCTTCGATCATCATCCTGCTGAGGTAGTAGATAGCCTGCTCGTGGCCCATATCGTTCTTTTGTGCGAGAAGGGCTCCCAGAGAATGATCCATTGCTCGAACATATAGTACGAATGGTCTTTCTATGACGGGAGGTACCAGAACTGGCGGGCTAGTGAGGTAGCGCTTGATATCTCCGAACGCTTGCTGACAGGCTTCGTCCCATGCGAAGGATACACCTTTCTTCATGAGATGAGAAAAGGGCTGGCATCTCCCGGAGAGGTTGGATATGAATCTTCGGATATAAGCCAGACGACCTTGAAATCTCCTGAGTTCCCTCAGATTACGGGGTGGTCGCATTTCTAAGATGGCCTTGACTTTATCCGAGTCCACTTGAATGCCTTTGGCGGTGATGACAAATCCCAAAAATTTGCCGCTAGATACCCCCAGAAAGGACTTTGTAGGGTTCATTTTGAGTTAATGTTGGCACATCAATTCAAATACTGTCTTCAAGTCTTGGATGTGATTATCCCTGAGGCGGCTTTTGACAGCTATATCGTCCACGTAATACTCCACTGTCTTGCGTAAATGCTTATGGAATATGTTGCTCATAGCGCGTTGGTACATAGCCCCTGCATTCTTTAATCCGAAGGGCATGACCGTATAGCAATATACCCCCAGTGGTGTCCGGAAGGCGGTATGCTTCTCGTCTTCAGGATGCATCTTGATCTGATTGTATCCTGAGAATCCGTCCATGAAAGACATACGTTCAAAACCGCATGTATTGTCGATCATGACGTCTGTGATGGAAAGAGGGAACTCATCCTTGGGGCAGGCTGCATTCAGATCTCGGTAATCGATGCAGATACGTACTTTTCCATTCTTCTTCATGACCGGGACAACATTGGCGACCCAGTCGGGATATTGTTCCTCATGGATGAAGCCGCAGGTTATCAGCTTCTTGACTTTAGCTTCAATGGCGTCCATCATGTCCGGGCGGAACCGGCGTTGGTGCTGCTTCACAGGCTTTGGATCGGGCAGTATGTTGAGTTTATGAGTAGCTACCTTTGGATCAAGATCTGGCATATCCTCATAAATCTACGCAAAGACATCGATATATTCTTTTATCAGTTGGATAATTTTTTCTCTTCCTTCTTCGGAAAGGTTGTTACTAATAAATATCGGTCTTGGTAAAAGTTTATCCCCAACGTCAATTTGGATAACTTCATCTTCAGTGGGAGGTTCTCTCTGCTTGAAGCGGAACTCCCATTGTGTATCCATCCGCTGAGCCCAAGCATCATTTTCAAACAGTTCAGATTCTTGTTCGTCTGATTCGAAGGAATCTGTCACTACCATATTTGCTGATAATGTTTGCTCGAGAGCGTGAGATGAGTCGGAGGGCGATGAGCCATCTTGAAAAGAGAAAAAAATATCCTCATTCGACTTGAAAGTCGTAAGGGAGGTGGCATACCCTAACCCGAAACGGGTTTGTTGATAGTGGGGATTGCCGAGCAGCGGTATTCGTTTGCCTTTCCCATAGTTGAGACCTGGTTCCATCCTCAAGTTGTAACCCATATTTTGCATGATCTTCAAGGCTTACGGGCTATACCTGTGAACTTGCATTTCACTAGCATCGTCATCGAAGGAATCCTCTTGTATAGTCTGATCATTGCGCATGCGGCCGAAGACTATTGAACTCTGACCGTTACGGGCAGGTAGAACAATGAAGATAGAATCCTCATGTGGTCTATATATTGTGGTGACATTGGATGATGACGCCACTTCCCATATGTACGGATGATAGGAATCTATAGCTGCCAAGAATTTTCGTGCTATAGGCTCTATATCGTCATGGGGAGAGGGTTCCTGATTTGGAATCTGAACGTCGGTATACTGGAAAAGAGGTCCATTGTTATTATCAGAAACTGTATTCCTGGTTGCTTTTATATCACTCGGCTGCGTGTTGCGCCGAAGGTTGATGATTAAGGGCGGAGGCTGCATATCTGCTCAGAGGAAATATAGACATGGCAGGTTTTGTGGACTTAACACTCTGGTGTACTTATGGCTAAGCACGGATGTTGGTGTACTTATGGCTAAGCACGGATGTTAAGTGTAGATAACAACCGATATCAGAGGTAATATGATAGTCGATAGCCGAAAGTTTATTCAGAGGTGATATGAACATGACAAACTTTTGATTGTGATTCCATTGGGGATGGAGGTACACGTCTGCTCAGAGGTAATATGGATATGGCAGTTTTTGTTGGACTTAACACTCTGGTGTACTTATGGCTAAGCACGGATGTTAAGTGTAGATGACAACCGATATCAGAGGTAATATGATAGTCGATAGCCGAAAGTTTATTCAGAGGTGATATGAACATGACAAACTTTTGATTGTGACTCCATTGGGGATGCAGGTACACGTCTGCTCAGAGGTAATATGGACATAGCAGTTTTTTGTGGACTTAATACTCTGGTGTACTTATGGCTAAGCACGGATGTTAAGTGTAGATGACAACCGATATCAGAGGTAATATGATAGTCGATAGCCGAAAGTTTATTCAGAGGTGATATGAACATGACAAACTTTTGATTGTGACTCCATTGGGGATGGAGGTACACGTCTGCTCAGAGGTAATATGGACATGGCAGTTTTTTCTGGACTTAACACTCTGGTGTACTTATGGCTAAGCACGGATGTTAAGTGTAGATGACAACCGATATCATAGGTAATATGATAGTCGATAGCCGAAAGTTTATTCAGAGGTGATATGAACATGACAAACTTTTGATTGTGACTCCATTGGGGATAGAGGTACACGTCTGCTCAGAGGTAATATGGACATGGCAGTTTTTGTGGACTTAATACTCTGGTGTACTTATGGCTAAGCGCGGATGTTAAGTGTAGATGACAACCGATATCAGAGGTAATATGATAGTCGATAAGCCGAAAGTTTATTCAGAGGTGATATGATCATGACAACCTTTTTGTCCGAAAAAATTACTATAGAGTGATTTTTCTTCTGAAGGATCCACTGGGAAAACTTTTGAGGGACTCATCATCCGGTATTTTTCTGTAGTGATTGTCCCCTTGTTTTATAGATGCAAGGTGATGACCTTGGCATCGATCAACTCCTGAATTCTTCTTTTTAGCACATAGTAGGCCCTTCTAGGATGATGAGTGTACCGATGAAAGAGACAATAATCTGGGTAATCGACTTTGTCGGCCCTCTCAGGATATCTGATGTTGGGTAGCTGAAGCTTGTGTTCCTCTCTCAACATATTAAAGATTTCAATGATGTCATCTTCTTTGAAGGAGAAAGTCCCTTTTGGTCGTAGGGCTCCTGATGCCTGAGTTTTACAGTTTTCCGGAAATATTGTCGTCGTTGCATCATCTTCGGATCTTGAGGAAATTCTACCCCCGGCCTTGGATGCCGCCTTGTTCTGTCGAGGTAAATTACCCCCAGACATGCCGTGGCTTCTGGCCACAGAAACTGATTTAGCAGGAGCTGCCTCTGGTTGTACAGGATTAGATTTTGAAGTTTTGGGTCTCGTAAGAGATGCAGTATATCCTAACCCGAAACGAGCTTGTTGATGGTGAGAATTACCACGCACTGGTGTTCGTCTACCTTTTCCATAGTTGAGGCCTTGTTTCAGCTTCAAATCATAACCTATGCTTTGCATAATATTTAATGCTTGCGGGCTATATCTGTAGGTTTGTATCCTGCCAGTTTTAGACTTGCGAAATTATTCCTGTATGATCGGGGTATTCCGCCTGCGACCGAAGATTATTGGATGCTGATCGTCGCGAGTTGGTAGAATAATAAAGATGGAATCTTCGTGTGTCCACCTGTCATGACGACATTAGACGTTGATGTATCTTCCCATAAGATCTCCCCGCGTTTGACTGTTAGGGGAACTGAAGTCTGTTTATGACTCTTGTCTTTGCGTTTCTGGATCAGATAATCCTGCAGGTCAGGAGGAGTTGCAGAAGAAGAAGATGATGGTTTGTTCCTTCTGCACCCATTGGTGGGCATGCGGATGATGGGAACCATGTTTTTTCCTGTGCCACCCATATACAACAGGTTGGCCACTTGGATGGCGGATAATCCCCGAGGAGGGTGTCTTTCCGCAACTGGAGCCTTCTTTACGCTTAGGGACTTCGTCTGGCGTAATTTGGAGCTTTGCTCTGGTTGGCGTAAAGCTGAGGATGTCCTCAGGCGGCCATCAGCGTCTCGCGTAATTCAGAGGGCGTGCAGATTGTTTCTTTGCTGGCGTAAAGGCCGAGAAGTTGAGTAGCCCGCCGCTTGCTTTCCCTTGCGGAGATCACAGGGATCATCTGGTTCTCCGTAGAGGTCAGATATTATTTTATGCGTGGAGCATGTCTTGTACTTCTGATTTGGCGCTGAGGCTTTATCAGAAGTTCTGTCTATTCCGGCAGGGACGGGAGACTGAATTTTACGCGCAGAGCGCGGAGTATACTTCTGGGTTAGCGCTGAGGCATTGCCAAAAGTTTTGTCTGTTCAGCCAGAGACGGGAGACTGAACTTCATGCGCAGAGCGCGGAGTATACTTCTGGGTTAGCGCTGAGGCATTGCCAGAAGGTTTGTCGGTCCTGTCAGAGACGGGCGACTGAATTTTACGCGCAGGGCGCAGAGGGAGCAATGCTACAACCTCATTGGTCGGAGAGATCGGAGAGTCCACAGGAATAGTAGAGGATGTCTTGGGCATCCAGACCTTACGCAGCTTCCTGTTGTTTTGGACAGAGAGAGAGTGAGAGCTACCCCTTGTTCGGAGCATATCTTCGTAGGCAGACTGGTAGAACTGGGCGACCAGTATCTTTTTCACGGATCCCACGGATACCGCATCATGTTGAGCAATAGCTTCCTCATCAGAAAAGAAAGATGTCCCCTGCAGAGTCGCCATCTTGTTTAGGATAATAAATGAGAAAAGATTTGATGAATGTGGAAAACGAGGTCTTGTGCGAAGACCCGCCCTTCATTTATGTTTACAAACAAGATTGTACAAATTTGATCCTACACGAGGATGTCTAAGTATAATTTATTTAATCTGGGTGAATATTGCTATAGGTGTCTGATCTACAGTCGATCACTTTAGCCCTTGTACCACATGATGTTGAAGAAGTGCCGTGGAAGACAGGTAGCAGCTTCGAAGGTTGCTAAAGAGGGTGGATGCCCGACGCCAAAGTCGTCGATCCCTTCTCTTTGCCTGAGCTCTGGATTCTCCTTTCTCTTTCTCTCTCCTCTATTTCTTCTTTCAATTTGTCGACCTTGTCCTCTGTTGATAGAGGTCTCTATTTATAGAGTTTTAGTGACAGTGACCACTCAGTCGGTGTAAAAATCGAGTAGTAGAAAGTACAATACCCTTTTACACAAAGGTTAAAATAACCAATGCCTGCGTATAGATGATCTTTTGAATGAGTGTGTGACGCGGGTCCAACTAAGGGACAAAACACGTATAACTGCTACGAAGATCATGGCGTAGAAGCCACGTAGGTAGGTATCCCTCGTGTAGAAGAGGATGGCATAGAAGCCAATGTCTGTCACCATGGCATAGAAGCCAAATAGTTATCAAACCGGCATAGGAGCCGAATAGGCATAGAAGTCGAGTGGTCATAGAGGTCGAGTGGGAGTAGAAGCCGAGTGGTCATAGAGGCCGAGTAGGCGTAGAAGCCGAGTGGTCATAGAAGGCCGAATGGGCGTAGAAGCCGAGCAGGCACCGAAGCTGAATGGGCGTAGAAGCCGAGCAGGCACCGAAGCTGAATAGGCGTAGAAGCCGAGCAGGCACTTAAGCAGAATAGGCGTAGAAGCCGCTGCATAATGTGCCAGAGTGATGATGTGGACGTCTTAGCCGGAATTACGGCTCTAGGAGATAATCAGATCTCTTGCATTAAATACAGAGATCTGCCCCCATCCTGTGCATTAAATGCAGATGCTTGTCTTTAAGATTTGCATTATTCTGCGCATTAAATGCAGATACGCACCTTGAATCCTGTGCGAAAAGTAACCGCTGTCGTGGCAGTCTGTTCGTCTTCTGCAGAGCGTAAGGAGCTCACGTTTGCCTGTGTAAAACTAGGCAGCATATTCCCTTGTATGTGTAGGAGCAGCTCTCGCAAAGGGGATGTCACTAAACGACGGTTCGGTAACATTTAATCAAATCTCCTGCATTAAATGTGGAGATCCGCCATCATGCTGCGCATTAAATACAGAGGCATGTTTTGAGGGTCTGCCACCCTTCTGTGCATCAAATGCAGAGACGTGCCTCAGGCATCTATTAGTATTCGGCGCATTAATTGCAGAGATGTGCCTTGAGGGCCTGTCACCACCCTTTGCATTAAATGCAGAGACGCGCCTCGAGTCCCGTACGGAGTGCAGCTCTTGATGTGGCAGGTGGTTTGTCTTCTGTGGAGCGTAAGGAGCTCTCATCTGCCTGTGTAAAACTAGGCAGCGTGTTCCTCTGTGTACGTAAAAGTGGTTTACACAAGGGAAATGGCAGTAAATGACAGCTTGGGTTGCAGTGCCACGCCATCATTATAGCCGTCGCCTGGGTAGTCGAGCAGTATCCCTTTGTCAGAAGTCCAGACGTCAGGTTCATTGCAGGATCTGACAGGTTTATTTCGGCGAATACGAAGCGTCCCTCGTACACTTCAATGCTGCATTGAAAGCGGATGACTTTTACGCCATAAAGGCGATAAAGCACTCTGTTTACGCTGAACCAGCCTGGACATACTGCCCTATGCGGATGGTCCTTGTAACCTCCGATTTCCAATTTCCGAAATAATTAGATTTTTAAGTTATTTTAAATACCAAGTTTATAAAATAATTTCTCCTTAAATTCTTGTATTTGATTTTTGAACAATGGTCGATTTTAGAAAGTAATTTAAAATCTTTTATAAAAAATCATTTTTCCTAAATGTCGATGTATTATAAAATAAATAAATAAATAATAAAATATTTATATTTCTCTAGTTACAAATATTTTTTGGCTTGAAATCATAAAATTATTTATTTGATAAAAAAAAAATTATTTAAAGGACTAGTTGTTTTCTTCATAATAAATTTTTTTAAAATTCATTTGGGATAGTAAATAAATAAATTACATACTTTCGGAGATTTTTGCAATATGCATTAATTAGTCGCTATTCAGAATCAGTTAGCCTTGGATATATATGATCTGGGCCATCCATTATTGGGCCAAACCTCACCCTTCATCCCACACCCTCTCTCCCTATTTAAGTCCCTCATCACCATTCCCAAGAAACCCTAGTTAGCCCTCACAAATCCCCACAAGCCAACAAACCACCACTATTTTGTATGCTCGTGTCCGTGTGTCTAGCATTACCGTGTCAGCCGTGTTGGCCTCGGGTCCGACCCCGGGTGTCCCACCGTATCCATTCATTTTCTGTGTCCAGATTTACAACAGTACAATCAGATTTTTTTTCGTGTCCGACACACCCGGACACCTCCACCACAGTACACCCAACCCTGTGTCCAACACCCGGACACATCCACCTCCACCACAGTACACCGAACCCATCGTGTCCAGCCTTGGACCTCCTCACCCTCGCCGAGTCGACCGCCGCCTTGGATCCGCCTCAAACCCGTCGAACCCAGAACCGCCGCCGCCGCGAGCCGAGCACCCGCCCCAGCAGACTGAGCTCCGCCGACGCCTTGCCGGCCCGACCCCGGCGAGACCCCACCGCGCCGACGCCGTGCCCGCGTGACCCCGGCGAACCCCGACGACGACGGAGACCCCTCCCCAAATGTGAGCCCTCTTTTCTTTTCCCGTTTTCTTCTGTGAAGTAATAGTGAGTTAAACGTAATTAATTATATATTAATCAGTTAGTTAATATAATAGATTAGTTAGTTAATTAGATTAGTAGTTAATTATTAATTAATTAGTTTAGTAATTTCATATAATTAGTTTAATTTATAATTAGAGTAGTTAATTATTTCTTAATTAGTTAATTAATTCGTTAATCAGTAATTAATTTGTTAATCAGTAATTTAAATTATAACCAGTAGTTAGTTTATTTAATCAGTAGTTAATATAATTAGTTAATTTATATTTAAATAGTTTAGTTTTTATTTAGTTTATTAATAAATATAAGGATTTGATTATGTGAAAAACTATAATAATTTTTGGGTTATATTATTAGTTCCAATAATAAAAATAAGTTCAAAATTGTTTAATTGGACTGGTAGCCAAATTATTACTAGAGATATATAAATATATTGGCTTTTACGTAAATTCTAAATCTGTATAAATAAACTTTTAAATTGTAATTATTGTTCAAAATAATTTTAAAATAATTTTCATTCAATTAAGATATTACCTTAATAACGAACAACGACCTTCTATTATTAGCCTGGAATCCTTATCTCGGTTTTCGTGCCGAACTCCGATCTTGGACTTCTTTATATAGATTCTAGCTATTTGGACTGCTCCGGACCCATTGGAACTAACTGCTATTTCATTTGGGATCACCTTGAGGAGGGTGGCATTATACACATTCTTTGATTAGTTATATATATATAATGTTGATTGATATATATATGCAAATACGTATTTTGGTATATAAAATGTTATACGTACTATTTTGATATATATATATATATATATATCTCCTTATTGTTCAATTGGTATAGTATAATATGTATATGTGTATTTCCCTTAATATATATATGTAGGTATTTTGGTATAAAAATATATAATGTTTAGTATATGTATATATTTTGTATATATATATGTACTTAATATATTTTCAAATATGTATAATTAGTATAAATGTATATATATATATATATATATATCTTGTACATACAATTAATGTATTGTATTTGTAATTAATGTGATGTACTAGTATTAGTATATATTTTAATAATAACATTGACAATATATATATATTTTTAAAAATGTATTGTTAACATATGTATGAGTATACATATATAATGTTCAACTAGTATAAATCAGATATGTATTTAAAAGGCATATATATATATATATTGTAAATACATTTAAATTGGTGCATGTATAAATATTGTAAGTATTAATAAGTGTAATGTGTTTTACGTATCCCTACTAGGTGATCCTAGGTGACCGATATCATACCTAGAGAAGTCCCAAACTCGATATTTTTAGACTGTGTTAGTGTAGCATCTGATGCAAATGTGGTTTTGCTTGTGATATGTTATTGGACTGTTGGTTTACCCAGGGGATACTCTGGAACAGGACATCAATAATTATCAGCTAAGGACCCAAGGCGAGTACATTCTCTGATTAGTTTCTAATTTATGATATCTCCTATGTTCACTGTATCTAGTGTAAATATCCATGCTCTTGACACGCTGGTTACACGAATTGGTATACACGAATCTCGTCATGAGATGTTATTCCTTATTCATGGTGTAGCTTGTACAAGACTCGTTTCCTTGTTATCTTGTGCATGTACAGACACTGATTCCCGGGGAGACTTGCTACCTCCCTAGGGAATCCCGTGCCATAGCGTACCATGATTGGATCCATTATACCAGTCAGGGGTGGGGAGTATTTTAGTGTAGATATGTGATCATACCCAACTTTTCATGCATCATAGCTCACCCCACATCTCACGTCGGGTGCGGCCTGACCATATCCATGCTTCATAGCTGTTACGTGTGATTAGCCTGACCTCTACATGCATCATAGCTAACCAACGGTTAGCCTGACCTTACATGAATCATAGCTAATCACATGTAACCAGCCTGATCAAGTTCCCAAGCCGATCACATGTTAAAGCTAGTACTCATACACTTAGTCATAGGTTCTTGCTCATGGACATATTATTTCTTCTCCTGCATTTACTTACAGTATTTCTAGTATTTCTTTTATTTCTCGTACCTATACATGCTTCTGGTATATTTCCATCTAGAACTGCTACATAGTTTATATCATTAATATAGAACTGCTATTTAGAGATGTACTTTGCTCCTTCCTGACTGGAAAATATTTTTCCAGACTGTGAACTTAGTAGACTGGTTTCTGACACACTTGAGGATTGGAAGTTAATGATTGCAGGTAAGATTATTTTGTCGTTAGAAATGTCTTGTATTTCTTGCTTGCCTTGATATCTCATCGTGCTTTAGTTTTTGTGATTGAGTATTTCTAGCATTATTTTATGATATCCCCGTCTACTTATGGAGTTGGGTATTCACGTGAGATTGATTAGATAGTTACATGACCTAGACAGCGTTCTACTGCCGATGCTGTGGCGTAGGCTGGACGTACCCACGCACTCGTGCCCCTAAACCGGGTGTGGGTCATGACACGTTTTAGTGGTGGCCCATGCAGGTCAGACTTCGCTAGTTGTGCGATGTCGTAGTAGTGCGACGTCATAGTTATACTATTGCGTACCTGTTATAGAATATAGGACATAGGATACTAGGATGAGAGAGGATACTCAATCACTAAATTAATTAAGAGATTCCTGGGACGACCCTTGAGAGTCTCATTATAAATTTTCCAATTTAAATCCTTCCCCCTTGTTCCCGTCTACCCTCACTTGTTGTTATTGAACTTGATCCTTATTGATCAGTTATTAAATTAAAATCTTGGTATCATTGTTGAGTTTGATTCTTGTTGACCAGTTGTTAAATTTAATTCTTGGTATCGTTGTTGAGTTAATTTCCTATCGAGATGAATTTTACGGGCTAAAATTTACGGTATCATCTGATAACATATCTTGATGAGAACAGTGAGAAAGGTAAAACGTCTACTTTGGTTATGGACCTTAGAGTTTATCACAGCCATATTAGCTGTGGTGACGAGAACGTAGGAACCTGACTTGGATGTACATACTATAGTTATGAAACTTATAGTCTCTCGCAGCCATACCGGTTGGCGTGGTGAAGATTCTAGACGACATGATTATAGAGTTGCATACCTTAGTTACGAAACCTATCGTTTATCGCATCTATGCTTACTGGCGTGGCGAGGATTCTGAGTGTCATGATTTCAGACAGACGTGTATGATTATCAGGTTGTATCTTAAATTGGTTCTTAAAGTATCATCTCAAGACTTATCTATTTATGTCATTCCAGGACTTTGTTCCATCGC
The DNA here is from genome assembly GCA_036927795.1 of Iris macrosiphon. Taxonomy (NCBI): domain Eukaryota; kingdom Viridiplantae; phylum Streptophyta; class Magnoliopsida; order Asparagales; family Iridaceae; genus Iris; species Iris macrosiphon. The sequence goes on from JAYESA010000011.1 coordinate 53,929,243, forward strand.
TTCTTTTCTTTACTAGCAGTAAAGATACCTTCCGTCCTTGATCCAGTTCTTTTGAGCCTTATTTCTTTAAGGATCCTTGTTAGTGTGATAATTAATGACTTATAATTATGGCTGTGTCTTGAGTATTAGTATTGGTTGAGTGTTGTTAGTGAGTTATAGGTGTTTCTTAGTTGGACATGTGAGCAGTAGGCTTTAAACTAGAGTTAGCCCTTAGCATTGTACCTTGTACAAATGGTTCTAGGATAAGTGTCATTAGAGACTGTGAGTAGAAGGAGAGAATAAAGTATCAGTGATAGTTCAAGAGTTAGTATCAGAGCCGGCATACCCGTCCCGGATAGTCAATAAATTATGTAATTGGATGATCTATGTAAACAATTAAGTATCAAGGAATTGCGTTAAAGATTAATGGAGCATGATGTTCAATTTGATGATTGATACTGGGTGGATCAAGAGTAAAGAAATGTATATACATAAAGGGTTTTAATGAGATGCCATGAGTGGAGAAATATCAATATTGGTAATGAAAGTTGTGAAATATATCACAGAATAGTTTAACAGGCTGTAAAAGGTTTAAGAGATATGCTTATACCTCAATCGAGATATGGAACCATATGCCTGCCCTTGAGATTGAAGTAAAGCATGTGTATTATGGAAAGTGCAAGTGATCGTGATTTGTAATAAGTTTGATGAGATAATCTAATGATGCAGCTAGTGTTACCATACCAATAGTGCTAGTGATCCTATATCAAATATTTCTTGAGCAAGGTGCTAATAACAGTAAGTCCTTCGTGCGATGATAATTAGATTGGTGTATTTGTGTGGACCTTGAGTATTAGAGACTGGGAGTATCTATCTGTATACTTGAGGATTTAAAGTTATAAATTGAAGAGTGGGAATGAATTTTAATTTTTAAGAATTTAGAGAAGTTAAGATTTTATGTTATTAAAATTTTGAGTATTCGAATTCAATTCAATAAACATAATCAAAGCTATAAGAATTTTAAAAGTGATTACTTTTTTCGATATTTGAGTATCTGATTTTGAGGAGGTATATGCAATTTATTTTTAAGTTGATCGAGAAGTTAAACCTTGACGATTATTTTGAGAATTAATTTTATGGTAGATGAGAGATATGAATATTAATATATGAGTAGATGATATACATGTGTAAGGATCTGGTGATTTGAGCATGATTGAGATGGCATCGCAGACTGACTTGGGTGTCCATCTAAAGTTGTATTGGAAAGAGCAGTATTTAGTATGGTGTTGCACTTGACGTATATTTGAGTGATAAGAACGACTAGTATGAACAATTGTAGTAGGAATGGGAACTGACAGAGGGTATGGTACTAAAGAGATAGAGGTATCAACTTGGATGCATTATTGAATCATGGTTATATTAGAGATTCTTGGCATCAAATTTTGGCATCAATAGACAGGTATGTGCAATACGGATATATTCATGGATCTTGTGGATTAATGATTAGTTGAGATGGATACCAGTATACAGGAATAGGAATTAGATAGTGAATGTGTTAGAGTTAAGAGTTTGTTAGAGATAGCAGATACCGCAAGTAATATGTTAGCAGGTTCTTCCTTCCCTCCTGATGTTCCTTTTCCGTTTTTCGATTGGTTGATTTTCCTAATACTGTAGTTCGTATGCATGATTTCTTGTTAGAATAAAACTAGTAGTACACCTTAACAGAGACTGAAATACCATGACAAAAGATACATGACCTATATATTTTTTTTAAATTGCATGGCTGTAGGTAGAGTTTTCTTAACCCATGATCATTAGGGTTTTGACCATAGCAAAGATCTATGACAAGGTTATGACTGACAAAAAGGGATAAGATGATTAAATTGTGGATGAGCATTAATTTAAATAAAGAATTTAGGGGTTGTTATAACAGAGTTGATGGATCATTGATTTTTCGAAAATTGAGGTATGATTGAAATTCGAGGATAAACATTAACTTAAATGGAGAATTAAGAAATTCACAGGGCAAAATTTGAGGATTTATTAATTTTAGGAAAGGTCTTGATATGATTGAATTGGTTATTAAAAATTTGAGAAAATTTAGGAAATTATTATTCTATCTAATTAATTGCAAGATAGAAATTTTATATTTTATATTATGAATGTTGCATTGAAGATTCTGAAAATATCGCATTGTTGAGTATTTTGAGGAAAAAGGAAATCAGGAAATAAAATTGTTAATGAAATGGTGTCGAATTCAATTCTCGGGAGGAGAACTTAGATTTGAATAAGCATCAATTGAATTTGAGTTAGAGGAGTAAGATGATGATGGATTAGTGGGTAAAAATTTAATTTTGGGATTCGATTTTTATAAATATGCATGGATTGGATTTCAATTGGAGGATTGGATCTTAAAATCCTGGGGTATTTAGATACGAACTTAAAATTTTTGGAGGAGAAAAAAAAAAAAAAGGGGGATTTGATTTTTAAAAATCGAAGATTTTCAAGAATATGATGTATAGAATTTTGAAAGGTTGTGAAATAACGATATGGAATTACTTCATGATTATTTGGTTGAATTTAAATTTGATAGAAATAATATGATGAGTAAAGACAATTATTGAGGATCCTAAATTTCGAGGACGAAATTTTTCTAAGGTGGGTAGACTTGTAACCTCCGATTTCCAATTTCCGAAATAATTAGATTTTTAAGTTATTTTAAATACCAAGTTTATAAAATAATTTCTCCTTGAATTCTTGTATTTGATTTTTGAACAATGGTCGATTTTAGAAAGTAATTTAAAATCTTTTATAAAAAATCATTTTTCCTAAATGTCGATGTATTATAAAATAAATAAATAAATAATAAAATATATATATTTCTCTAGTTACAAATATTTTTTGGCTTGAAATCATAAAATTATTTATTTGATAAAAAAAAATTATTTAAAGGACTAGTTGTTTTCTTCATAATAATTTTTTTTTAAATTCATTTGGGATAGTAAATAAATAAATTACATACTTTCGGAGATTTTTGCAATATGCATTAATTAGTCGCTATTCAGAATCAGTTAGCCTTGGATATATATGATCTGGGCCATCCATTATTGGGCCAAACCTCACCCTTCATCCCACACCCTCTCTCCCTATTTAAGTCCCTCATCACCATTCCCAAGAAACCCTAGTTAGCCCTCACAAATCCCCACAAGCCAACAAACCACCACCATTTTGTGTGCTCGTGTCCGTGTGTCCAGCATTACCGTGTCAGCCGTGTTGGCCTCGGGTCCGACCCCGGGTGTCCCACCGTATCCATTCATTTTCTGTGTCCAGATTTACAACAGTACAATCAGATTTTTTTTCGTGTCCGACACACCCGGACACATCCACCTCCACCACAGTACACCCAACCCTGTGTCCAACACCCGGACACATCCACCTCCACCACAGTACACCGAACCCATCGTGTCCAGCCTCGGACCTCCTCACCCTCGCCGAGTCGACCGCCGCCTTGGATCCGCCTCAAACTCGTCGAACCCAGAACCGCCGCCGCCGCGAGCCGAGCACCCGCCACAGCAGACTGAGCTCCGCCGACGCCTTGCCGGCCCGACCCCGGCGAAACCCCACCGCGCCGACGCCGTGCCCGCGTAACCCCGGCGAACCCCGACGACGACGGAGACCCCTCCCCAAATGTGAGCCCTCTTTTCTTTTCCCCTTTTCTTCTGTGAAGTAATAGTGAGTTAAACGTAATTAATTATATATTAATCAGTTAGTTAATATAATAGATTAGTTAGTTAATTAGATTAGTTGTTAATTATTAATTAATAGTTTAGTAATTTCATATAATTAGTTTAATTTATAATTAGAGTAGTTAATTATTTCTTAATTAGTTAATTAATTCGTTAATCAGTAATTAATTTGTTAATCAGTAATTTAAATTATAACTAGTAGTTAGTTTATTTAATCAGTAGTTAATATAATTAGTTAATTTATATTTAAATAGTTTAGTTTTTATTTAGTTTAGTAATAAATATAAGGATTTGATTATGTGAAAAACTATAATAATTTTTGGGTTATATTATTAGTTCCAATAATAAAAATAAGTTCAAAATTGTTTAATTAGACTGGTAGCCAAATTATTACTAGAGATATATAAATATATTGGCTTTTACGTAAATTTTAAATCTGTATAAATAAACTTTTAAATTGTAATTATTGTTCAAAATAATTTCAAAATAATTTTTATTCAATTAAGATGTTACCTTAATAACGAACAACGACCTTCTCTTATTAGCCTGGAATCTTTAGAATCTTTATCTCGGTTTTCGTGCCGAACTCCGATCTTGGACTTCTTTATATAGATTCTAGCTATTTGGACTGCTCCGGACCCATTGGAACTAACTGCTATTTTATTTGGGATCACCTTGAGGAGGGTGGCATTATACACATTCTTTGATTAGTTATATATATATAATGTTGATTGATATATATATGCAAATACGTATTTTGGTATATAAAATGTAATAGTATACGTACTATTTTGATATATATATATATCTCCTTATTGTTCAATTGGTATAGTATAATATGTATATGTGTATTTCCCTTAATATATATATGTAGGTATTTTGGTATAAAAATATATAATGTTTAGTATATGTATATATTTTGTATATATATATGTACTTAATATATTTTCAAATATGTATAATTAGTATAAATATATATATATATATCTTGTACATACAATTAATGTATTGTATTTGTAATTAATGTAATGTACTAGTATTAGTATATATTTTAATAATAACATTGAGAATATATATATATTTTGAAAAATGTATTGTTAACATATGTATGAGTATACATATATAATGTTCAACTAGTATAAATCAGATATGTATTTAAAAGGCATATATATATATATATATATATATATATATATATATATATTGTAAATACATTTAAATTGGTGCATGTATAAATATTGTAAGTATTAATAAGTGTAATGTGTTTTACGTATCCCTACTAGGTGATCCTAGGTGACCGGTATCATACCTAGAGAAGTTCCGAACTCAGTATTTTTAGACTGTGTTAGTGTAGCATCTGATGCAAATGTGGTTTTGCTTGTGATATGTTATAGGACTGTTGGTTTACCCAGGGGATACTCTGAAACAGGACATCAATAATTACCAGCTAAGGACCCAAGGCGAGTACATTCTCTGATTAGTTTCTAATTTATGATATCTCCTATGTTCACTGTATCTAGTGTAAATATCCATGCTCTTGACACGCTGGTTACACGGATTGGTATACACGGATCTCGTCATGAGATGTTATTCCTTATTCATGGTGTAGCTTGTACAAGAGCATGGATATTTACACTAGATACAGTGAACATAGGAGATGTGATCATTGATTGGATCCACTATACCAGTCAGGAGTGGGGAGTATTTTAGGGTAGATATGTGATCATACCCAACTTTTTATGCATCATAGCTCACCCCACATCTCACGTCGGGTGCGGCCTGACCATCTCTATGCTTCATAGCTGTTACGTGTGATTAGCCTGACCTCTACATGCATCATAGCTAACCAACGGTTAGCCTGACCTTACATGAATCATAGCTAATCACATGTAACCAGCCTGATCAAGTTCCCAAGTCGATCACATGTTAAAGCTAGTACTCATACACTTAGTCATAGGTTCTTGCTCATGGACATATTATTTCTTCTCCTGCATTTACTTACAGTATTTCCAGTATTTCTTTTATTTCTCGTACCTATACATGCTTCTGGTATATTTCTATCTAGAACTGCTACATAGTTTATATCATTAATATAGAACTGCTATTTAGAGATGTACTTTGCTCCTTCCTGACTGGAAAATATTTTTTCAGACTGTGACCTTAGTAGACTGGTTTCTGACACACTTGAGGATTGGAAGTTAATGATTGCAGGTATGATTATTTTGTCGTTAAAAATGTCTTGTATTTCTTGCTTGCCTTGATATCTCATCGTGCTTTAGTTTTTGTGATTGAGTATTTCTAGCATTATTTTATGATATCCCCGTCTCCTTATGGAGTTGGGTATTCACGTGAGATTGATTAGATAGTTACATGACCTAGACAGCGTTCTACCGCCGATGCTGCGGCGTAGGCTGGACGTACCCACGCACTCGTGCCCCTAAACCGGGTGCAGGTCGTGACAGTCCTCGAGCCTATATTTCACGCTGTGCTTGGCGGAGAAGATCTGTTCGTACGTTGAAGGCTCTGAAGTCCTCTGTTTATGCTGCTTTGCATCAATATGCCGCGTAGAGCTATCCAGCGTATTTTTTATGCTTCTACAATATATTGACAGGCATATTGTATATATTATATCAGATATTTAGATAGTATTGTTGACCTAGACAGTGTTCTACAGCCGATGCTGCAGCGTAGGATGAACGTACCAACATACTCGTACCCCTATTTTGGGTGCGGGTCGTAAAAACTCTTACCGGAGAAGATAAACTTACAACGAAGACGAGGAGTTCGTCAAAACATCTCTTACAGTGTCATTGGTCGAGAACAGAAAGATTTGCTACAGAATGGAGCTCCGTTACTGAAGATCTTTGTGATCAGAGTAGGAGAGAGGAGCTCGACTTACTGATGCTGCCATTGCCGCAGCTTCATCCCCACAGAAGAAGAAGAAAAATTCAAGATCGGTTGCTTTACCGTTTCTTCATCCTTAGAAAATGGGTGGGAAAGGAAGAATGTAAGAGAGCTGTTTCTCTTTGAGTTGGGTTTTAATCCCCAGAGGAGTGGGCGGAACCCATGGCTAATAAGGAAATGGTTTAGAAAAGATTATTTTAAAGATGATTTAGTTTAGAGATGGTCTCTATTTATTGGGCTTTGAAGTTTCTAGTCCCAAATTATTTAAGAGTTAGTTACAAATTAGTTTGAGTTGGTTAGGAAATATTTCTAGAAGTCCCTCTTGAGAAAATATCTAGTTCCCCTTTCATAATTTACAAAATTACCCTTTAACTAATATTAAGTTAATTCTTTTGAGAAGAGTTTATATAGAAAATATATATTTCAAGTTTTACTATTTAATTTGAGGAAAAAAATATATATTATTTTAAAAAAATGGGTTACAATGCGCCATCAAATATCACATTGATGTAGAAAATTCTTGCGAGAAAAACCATAGGACGATCAGAGTCTATATATGTATGAAATACAAAGTGCGTCATCGAAGTGCCACTTTGTCATAGAAAATTCTATCGAGAAAAACCACAGGACGAATGGAGTCCAACATTAGAAAAGCATTCACTAATGAAATAGTGTTGGTGTTTTCCTTAGTAATACTAGAAAGATACTCCCACATTAAAAAATATACCAAGTGTGTATCTCAATATATAGCTATGCTTGTTATTCATGAGGTATGCACATATGGAGAGTGGTGACCCATGTGGGTACCATGTAGGTTGTTTTCCTAGAGAGGCTAAGTTTAAATTCCTCAAAGAAATGTTTAAGTTTTTGTCACTCTCTTTGAAAAATTTCCATAGGAGCTAAGCCTCGTAATGGCATAGTGACTCGGACTCGGACTCGGGCTCGGGCCGTAGAATTTGTGCTGAGAATAACACATATAATCACTCACAGAATATACGTACAAAAAATGAACGCAGAAATGAGAGCAATAAATGCACAGAATCGCAAAAGATTAGGACTAATTTAAATTTGAATTTATCTGCCATAATAGTTTATATTCGCAATTAACATAATATGTGCGTAAATCTAGCGTTTACTGTAACTACAACAATGTGCGAAGATACGTACCCAGATGTGTATGTGCCAAGTGCACCATCAAAGTGCCACTTTGTGCCCTTCATTCGAGTCCAAGTGTCACTAACACATTTTCTAGGAAAGGATATTTTAGTAATTTTCTATTTAATAAATTATTGTGCTTGATAAATAATTATTTTTGGTATTATTTAATTGTTGTTAGATATTATTTATTTAATTTGAACTTGTATTAGTGGACCTAACTAGCTTAGTTTGGACCCATGGACCAACATGAATTAATTAGTTAGACTTAGCCCATTTAGAAAGCCCATTGTTAAGGAGATGGATTAAATTAATTAAATTATTGGACTAGAAGCTTCCTTCCTTAATTATTTCTTCATGAGAGGCCCCAAGGGGTATAATGGACATTACATGATTACTTGAGGGAGGGGAATAGGGGCCGGCCTATTTAAAAAGAGAAGAAAAATTCTCTCTCCTCTTTTTCATTCTAATCTAGATCTAGAATTTCCTACTACTAAATTTCCTTCATTTCCCCTACATTTCCCTACCAAATTCATTACAATTCCTTCCCAAATCACCATTAGAAACTTGAGAAGCAAGAACCTACAAAGAGGAGCAAGGATTATAATTTGGAAGCAATTTCATCTCAATTGGAGGTTTCATTGGGAATCCATCTCCCAATAGGTATAATTCAGTTTTTCCCTTAAAGAGCTCCTAAATCTGAGATTTAATCATGGAAAATCAACCCATATATATGTACTACACATAGGATTTGGTTTTGTGTTCATAGGAGGCCTATTGAGAAAGTTATGGTGCTTTTTGTGTCAATTTTGGGAGAATTCCGAGATTGACATTAGTTATGTGTGTCAATTGATCCTATAGATCAATTTGGCATGAATTTATATGTTTGGGGCTAGTATTGGGTACGTGTAGGTCGTATCCTAATAATTTGGTGATACGTGTTGTTTTGGGGGTTTTTCCTCCGACACGGGACTTTGTTCATGTCGTATTTTGACACGGACACATAGATCTATATTTGACACTTTGTTTTGTTCATAAATAATATATGTCAATTTTTTGTGTCCTTCGGGGTGCAATTGAATGTGTGGTGGACTCGTGTCATATGCGTATCCTAGATCTAGTGGGATACGGTGTGATACTCTCCATTTGTTGTGTATTTATGTGTAGATCTAATTAATTGTGCTTTAATTCTTGAATTATAATTGTATACATATATATAGATATTATATATATATATATTATAGTGTATTTATTATAGTGATTATTGTATCATAGATTTATGTACTATATATGTACTAATAGAATATATGTATATTATGTAGCTTTCTTCTACATGCATTTATATATATATATTTTACAACATATTGTATGGATATATATGTATATGTTGATTATATATATACATGTATATTTAATTGGGTAATTATATTATAGGTATTTATATAGGAGTATGTAGATATATGTATAGATGTAATTATAATATTTATGTATGTATGCATATGGTTATGTTATAATATGTAGATTATTATAGAGGGGGGGTATTTACATTTATTATTTATATATATATATATATATATATATATATATATATATATATATAAACATATATATATATAACCCAAAGACATATATATATATTACTATTTTTTTAGCGACAGCAGGTTTAATGACAGAGCTGCTGTCATTATTAGCAGCGGGATCAGCAGCAGCCGCTGTAGCAGTGGCGGCGGCAATTAATGACAGCCGCCACTGTCATTAATAGCAGCAACAGCGGCGGAGAAATGCAGCAGCAGCGACAGCAGGATCAGTGACGGTTGAAAATCGTCACCAAAGCAGCAGCAGCAGTACAGATTCCAAATAGCAACAACGACGGTGGCTTCCGTGACAGCCAGAACTGTCACTAAAAGCCTGGTTTCAACGTATCAGTGTTTTTCAACACTATTTTCTGCGATAGTTAGGCAGATTACTATATATATGTGTTTATATACTATATTTATATATATATGTATTAATATTGAGATAATATACTATTATTGCTATATTTCTTATTTTTATAATATTACTATATATTTATATATTAAATGAGGGTATTTAGTATATCAAGGTATTGAGTGTTACCTTAAGGAAACCAAGGTAAGTGGGATACTCAAGATACGGGGTCTGGGTATCAAGATTGTGGTTATTATTGGGATACCAAGTTGGTTCAAAACCATGGTTCCTATTTGATGTGTAATTAATATTCTATATTGTTGTAAACAATTGTTTGATATATATGTATTGTTATGTTTACCTTGGAATTTACGTATCCGGAGATATGGTATCCTAATATTTTATAATGTGGTTTTTATGACTTAGATTTTGATATCTTGACCCAAGATTTTTGTATTAGACCTGTGCAACCTAGAAATAGATAGTTGACCTTGGTTTGACCATGGTTGACTATATTTGACCATAGTTAACTTAGAGTTGACCATAGTTTACTTTTGATTTAGAATTGACTTATTGACCTAGAAGTTGACTAGTTTAACTTATTCTCTTTTCGGAAGCTTGTATTGATGTTGAATTCTATATCTAGGTCTTCGAGGCACCGAGTCAGACATCTGTGAGACTATTCTTTGGACTTCAGGCAAGTACATTCTCTGATAGTTTCTCATTTATGATATCCTCTATGTTCATTGTATCTAGTGTAGATATCCATATTTTTCTTGACACTATGGTTACACGGATTGGTATATCCGGATCTCGTCATGAGATGTTATTCCTTGGTATATGGTGTATATGGTGCAAGTATTGTTTCATTGGTTATCTTGTACATATACAGACACTGATTCTCGGGAAGAGTCGCTATCTTCTTGGGGAATCTCGTGCCATAGCATACAATGGTTGGATCTATTATACCAGTCGGGGGTGGGGAGTATTAGTATAGATATGTGATCAATATTCCTATTGTATCAAGTACTGATTACTGAATAGTGTTGATCATACAGCGCACGTATGATTAGCCAGGCTGTATTGCATCTTGCCCAAGCCGATCACATGTTAAGCTAGTACTCACACACTTAATCATTAGTATTCTTCTTTCATTGGCATATTGTTCATTATTGTTTATTTGCAGTATTTCCTTATTGTATATATATTTCTCTTGTATCTATTATGCATCTTGTTTATCCACAGCTATTTACTGTTACATAGTTTTTATCATTGATTAGAACTGCTGTTAGAGATGTACTCTGCTCCTTTCCTGACTGGATATATTTTTTCAGATGACATTGAGGAGTGGTACCCTACTTATTATGGACCCCAAGATGTTGTGGGTTTAGATTTTGAGACCCTGGCTCAGGAGGGACTTATCCCAACTGAGACAGTTGACCCAGAAGTTGTAGCTTCGTAATATTCTTTTGTACTGGATTTATCTCCAGCTTATTCTGTTATTTCTTCAGACTCATTGATGTATTATTTTAGACTCATGAGTTTTATTGTGACTATTCTATTCTTTATCTGATTCGTACTTTCCATCTTAGTTCTGTGATTGAGTATATTATCATTTTGGTGGTTTATTATATTGTTAGATAGATTATCTAGACAACGTTCTACCGCCGATTCTGCGGCATAGGTTGGGCGTTGTTTCCGACTTATACCCTTACCCCGGGTGCGGGTCGTGACACATTTTTGGTGGTGGCCCATTCAGGTCTAGCTTCACAAAGTATGTGATGTCATGGTAGTGCGACAAATTAGTTGTACTACTGCGAGCCTGCAATAGAATATAGGAAATAGGCTGAGATACTCAATCACATCTAGGAAAATTCTTTTGATTCAACTATTCTCCTTTGATATTGATACTTGATCTCTTAACTTGTCATTTCCTTGAAAATCTTATATCTTGTGCCATATTGATTCTTTCTTTCACTTTATCACAGGATGCCGCCTAAGACTAGATCGCAGCAGGGGAGAGCAGTTTCTGAGAGGTCTGCGACATCCCGAGAGCCTGCACCAGTCACTTCTCCAGTGATTGGAGTGTCAGCTGCTTTCGGAGATCCACCACCTACTCAGAGGACTGTGCCAGCTGTATCTGAGGGGCTTCCACCTCCACCTCCTGTGCCAGCAGAGGCGTCAAAGATGTTTATACTATTTTGTGAAATGCTTGAGGCACAGAGGGCTCAATTAGAGGCACATCAGAGGCAGACTGACGTTCTACGGTAGGGCATCGAGAGTGCTCATCAGCTTGCTCGTGCTGTAGTCGAGAGAGGAGTTCCAATCCAGCAGCAGGATATTCCTTAGGTTGCTCGGCTTCGGCCAGGCAACATTCAGAACTTCAAGAAACTGGAGCCTAGGGTTTTGAAGGGACGGAGGGCATCATCTATGCTGATGATTGGCTCGGGGACATTGAGCATCTTATGAGGGTGTCCTGTCTTTCTGAGGATCTGAAGGTTGAGGCGGTAGGACTTCAACTATTCGACGTCGCTCGCACTTGGTTTAGGAATGAGCCAGTTCGGGTTGACGCAGGACAATCTTGGGAGGTACTCAAGGACCTCTTCAAGAAGAAGTTTTTTGCCCGGGCAGACAGGCTAGGCTTGGGGAGACAGTTCGAGAGTCTCATTCAGGGGAGCACGTCTATGGAGGAGTACGCTGCTGAGTTCGACAGGTTGAGTCAATTTCAGAGTATCTGGTGAGAGAGCCGGAGGTTCGAGCCATTCATTTTCGTGAGGGTCTAAACTGGAAAGTAAAGATTCTCATTCCGTCTTTTTATGAGACATACTCGGAGATACTTACGGAGGCACGCAAGGTTGAGCGGGAGTTGGGTTTGAAGCCGAAGAGAGACCGTGATTCTTTTCTAGGGGCCAACGACAGTGAAGTATCTGACAAACGTTCTCATTTCTAGTCCAGACCATTCCAGCAGCCACAGCAGAACCAGACTCCAGATAGAGCACCTTTTCACCAGGCACCTCAGTAACATAGACAGTTACAGCAAGCCCCATGCAACTACTGCAAGAAGCCCGACCACATCTGGGAAGTTTGCAAAAGGAGGCTAGGAGTTTATTTGTATTGTGGTACTGAAGGGCATCAATCGAGGGAGTATCCTCGTCGTACAATTCAGGGAGCAGCTTCAGCTCCGAGGGCACAGACGTGACCACCTGCAGCACAGCTGAGGGGACCCCTTCCGACACAGCAATATTGTTTTGTCCAGTATCAGCAATAGGGAGGTGCTCGGCAGGGATGAGAGTTTGCTATGACCGTCGAGGAGGATGAACCCACCGGAGATGTCATCGCAGGTTCTATTCTTCTTGATTCCATTCCAGCTTTAGCTTTCTTTGATAGTGGTGCTTCCTATAGTTTTGTATCTGTTTCTTTTGCTCTAAAGCATGGTTTGGTAGCTGAGTCTTTGCTTAGGACTTGCAAGATCATGACAGGGGGAGACATTATCCTGGTTAATAATATTTGCAAGGATCGGAAAGTTACTCTGAGAGGCCGGGAGTTGAGTGCGTGTCTACTTGTAATGCCACTTCCGAGCTACGATATTATACTCGAGATAGATTGGTTGAGTAGGCACCGTGCTAGCCTAGATTATAGAGGAGGTAGAGTTTTGTTTGGTCTGCCAGGAGAGCCAGAGTTCGAGTTTGCTAGAGGAGCTGGAGAGCAGGAAGAAGGCATTATTTGTGGAGCTATGGTGGAAGACAAGGAGTTGCCACATTCGTTGATAGCAGAGTTCTTGGATGTATTTCCTGAAGAATTGCCAAGATTGCCGCCAGATCGAGATGTTGAATTTTCTATAGACTTGGTGCCAGGTGCAGAACCAATTTTGCAGCATGTCTGTAGAGTAAACAACAACGAACTGGTCGAGTTGAAGAAGAAGGTGGACGAATTGCAGGATAAGGAGTTTATCAGATCGAGCTCTTCACCATGGGGAGCCCCAATATTGTTTGTACCAAAGAAGGATGGATCGGTGCGCATGTGCATTGATTACTGGGCTTTGAATAATCTCACTATCAAGAATAAGTATCCTTTGTCACTGATTGCTGATCTGTTTGATTAGTTGAGTGGTGCGAAGGTATTTTCTAAGATAGATTTGAGATCAGGCTACCATCAGGTGAAGGTGAAGCCGGAGGATATACCAAAGACTACTTTTAGAACTCGGTATGGTCAGTACGAGTTTATGGTGATGCCGTTTGGTTTGACTAATACACTGACGATATTTATGAACTTGATGAACAAGGTGCTCCACCAGTACCTTAACAAGTTCGTGGTGGTGTTCATCGACGACATACTCATATACTCGAGGACACCGGAGGAGCACGAGGAGCATTTGAGGATTGTGTTGGATGTGTTGAGGAAGGAGAAGTTGTATGGAAAGTTGTCCAAGTGTGAGTTTTTCCTGGACAAGGTAGAATTCTTGGGGCATGTTGTGACTGGTGATGGTATTTCAGTGGATCCGAAGAAGATTTCAGCAGTAGAATCTTGGAAGACTCCGAGTTCGGTAGAAGAGATCAGAAGTTTCTTGGGATTGGCAGGCTACTACAGGAAGTTTGTGCAAGATTTTTCGAGGATTGCCGAGCCAATGACCAGACTCACAAGGAAGGATGTGGAGTTTGTTTGGACGGAGGATTGCTAGGTTGCTTTTGAGAAGTTGAAGAAGAGGTTGACGTCTGCTTCTAATTTGACGTTGCCATCAGTGTCCGAAGATTTCACTATTTATAGTGATGCATCGGGGAAGGGTTTGGGTTGTGTTCTTTAGCAGCATGGGAAAGTGATTGCCTAGCAATTGCGTCCTTATTAAAAGAACTATCTTACCCATGATTTAGAGTTGGCAGCAGTCATATTCGCCCTAAAGTTGTGGAAACATTATTTGTACGGAGAGCATGTGGAGATCTTCACAGACCACAAATTCTGAAGTACGTTTTCACGCAGAAGGAGTTGAACATGAGGCAACTTCAATGGTTGGAACTGATGAAGGATTTTGATATCTCTTTGAAATATCATCCTAGGAAAGCCAATGTAGTTGTCGATGCTTTGAGAAAGTATCCGGTAGCTATATTCTTGACGCAGGATCGATAATTGTTGGAGGACTTGGAGAGCTTGGGCATTGAGGTAATTGTTTCTGGTGGTGCTATGCAGATGTGGGGATTACAGATACATTCGAATTTGATGGACAGGATCAAGACAGCACAGTAGGAGGATGTATTTCTGAGAAGTATCAGAGCTCAGGTGAGAGCAGGATTGGAGGATGATTTTACTATTGTAGAGGATGGATCTTTGAGGAATGGATTTAGATTGCGTATGCCTAATGGGGAGCTGCATGAGGAGGTGTTGTAGGAAGCACATTGCTCTCAGTATTCCATGCATCCAGGTGCTAACAAGATGTATCGGGATATGCGAGAGAGTGTGTGGTGGTATGGCATGAAGAGGGAAGTGGCAAAGTTTGTATCCAGATGCTTAGTGTGCCAGGAGATGAAAGCCGAGAGACAGAGGACAGAAGGGTTACTTCAGCCATTACCCATTCCAGAGTGGAAGTGGGAACACATTACTATGGATTTTGTGTCCGGACTTCCACGATCTCCAGGAGGAAAAGACGCAATTTGGGTCATCGTTGATAGGTTGACCAAGTCGGCCCACTTCTTGTCTTTCAAGGTAGATTTGTCTACGGAGAAGCTGGCAAAGATGTATGTGAGGCAGATTGTTAGGATACATGGAGTTCCCGTCAGCATAGTCTCAGATCGGGATAGTTATTTCATTTCTCATTTCTGGAAGAGTTTTCAGGAGAGTTTGGGCACTCAGCTCAGTTTCAGTACTGCATATCATCTCCAAACAGATGGACAGTCAGAGAGGACTATTCAGACTCTCGAGGATATGTTGCGCACTTGTGTACTAGATTTTGGGGGTTCTTGGGAGGATCATCTCTATTTGGTAGAGTTTGCTTATAACAACAGCTACCAGGCTAGTATAAAGATGTCACCTTTTAAAGCTCTGTACGGCCGGAGGTGTCGTACTCCCTTATCATGGGACGATGTTGGGGAAAGAGTTTTTCTTAGGCCATAGATGGTTGTGGATACAGCAGAGAAGGTTCAGTTGATCAAAGACAGACTTCGAGTGGCGCAGGACAGACAACGGCATTGGGCTGATAGCCATCGGAGACCTTTGGAGTTTGAGGTATAGTTTAGATTTTGATTTTGTGTTGTTCTTGGTTGTTGTTATAGATTAAGTTCTTAAGGTGGTATTTTTTTCTAGGTGGGTGGTTTGGTGTTTCTGAGGATTTCTCCGACACGAGGCACGATTCGCTTTGATGGAGGCGGGAAGCTTAGTCCGCGATTCATCGGACCTTTCACTATTCTAGAGAGGGTCGGTGTAGTTGCTTATAGACTAGACTTGCCACCTGCATTGGAGAGAGTGCATAACGTGTTTCACGTGTCGTAGTTGAGATAATATGTGGCAGATCCTAGTCATGTATTGGATCACTCGGAGATAGAGGTGGACCCTACTCTTAGCTATCCAGAGCAGTCAGTTGAGATTCTGGATCGGAGAGAAAAGGTGCTGAGAAACCAGACTATTCCTTTGGTGCGCGTCGCATGGAGGCATCACTCTCCGGGGGAGTCTACCTAGGAGAGAGAGGATAAAATGCGAGAGCGTTATCCACATTTGTTTGTACCTTGAGGTATGTTATTTTCTAGTTATGTTCTGTTCATTGTTATGCTCTTTCATAGTTAGTTATGATTCTTTAGTTCTGTTCTGTTATTTTTTTAGGGTAGTTTTTGTCTTTGAATTTCGAGAACGAAATTATTTTAAGGAGGGTAGACTTGTCACTACCATATTTTCTAGGATAGAATATTTTAGTAATTTCTTATTTAATAAATTATTGTGCTTGATAAATAATTATTTGTGGTATTATTTAATTATTGTTAGATATTATTTATTTAATTTGGACTTGTGTTAGTGGACCTAACTAGTTTAGTTTGGACCCATGGACCAACATGAATTAATTAGTTAGACTTAGCCCATTTAGAAAGCCCATTGTTAAGGAGGTGGATTAAATTAATTAAATCATTGGACTAGAAGCTTCCTTCCTTAATTATTTCTTCATGAGAGGCCCTAAGGGGTATAATGGACATTACATGATTACTTGGGGGAGGGGAATAGGGGCCGGTCTATTTAAAAAGAGGAGAAAAATTCTCTCTCCTCTTTTTCATTCCAATCTAGATCTAGAATTTTCCACTACCAAATTTTCTTCATTCCCACTTTATTTTCCTACCAAATTTATTCCAATTCCTTTCCAAATCACTATTAGAAACTTGAGAAACAAGAATCTAGAAGGAGGAAGCAAAGATCTACAAAAAGGAGCAAGGATCTACAATTTGGAGGCAATTTTATCTCAATTGGAGGTTTTATTGGGAATCCATCTCCCAATAGGTACAATTCAATTTTCCCCCTTAAAATAGCTTATAAATCTGAGATTTAATCATGGAAAATCAACCCATATATATGTACTACCCATAGGATTTGGTTTTGTGTTCAAAGGAGGCCTATTGAGAAAATTATGGTACTTTTTGTGTCCATTTTTGGGGAATTCCGAGATTGACATTTGTTGTGTGTGTCAATTGATCCTAGATCTAGTGAGATACGGTATGATACTCTCCATTTATTGTGTATTTATGTATATATCTAATTAATTGTGCTTTAATTCTTGAATTATAATTGTGTACATATATATATAGATATTATATATATATTATAGTGATTATTGTATCATAGACTTATGTACTATATATGTACTAATAGAATATATGTATATTATGTAGCTTTCTTCTACATGTATTTATATATATATATATATATATATATATATATATATATATATATATATATATATATATATATATATTTTACAATATATTGTATGGATATATACGTATATGTTGATTATATTTATACATGTATGTTTAATTGGGTAATTATTTTATAGGTAATTGTTATAGGAGTATGTAGATATATGTATAGATGTAATTATAATATTTATGTATGTGTGCATATGGTTATGTTGTAATATGTACATTATTATAGAGGGGGTGTATTTACATTTAGTATATATATATATATATATATATATATATATATATGTTATATATATATATTACTGTTTTTTTAGCGACAGCAGGTTTAATGACAGAGCTGCTGTCATTATTAGCAGCGGGATCAGCAGCAGCCGCTGTAGCAGTGGCGGCGGCAATTAATGACAGTCGCCACTGTCATTAATAGCTGCAGCAGCGGCGGGGAAATGCAGCAGCAGCGACAGCAGGATCGGTGACATTTGAAAACCGTCACCAAAGTAGCAGCAGCAGTGCAGATTCCAAACAGCAGCAGCGACGGTAGCTTCAGTGACAGCCAGAACTATCACTAAAAGCCTGGTTTCAGTGTATCAGTTTTTCAACACTGTTTTCAGCGACAGTTAGGCAGATTATTATATATATGTGTTTATATACTATATTTATATATATATGTATTGATATTGAGATAATATACTATTATTGCTATATTCCTTATTTGTATAATATTAATATATATTTATATATTATATATGAGGGTATTTCGTATATCAAGGTATTGAGTGTTATCTTGAGGAAACCAAGGTAAGTGGGATACTCAAGATACGGGGTCTGGGTATCAAGATTGTAGTTATTGTTGGGATACCAAGTTAGTTCAAAATCATGGTTCCTATTTGATGTGTAATTAATATTCTATATTGTTATACATAATTGTTTGATATATATGTATTGTGATGTTTACCTTGGAATTTACGTATCCGGAGATACGGTATCCTAATATTTTAGGATGTGGTTTTTATGACTTAGATTTTAATATCTTGACCCAAGATTTTTGTATTAGACTTATGCAACCTAGAAATAGATAGTTGACCTTGGTTTGACCATAGTTGACCATTGTTGACCATAGTTGACTTATAGTTGACCATAGTTGACTTTTGACTTAGAATTGACTTATTGACCTAGAAGTTGACTAGTTTAACTTATTCTCTTTTCGGATCCTTGTATTAATGTTGTATTTTATATCTAGGTCTTCGAGGCACCGAGTCAGACATCTGTGAGACTATTCTTTGGACTTCAGGCGAGTACATTCTCTGATAGTTACTCATTTATGATATCCTCTATGTTCATTGTATCTAGTGTAGATATCCATGTTTCTCTTGACACTATGGTTACACGGATTGGTATATCCGGATCTCGTCATGAGATGTTATTCCTTGGTATATGGTGTATATGGTGCAAGTATTGTTTCATTGGTTATCTTGTACATGTACAGACACTGATTCTCGGAAAGAGTCGCTATCTTCTTGGGAAATCTCGTGCCATAGCATACCGTGGTTGGATCTATTATTCCAGTCGGGGGTGGGAAGTATTAGTATAGTTATGTGATCAATATCCCTATTGTATCAAGTACTGATTACTGAATAGTATTGATCATACACCGCACATATGATTAGTCAGGCCGCATTGCATCTTGCCCAAGCCGATCACATGTTAAGCTAGTACTCACATAATTAGTTATTAGTATTCTTGTTTCATTGGCATATTGTTCATTATTGTATTTATTTTCTATATTTTCTTATTGTATATATATATCTCTTGTATCTAGTGTGCATCTTGTTTATCCACAGCTATTTACTGTTACATAGTTTTTATCATTGATTAGAACTACTGTTAGAGATGTACTATGCTCCTTTCCTGACTCGATATATTTTTTCAGATGACACTGAGGAGTGGTACCCTACTTATTATGGACCCCAGGATGTTGTGGGTTTAGATTTTGAGACCCTGGCTCAGGAGGGACTTATCCTAATTGAGACAGTTGACCAAGGAGTTGTAGCTTCGTAGTATTCTTTTGTACTGGATTTGTCTCCAGCTTATTCTGTTATTTCTTCAGACTCATTGATGTATTATTTTAGACTCATGAGTTGTATTATGACTATTCTATTCTTTATCTGATTCGTGCTTTCCATCTTAGTTCTGTGATTGAGTATATTATTATTTTGGTGGTTCATTATATTGTTAGATAGATTATCTAGACAACGTTCTACCGCCGATTCTGTGGCATAGGCTGGGCGTTGTTTCCGACTTGTACCTTTACACTGGGTGCGGGTCGTAACACCAAGTCCAAGTCAAAGTCTGAGTCTGAGTCACTAACCCCTGTGTGGCTTAGCTCCTATAAATTTTTTTCAGAGTGACCAAAACTTAAACGTTCCTTTAAGGAATTTAAACTTAGCCTCTATAGGAAAACAACCAACATGATACCCACATGGGCTACTACTTTCCACATGGAAATACGTCAATAACAATCATACATATATATTGAGATACCCACTTAAGTGTTTTCCAATGTGAGGGTATTTTTCTAGTATTACTAAGACAAAATTCTAACACTATTTATTTTGTGAATGCTTTTCTAAGGTTGGACTCTTATCATCCTGTGGTTTTTCTTGCAAGAAATTACTACGCCAAAAATTTATTGTATTTGCGTTGTACTTTCTTTCTTATTTTGCCAAGTTGGTTTTGTACTACTTTTCTTGGGTTCTCTTACAAGCTCTTGGTTTATGGAATGGTTTCCACGTTCCATACCTAACACACATAGTTACCATCTTTTTTGTAATAACTACACTATCAAATATATTTCTATAAAACATAATTGAACATGATCAATGATAGATCCAAGATCTTCTCAAATATATTATTGAGTTATGGGGGACTTATTTAGTCCCAAATCGAATAGAAAATAAGGAGAAGGCTAGCCTCCTCCTTTATATATATACCTCCTCTATTGGAAGTAAATCAATCAATTATTTTCTCTCTACATGGTATTAGAGCCAAAGCTCTGAATCCTTTTTCCAAAAAAATTCAAAAAAATAAGGGGAATTCCCTGTCCCCCTGTCTCTCACCAGACACCCCCCCCCCCGGCCTTCCTCTATACGTGGAAGCCCCCCACCCTCGGGTATCGTCGACGTTCCCTGCGGTGTTGTCAAACCCGTCGTTGGATCATGGATAATCAGAGAGGAACTCTTGTGTAATCCTCTAATTTTGATCTCAACATGGTTTCTAAGATTAGAGAGTATAGTTCATATAAAGTTTTGCACAAATCTCTATTTGTAGCCATTGTTTAGGCAAGTTATATCCATCGTGCATTTTTCATGCCACATGAGTTATATTTGACCTCGTCCCTGTATGCAACTGTGGAGATGGGAACACCTATGACTAGTCAGGAGTTGAAAGAGATACTGGAGGGGGTGGCTAGGGTGTTTCAGGCTAAATTAGAGGAGACCTCATGTAGTAGGGTAATTGTGCCCGCACCAAAACCATCGCAGGTGATAAAGAAGATAGAGTTGCCGCCCAATGTCTCAAGATTGAGGGAACGAGAAACTACCTATGTTGGTCTAGGAGGGTGCTACTGAACCTTCGGACCAAGGGGCTTGAAAAATATGTGTAAGGAGAGTGCACTGAGCCAAAGGGTAAGACGAGCGCAGAGTGGAACACATGGAGTCACCTTAATTCTTCGGTAGTTTTTTGGCTGCTGACTTCTGTGTCTCCATCCATAGCTGGGATGGTGGAGTTGATCTGCAGTACAGCTAATGTCTGGACGACATTGGCTTGGATGTACTCTAGAGCTGGGAGTGTCATTATGATAAAAGTTGAGGAGAAGATTGATGCTACCACACATGGAGAGAAGATAGTACTATAGTATGTAGTAAAGCTACGTCGCTTAGGGGCGGACTAGGACTACTATGATCTGCTATCATTATAAAATCCAGTAGATGTTCTCTTTGGAAAATATTACCTTGAGCGTAGGGGTGTGGCTCATTTTCTCAAGGGTCTGAACCCACAGTTTGAGGCTGGTAGGGCAGCAATGTGTTATCTGCCATCTTTTCCGTCCTTGGATGAGGCTGTTGCATCGATGGAGCAAGAGAAGATCCGACAGAAGGTGGTGAAAGACGAGATCTTACCAGATGTCCGTTCTGCATTGGTGGTTCCTAGCGCTCCCAACAGCGACGACATGGAGTGCTACAATTGTGGAAAGAAATGGCACCTAAGCTACAACTGCCCTCAACCCCATAATTATGGTTATGGGCGAGAAGGCAGAGGACGGAGAGGTAGACGTATAGGTTAAGGAGGCAAGGGACGCGGAGGCTGGGGAGTTTCTTACCTAGCTGTGATGGAGGAGACCACTACCAAAATAATTGGAGATGATATGATAAAACTAGAGGAAATATGTTAGTTCAAGGTTCAGGTTGAGAGTTCTAAGGGCATGGGACTGGCCACGCAGGATCTGGATAACACTACCTACCTTGGTAACTTTACTGGTTACGATGCTTATATGGGCAAAGGTATTCCGGTTCAGCCAATTGGATCAACTAAATCTTATATTGGTTGGATCATAAACTCATGTGCATCTAGGCATACCATAGGTGCATCTAGTGAGTTTGTATTATATTATCCAAGCAAGCATATGCATCCCGAGACAGTTCAGACTGTTGATGGATATTCCAACCCATCGGGGTACAGTCTCGGTCTATTGTAGTTTATATGTTACCCTGTCATATGTATTGTATGTTCCTTCTTTTTCGGTCAACTTACTTTCCGTTAGCTCTCTCATTGATCAATTGAATTGTACTGTTCTTTTTTATCTAGATATGTTTTCTTTCCAAGAGAAGGCCATAGGGAAGAGGCTTGGGACTAGCATCAGACGTGATGGTCTTTGGTACCTGGAATATGAGGCCGCATTGCTTACTGCTACTACTAGTGGAGGTCCAAAGACAGAAGCAATACTCCAATACTGCAGATTGGGACATTTATCTTTTGATAGTTTGAATAAGTTAGAACCTGAGATAATGAATAAAGTAGACAAAAAAATATTATTTTGTAATGCTTATGAACTTGGAAAGAGTACACATTCTACTTATAAAATGGTTGGTCTTCGAAGTTTTGAGCCATTTACACTTGTCCATTCTGATGTTTGGGGACCGTGTCCTACTACTTCTATCAGCCGATTCAGATGGTTTGTTACCTTCATTGATTGCTACTCACGTATGTCCTGGATCTACATGATGAAGAAGAAATCTGAGGTGTACAAATATTTTTAAGACTTCTTAACATATGTGAAGACCTAGTTTGGAGTACATGTAAAGATTTTTCGAACAGATAAAGGGACCGAGTACACCAACAAGGAGTTTGCTAATTTTATCTCTAGTTAGGGAATTCTTCATCAAACCAGTTGCCCAAACACTCCGGCTCAGAATGGGGTAACTGAACGCAAGGACAGGCATCTACTAGAAGTGGTACATTCTTTGATGTTAACAATGAATCTGCCAAAATTCTTGTGGAGTGAGGCTGTTATGACAGCAGCTTATCTAATCAACATGATGCCGTTAAGAGTATTAGGGATGAAGACCCCATATGAGATGCTCTTAGGATCTAATATTTTTATTGTTCCTCCCAGAGTGTTTGGCTGTACATGTTTTATTCGAGATCACAAAATTATGGTGAGCAAGCTGGATCCACAAGAAGTTAAATTTATATTTGTGGGATACTCACCAAGTCAGAAAGGATACAAATATTGGTGTCCCAATAAAAAAAGGTTGTTTGTTAGTATGGACGTGACCTTCCGGGAGTTTAAACCATTTTATTGGGAGAAGACAAAATTAAGTTCCTTGTTCGATGATGGCTCTATTGATGCTAGTAGAGTAGGGAAGAATGAAAGTGGCATCGTGGTTGGTATAATTTTATGTCCTTTTGAGTCACCAAGGAGTGATGGTGTCTCAAGGGGAGCTGACAGCCAGAGGGAGCTGAGAGTATATAGGGAGCCTGAGCAGTAACAATAAGGGCAGCATGAGCAGCAGTAATAGGAGCAGCATGAGCAGCATATGCAGCATGAGCTTCCTCTTGATGTCCCTATGATAGTACCCACAAATGCAGATGTCCCCAGTCCCTCTTCTCCAGGACCTTTTTCAGCCCTTTAATCTAAGTCACCTGGTAACAATTCCTTTCCTGATACTTCTAATCCTCCTGTCTTGCTTTGTAGAACTTCTAGAGTCAATGTTAAAAAACCTCCAGCTAAGTTTGGCAATTAAGATATTGATATTGCATATTACATTTCATATGCATCCACTCTACCTGCATATAAGTCCTTCATTGCACCATTCGATTCAGTGCTTGTACCTAACAACTGGCAGGTAGCTAAGCAAGATCCTAGGTGGTTGAGTGCCATGCAGGAGGAACTTCAGGCCTTGAAGAAGAACGACACATGGGAGTTGGTACCACTGTCATCTAGGAATCTTGTTGTTGGGAGTAAATGGGTTTATATTGTTAAGCAGACTCCAGAGGGAAAGATTGACAAGTAAATGGGTTTATACTATAAAGCAGACTATGACGAGCCCTTTGCTCCAGTCGCAAAGATGAGCACTGTGCTAATGTTGGTGTCATGTGCTGCCAACTTCAATTGGCAACTACATCAGCTAGATGTCAATAACGCATTTTTGTACGGGGATCTCTAGGAGGTATATCTGGAGATTCTACCAGGCTTTGCTAATTCATAAGCAACGGAGAATGTATAAAAATTGAAGAAGTCTTTGTGTGGGCTAAAGCAGTCTTCGAGAGCATGGTTTGATAGATTTAGGCTTACAGTCTGTGGTATGGGGTAAAGGCAGTGCAATGGAGATCATATTGTGTTTTACAGGCACTCCTAGACTGGTATCACTGTTATTGCAGTCTATGTTGATTATATTGTAATTATCAGAGACGATACTGAGGAGATCCTACAGCTGAAAAAAATGCTTGGAGAGAAATTTGAAGTTAAGAATCTAGGGCAGTTGAAGTACTTCCTCGGAATTGAAATTGCAAGGTCACGAAAGGGTATAGTACTTTCTCAGCGAAAGTACGCTCTGGACCTTCTTTTAGAGACAACAATGCTGGGTTGCAGGGCTACTTCTACTCCTATTGAGCATAATCACAAGTTGTGTGCTGCGGGTGGTGATCCGGTGAGTAAGGAGCAATATCAAAGATTAGTTGGTCGACTCATACATCTATGTCATACGAAACCTAATATTACTTATATCGTGAGTGTGGTGAGTAGATATATGCATGATCCCAGAGAGCAACATATGGAGGTTGTTCGCAACATTCTCAGGTATATTAAAGGAAGTTCAGGAAAGGGGATATGGTTCAGAGGTTCTGGACATCTGAGAGTTGAAGGCTACTATGATGCCGATTGGACGGGTTGTATGAACGATCGCAGGTCCACTACAGGTTACTGTATTTTTGTTGGAGGCAATCTTGTTTCTTGACGTAGCAAAAAATAAAATGTTGTGGCTAGGTCTGCAACTGAGGCCGAGTACAGGGCTATGGCAGTTAGCCTGTGTGAGATGATGTGGGTGAAAAGCTTGTTGGTTGAGATGCGTTTGTTTATAGGAGACTCCCTGCAACTTTGGTATGAGAACAAATCAGCAATTGATAAGGCAAACAATCCAGTTCAGCATGATCGCACCAAACATATGGAGATTGATCGGTTCTTCATCAAGTAGCAGCTGAATAGAAAAGTTTTGACTTTGAGCTATGTGAAATCAACGGAGTAGTTAGCTGATTGTTTAGCTAAAGGTTTAGGTCGTAGAGAGTTTGATAACTTTTGTAACAAGATGGGGATGATTGATATCTATCGTCCATCTTGAAGGGGAGCGTTGAGTTATGGGGGACTTATATAGTCCCACATCGGATAGAAAATAAGGACCTATATATCTGTACCCCGGCCCTCTTTTGGAAGTAAATCAATCAATTATTTTCTCTCTACATATATTAACTAAACCTTACATAATAATTTGAAAGAACATTAGTAAATGTAATTAACTAGTTTCACCTGGTTAATCGCTGTAAGATCGGTAAAAAAACTGGGTCACGCAAAGCTACTCACTGTCCAGACAGTTGGATCATTCACCTGAGCAGATTTTCAAACACAGGTTATCTCTGTTATTTGGAAAGATGTTTGGGATTGATTAAGTTCTTTGATTTCAAATTAATTTGCTGATTTTCAAAATGGATCTTCCTGAATCTTAGATCATATCCAAAATGATATGCTTCCATGTAACTCTTCATTTCCTTAATGAAAGGATCTGGTTTTAAATAAATAAAGAATGGGACAGGATTTCAAAAGTTGTATCACGTCGCTGCAAAAGAAAGACAATAAGGAAGACAAAGAAACAAACAGCAAGGAACAGTAAGAAACAAATTTCTTAGCGAAGATTACAAGTTTTATTCTTCCTCTATTTCTCCCACATAGAAAACAAGGGACAACGTACAAAGGCAGAAGGAAAAGCAACAAAAGCAAACCATCCATCGCTTATTCTAAAGCAAAGGAGCGACACTCAATCCTCTGCAGTTTCAGACATACATACCAAGGAACTTACTCAATCCCCAACATCTTTCTGAACATGGTCACGAACTCGCAGACCTTTGCGGGCTCTGGCAGCACGCTGGCGACGCTCTCTCTCTCCCTGCATCGCTTCATCCAAACGCTGAACTTGGGGCACGAGTCCTCCAACTTGAATCCCCCAAAATGCTCATAGGCATAGAACCAGGAAGTCAAAGGGAGGATCACAATGTCGGTGTACCCGAACTTGTCCCCACCAAAGTATCCCATCTCACCAAGAGCGCCCTCAAGTAGCTTCACAGCTTCGATGAACTCGGTCTTGGCTGCTTCGAGCTCCTCTCCTTTGCTTTTCCAAATCTTGCCCCCTAGATCGAATATCTGCATAACCAAATATGATCACATCATGATCGTACGAGTATAGTGATGTGAGTTACACATTGATCAAATAATACTTTTTGCAGGTATATATCTCCATATTTTGGATTTTTCGTATATAAACAATATTGTGACCAAATTTGAAATTTCGAGCACTTGGAACTTGGAATAGTGCATATTTGAATATGACTAGATTCCTCAATATCATTTCATATCTTATCGTCACCACGAAGGTTTAGCTATATTGAAAACCTGCTTGACGATTATTGGGTACTAATTATGAGATATTTTTAGAGAACCAGTTATGAGCGATTACTGGAGATGTAATTTTAGATGGTTTTAAGTAGCGGCTATCAGTCCAACACATACTTGATAATTTATTAACAAGCGGTTTTGAAATTTTTTTACAAGAATAAAATTATCTATATGTCCATATATAAAAACATAAAAAAAGAAGAGAACATGAAAAAAAATCTACTTTTACATGAGTTTATAACAATCTAGATGAGTTTGCCATAAAATCAGTAATTTCGATGGACTAAGGATTTATAGCAATGATTACCTGAATGAAAATATGTGAGACTATAGAAAAAAAAAATATATATATTGTTTAAAAACTCATCAGAGGAAGTAGCCATAATTTGGAGAAGTAGAACTAAAACAAAGAGGAGAAAGAGAATAAGATAGGGTATTGATAGTTATAATTAGATTTTTTGGTGAGAAGATAAATAGAATATAATAATAATAATAATTTAAAATCCACCAATTTGTAGTGTTTATAAAAACACTCAAAATTACACTATACCGATTTAGGAGGGTGTTTGAGCCGACCAAAATCAGTGCCTAAAAAAATATCAAGTATAATATTTTTAAACACATTATAAAACGGTCAGCTCAAAAATATTCCAAAACCGATGAAAATACTATTGCAAAGCAGATGCTGAAGTATTTTTGTAGTGGTTTTACTAGTGACCTCGATTTACATGATAATTTCACCATAAAAGTGGTTGAAGAAACTAAGATGTGACCTTTTTGTCAGCAAAGTCTGCCCAGAACCTGGCAACAGATCGTCCATAGGGGCACTCAGGCAGCAATGCAGGTTCGGGAAATTTCTCCTCGACGTAGTTAAGGATGATAACGGACTCGCTGACAGGCTTGCCACGGTCCAGCAACACGGGCACCTTCTTGTAGACGGGGTTCGACTGGAGCAGAAGCTCGCTCTTGCTCCCCAGCAAGTCTTCCTCTCTTGCCTCGAACGCGACCCCTTTCTCCTTCAAGGCTATCTTCACCCTCATTGAGAATGGGCTAGCCCAGAAGTCGAGGAGGACGAGCTCACTGGTAGACATGTTTCTCTCTTGATTTCTCCCGTTACGAATGATGATAGTGAGAAATACTGGTGAGGTCTGAAGTCCCGGGGAGCGATTACTTATAGGCTGCACTGCAGATAGGACCAATGTGTTGGTGGCAAATCCAAAGCTTGTGATTACAGCTGCATGATCTACTGGGTAAACTAAAGAGTCCTTGCCATTTTATATGCTGGCGTTCAAGGGAAGACTGTAGATTCGCTTGGCGTAACCTATGCTGTTCTTTATCATTCTCTCTAACATTTCCCAAGTATAATAGCTACAGTCGAAGCCCTACCTCTCCAGATTGAACAATTTGGGGATCATAGACCAAGTCATGTACATCTGCAGAAAGGGGGAACATGAGCAGAGCTGCATACCATGGCAGTGTAACTAAGCAATGATCTGGTCTTCCGTGCTATGTCTTCCAACTTAAAATGATTCCTAACCAACAGGATCGCGCAAGCAACTGACTAAATATACTATTTTATCAACAGATTTTTGCAATAACTTTCTGAATTGTACTCAATAAAGCCCACAAAATTCAGGCAATAACAGTGATAAAGTCCAGAAACAAATTTAGAACGAAAATACAGCTGAATGACATAATTTACCATTAGAAGAACTAGCGAGACTAAGAAAGGTGTTGAAAATAAACTTGATTTGTGTCCATGTTTTTTAGTCCACAATCTAGTTGGTCCATTATCATTGGGCTTTGTTTTTCCATTGGCCTCTTGTTTTATGCTTAGTCCATATATTATTGGATGTTCTATGTCTAGATTGTTCTTTGGAACATTAAAATGTCCATCTTTTATAGATGTCATAATATTATACTTGTAAAGAGTCTAGAATGATCTATAGTAATATTTTTATAAGTATGTAGATTTTTCCAAGAGTCCTATAAGTAGGGGTGATCTTTCCTCATTTTGTAAACAACAAAATTACATGCTTAGTGTTATTATTAAGTTCATTCTTGCCACTCTTCTCTTCTACCGAATTTTTCTCTCCACATTTTCTCCCTCTTGAAATTAGTTCTTCACGCCTAGTTGACCTACCATAATTCCAACAAAATGCTATTAGAGCAAGGCAATTCGAGGTCGAACATGGCAAGCGAGATGTCTTCCTTCCAAGTTTTCGTCATCAACAAGAGCAATTATGCCAATTGGAACATCAATATGAAGGCTTCGCTAGGAGCACAAGATGCACGGAAGGTTGTCAAAAAAGGCTATGTTGAGTCACAAGACGAGCCTTCATTATCTCAAGCTCAAAATGAGATGTTGAATCTTCAAGAAAGATGGACAAGAAATCTACCTTCATCGTCTACCAAGCTGTGGATAAAGAGATCCAACACGGATCACCGCAACTCTTTGGAACCCTGAAGAACCAAAAAACACCCAAAAAAATCGTAGACAAAAAAAAATTTTACGTGAAAAATTCAGATGAAAAAATCCACGGAACGATCAGAGTCGAACCCTGAAGAACCTCCACTAATGGGATAAAGAGATGACACCCTCTACAAGCTCCTCACCGATCCAACACGGATCATCGCAACTCTTTGGAAAAGAAAATAGATTACAACCACGAAAAAAAATACAATGAGAAATACCCCAAATTGATCTCCTTCTTCGAAATGGCCTCAAATCCTTATTTCTCCTCTCCAAAGTTTTAATGGCACTCGTGCCACCTTTTTTTCTCTCTTATTTGTTTCTCATGTTGTTGTATATTACATGAGTCTTTATATAAACCCTTGTATGTATTAGGGTTTCCATATGAAAATCTATATATGTAAGCCAAAAATATTTTTGGAAATCCAATTACATTCAATCATATATTTAATGGAAATCAAATCATAAATTAGCTTAACATAAATTAAAAATCTAATTATATGAAAAGTTAATATATGAAAGATCCAATCATAAATATATAATTAAAGTCAAAGATAAAAATCTAATATAATATTTGTTTACCATAATTGTTCTAATACATGACGTTCGATGCACTTTCCGAGCTTGTTCGACACACGGATGGCGATCGTCGCACCCCGGGGTATTCTTCACATAGGTTGCGAATCCCACCAACTCCAACAAATCTCTCCTTGACAACTATATGGAGGGGGTCGTCATGCCGACGATCCGCCTACAGTACTCAAACTTTTTTCTTGAAAGAATCTTTGTGAGCTTGTCTGCTCCATTGTCATTTGTATGAACATTCTCAGGCACTTCTTCCTTCTTTTCCACAACATCCTGTATCCAAAGATACCGGATCTCAATGTGCTTGGACGTGCTATAAATGTCTGATTCTTCACAAGGTGAATAATACTCTGACTATCACAAAGCAAAGCATACTACTCTTGCTTTAGCCCAATTTTCTGTAAGAGCTTCTTTATTCTCAACAACTTCTTTCAAGTCTATGTCGCCGCAATGTACTCTGTCTCTGTCACGTCCCAGTCCCAAAATACATAGGACTAGGAATACGTAACACACCAGTCGTATGTATACGAACTCCAATATATGGAAACCATACACACACGTACGCGGTACATAAATATCAAATCCACAAGTGGTAATATACTGTCGGCAAGTCACACGCAATTTATATCTCATTCATAGCAAAAGTAAATAAATAGGAATAAATAACTGAATATCAATATGAAGTCTCAAAGTATGATAGTCGGATTAAAACAAATCCACTGCAAATCAACTATACTAAAACTACCAAACGAGAGAAGAGATCAAACTCTAATATAAGATAAAAGTCCACAAAAGAAATAGCAACTAGAAAATTCATCAGCGGCGATGAATCAAAGTTACTCTGAAGATAAGACCTCCTCAGTCTGGTATGAAGCGTTAGGTCCGGGTTCGTACTTCTGTGGATATTCCTGTCCGTCTATATCTGGAAAGGGACCAGGTCCTTAGAGAGATATAACAAGAAACATAAAAGTATGCCAATAAATTACTAAAAATAAACATCCAAAAGGTCGCCTAACCGTCTATGTGAATACAGTTTGAGAACAACTTTCCAACAAGTGGGCTATCTGGCTATAATAGGATTGGTATGATTATCTTAGAGATTCAGGGGCCTATAAAGCATGTCGTTTTTTGAACGCCAGAGGCCGCCTGATAATATATAATATATAGGGGTCATCATGACCGCGCATATCCGACGGAGCGTACGGGTTACACAAGGAAAGTACAAAGGAGCCCAAACGCCTTACTTATTGTTCTCCCCACCCCATGCTCTAAGCATGTCACATCCATGACACGGCGATACCTCTAAATAACTGTCAGGTCTTCTAACATGCAAAGTTTCTATCGGCAGTTATCCCTATCTGTCGCACGACCTATATATACTAGTGGCCAGCCGAATACGCAAGTGCGTGTCCTACATGAGACTCACACTCGTGTAATAACTGTGTCATGGCCAATGAAACATAAATGCCTCATGATAATGGGGTGGTCTCATAAGCTAGGTCAACATGCATATATATAATAAAAATAGAATACGACACCACCATCGTTGCACCCAAGTTATCCTTGGATGCGCAATTTATATAGCAGTTTAAAATATATGAACTAAATAGACAGAAATAACATGCATGCATCATATAGAATGTAAATCACAGTACAATGTCAAGGTATTCTTGCCTGGCAAGCAATCTGTAAAGTGTAAGCGTCCCGATGTCAAGTACACAAGATTAAGAAATAAGGCCTCCGAATTAACGTCTCCGGATGCTGAAATAAATATCACCAATATTTTTTAAATCAACGAGATAGCTAAAAAATACTACTCTTTCGTCCAATTTGGACACATGGGCAAAACGAAAATTTTGGGTCACGACGGATCCGCATGTGGCCCACTTTGTACCAAAATACGTGCCAGGAGTAAGGGTCTCTAAATGGAACAAATTATAGGTCAAACAAATTCTAAACATTAATACGAACTCAACGGTATATCCAATTTTGGATTCCGGTGAGCCGAACACAAATTCGCCAAAAAAGTCAACCGTGGGGCCCACAAATAGGTAGCTTGGTCAACTGTCTCGGAATCGCATAAAACTTAGGTCACAGGACTAGCGTGATACCACGAATCCAATGGCGTAAGTTTCGTCGCATTCCGACGAGCGTACACTAAATGGTGCGGTATTTTACAAAAATTGCGATATGAGGACTTTTCACGGATATGGGTTGATTTCGACGCGCACACACGTCCAAATCAGTTTCTGTCACTCCCCAGTCCCAAAAGTACGTAGGACTATGACACGTAAGCATGCCAGCCGCATGGATATGGCAACTCCAATATATGGAAACCAAAATCCACACGAACGCTGTAATATGAATATCAATCCACCAGTGGTATAAACATATATCACAAGTCACAGGGTATAATCTAAATCTTATCCACGAAAATTAATATAAATAAATAACCAACATCTATATAACTAGATCTTAATGTAAGTATCTAAGGATGATAGTTGAATGGAAACAAATTCACTACCAACTCGAATGGAAAAGTATAACACAACAAACACAATATAGGAATACCAGCTAACAATCATGGGGCTCGGAGAGAAGACATCCACGAAATATATGTAACCATCCAAATCCGTGCTCCTGCAAATACTCAAGAACAGATACACCTGGCAGGGGACCAGGTCCTCAGAGGGACGTAACAAGATACAGAAAAACGAGCCAATTTGAATACAGTAAACATGCATATAATTTGAAAATAAATAAGTATGTTGTACAAGATAATCTATATGAATGCAAATGAGGATAACTTTTTGACGTATGGGCCAGGGTAGGCTACTCGATCTAATCCTCACAACTCATACGCTCGTCAGTGGACATCATCAGCCGACATACCTCTGGGGTAGCGACCCTCGGACTCCAACAATCTGTAGTGCCCCGCTCCGCGTTGACGCTATGTACAAGTGAGATCGCCTTGCTTGCTCGAACGGAAGTCTTCTCGGAGAGTTCCCGAACGATTAATCAAAGTGAGTGGGCAGAACTGCATTCTCTGATTCTTGCACGACTTAATAATGAATCTGAGTTTTTGAATGCTTGTTTGCTTAAAAAGAATGTTTTCATAAGAGAATGATATAATCGACTCAGCATGCTAATAAGAGAACTCACATAGCTTGTCATTGAAACGAATACGCTGCCTAACTAAGAGAATATAAATGCTTGTCAGAAATAAGAACGA
This sequence comes from Iris macrosiphon, assembly GCA_036927795.1. Lineage (NCBI taxonomy): Eukaryota > Viridiplantae > Streptophyta > Magnoliopsida > Asparagales > Iridaceae > Iris > Iris macrosiphon. Next base: position 53,962,349 of record JAYESA010000011.1, read on the forward strand.
ACTACTGCTATGCTAAGAGAAAGATAGAAATGTTACATGCTTAGTTACACCGACACAGCTCAAACGAACTCTTGCCATGCTAAGAAGATAAGTAAACGAAATGCCTAAAATATGTTCCCCGAATATGCTAAGAAAGAAAGAGATAGTTTTTGCATGTTAAATAAGAATCAATCGTGAAGAGATAGTTTTTGCATGTTAAATAAGAATCAATCGTACTTGTCAAAAAGTATGTTTCGCTTTTCTGTTTTGCTATATCGAACTGCTGCCTTTGATTCGTATATGCATAGACTAATAGTACACCCTGATGTTCCGTGCCTTCGGGTTCCAGGGGGATGTGCTATTAGATATGTAAAAAGATGTGTTTGCTTGAATAAGAAGAAGAGTATAGTCTAATAGTCCGCCCTGATGTTCCGTGCCTTCGGGTTCCAGGGGGGTGTGGCTATTAGATTGTTATGTGCTTGTGAATGTGAATGTTGCTTGTCTTGCATTGGTCTCGGACAACTTGTGCACAAGGTAATAGTCTCTTGGTCGATTCCTAGGGCACTGGGAATCGGCCGGTCCGGAAGGGATTGTGAGAGCACCCTGATGTTCCGTTCCGAAAGGATCTAGGGGGGTGTTGTTGTCCATCAATGAGTTTCTCAGGACCGTCATATAGATAGGGCGCATGCTAGGTTTACCTTCTTGCATACCTATCATTTGTGACACCAGAAGAAGATGGATTCATAAGTTTACGCATGTGAATATTGTGGCTAACTTGTGTGTCTGCTGCAGGGATAACCGTTCGGCTATGGGGTAAGAATATAAGTTTATGCATAAGCATGCATGTTCATTTTGTCTGCATCATAGAGTTTATCTGATAGTATTGCATGCATCTGCATCAGTCGGACAATGGCTATTGGTGAAGAGCTGAACCTTGGTTACGGCTGCTAATGTTGCAACCATGAGTCACAGCTACTAATAGCATCAGATAAAGGAGTCATTGGTTAGCTGGTTTACCGCTACCGATCCTGAGTTTCTCGGGGACCGACCTTTGAATGAAAGTTACTTGTGTGCTTGATTTAATGATAGTTCCTATATGCTGCCTTGTCCATAAGAGTTAGACTTGTGTTGCACAATACATGCTACGCACTGCACGATAGAGCACTGTCCCGATTCGTATGCTCATAGTTTGAATATGCAAACTGTTTTAAAAGTTATGTTTTCAAAGATGTAATCTGACTATAGTTCTGAACTGCATGAAATGAACTTAGGTAAAAGCTAGCAAGATCATTAGTAATGCAATGTTTTGCCACATGATTACTTAGTGTGGGTTTCAGGGGGTGTAGCTTCTGTTCAGTTGTTTTATCTCACCAGTACTTGCATAAAGTGCTGACCTACCAACAGTTTGCTTGTTCTCAGGTGCCTGTTCGTGCGAGGAAGCGATAGCCGTGCCTCATCCCAAGGAACCAGAAATCTGGTGTCGATGCCTGGAGCCGCATCGAGTTGTGCCTGCTTTGAGTTGTTTTTGTATAAAGGGACATAATGTATGGAACGGTATCATTGTAATCGAGAGAAGAGTGCTTGAGCGAATTGTAACCTCGGCCATGCGCTGCTTGTAACATTTGTGAATATCAATAAAAGAGCCTATTTTTATATGCCATTGTGTTCTTCACTTTTCTGCAATGTTATGTGCCGCTGCTTCAGTTATTGAATAGCTCACTTGTCCTTGTTTCAAGCTTTGGCCTTGTGCAAGCGCACTTTAGGCTTGCACGACATCACACCCGTGCGAGGACGATCGGCTCCGTAGGGACCAAAGCGAGGACGAACGGCCCTGCGGGACCGGGGCGTGACATAATGATATCAGAGCGACTCGATTCCTTGCCCATTCCGTTGCTTCCAACTCTGAGATGTGCCTGATGTGAGATGCAGTGAACGTTCCATACAATGAGTCCGTAAATATTCTCGAAAATGCCGGCAAAAGTTTCTGGATTTGTTTTCAATTGCTTGAGATATAATTTGTGATTTGTGATTATGACTGCTAGAGTTTTGATTTGGGATGGTGAGGGATGAGGACTATCGCTGCTCTGTGTTTTCGTGAGTTTCTCCTTGAGTTTCGAGGACGAAACTCTTTGTTGGTGGGTAAGTATGTAGTGCCCCGCTCCGCGTCGACGCTATGTACAAGTGAGATCGCCTTGCTTGCTCGAACGAAAGTCTTCTCGGAGAGTTCCCGAACGATTAATCAAAATGAGTGGGCAGAACTGCATTCTCTGATTCTTGCACGACTTAATAATGAATCTGAGTTTTTGAATGCTTGTTTGCTTAAAAAGAATGTTTTCATAAGAGAATGATATAATCGACTCAGCATGCTAATAAGAGAACTCACATAGCTTGTCATTGAAACGAATATGCTGCCTAACTAAGAGAATATAAATGCTTGTCAGAAATGAGAACGAACTACTGCTATGCTAAGAGAAAGATAAAAATGTTACATGCTTAGTTACACCGACACAGCTCAAACGAACTCTTGCCATGCTAAGAAGATAAGTAAACGAAATGCCTGAAATATGTTCCCCGAATATGCTAAGAAAGAAAGAGATAGTTTTTGCATGTTAAATAAGAATCAATCGTGCTTGTCAAAAAGTATGTTTCGCTTGTCTGTTTTGCTATATCGAACTGCTGCCTTTGATTCGTATATGCATAGACTAATAGTGCACCCTGATGTTCCGTGCCTTCGGGTTCCAGGGGGGTGTGCTATTAGATATGTGAAAAGATGTGTTTGCTTGAATAAGAAGAAGAGTATAGTCTAATAGTCCGCCCTGATGTTCCGTGCCTTCGGGTTCCAGGGGGTATGGCTATTAGATTGTTATGTGCTTGTGAATGTGAATGTGAATGTGAATGTGAATGTTGCTTGTCTTGCATTGGTCTCGGACAACTTGTGCACAAGGTAATAGTCTCTTGGTCGATTCCTAGGGCACTGGGAATCGGCCGGTCCGGAAGGGATTGTGAGAGCACCCTGATGTTCCGTTCAGAAAGAATCTAGGTGGGTGTTGTTGTCCATCAATGAGTTTCTCAGGACCGTCATATAGATAGGGCGCATGCTAGGTTTACCTTCTTGCATACCTATCATTTGTGACACCAGAAGAAGATGGATTCATAAGTTTACGCATGTGAATATTGTGGCTAACTTGTGTGTCTGCTGCAGGGATAACCGTTCGGCTATGGGGTAAGAATATAAGTTTATGCATAAGCATGCATGTTCATTTTGTCTGTATCATAGAGTTTATCTGATAGTGTTGCATGCATCTGCATCGGTCGGACAATGGCTATTGGTGAAGAGCTGAACCTTGGTTACGGCTGCTAATGTTGCAACCATGAGTCACAGCTGCTAATAGCATCAGATAAAGGAGTCATTGGTTAGCTGGTTTACCGCTACCGATCCTGAGTTTCTCGGGGACCGACCTTTGAATGAAAGTTACTTATGTGCTTGATTTAATGATAGTTCCTATATGCTGCCTTGTCCATAAGAGTTAGACTTGTGTTGCACAATACATGCTGCGCACTGCACGATAGAGCACTGTTCCGATTCGTATGCTCATAGTTTGAATATGCAAACTGTTTTAAAAGTTATGTTTTCAAAGATGTAATCTGACTATAGTTCTGAACTGCATGAAATGAACTTAGGTAAAAGCTAGCAAGATCATTAGTAATGCAATGTTTTGCCACATGATTACTTAGTGTGGGTTTCAGGGGGTGTAGCTTCTGTTCAGTTGTTTTATCTCACCAGTACTTGCATAAAGCGCTGACCCACCAACAGTTTGCTTGTTCTCAGGTGCCTGTTCGTGCGAGAAAGCGATAGCCGTGCCTCATCCCAAGGAACCGGAAATCTGGTGTCGATGCCTGGAGCCGCATCGAGTTGTGCCTGCTTTGAGTTGTTTTTGTATAAAGGGACATAATGTATGGAACGGTATCATTGTAATCGAGAGAAGAGTGCTTGAGCGAATTGTAACCTCGGCCATGCGCCGCTTGTAACATTTGTGAATATCAATAAAAGAGCCTATTTTTATATGCCATTGTGTTCTTCACTTTTCTGCAATGTTATGTGCCGCTGCTTCAGTTATTGAATAGCTCACTTGTCCTTGTTTCAAGCTTTGGCCTTGTGCAAGCGCACTTTAGGCTTGCACGGCATCACGCCCGTGCGAGGACGATCGGCTCCGTAGGGACCAAAGCGAGGACGAACGGCCCTGCGGGACCGGGGCATGACACAATCGACATACCTCGGGGGTAGAGACCATCGGACACGACCACCATAGTGCGTGCTAGTTACTACGGTTTACCAGAGTGGTTAAAAGCCTATACGCCTAATGATTGTCCTCTATGATACTAAGTGTCAAGTGTGTGTCAACATATATAATATATAGTAATGACTGAAAGGAACTACACATGCAATAAATAGAAATGCAATAAATATACAAAAATATACTAAGCATGCAAAATACTGTAAGAAATTTGGCAAGGTATCTTGCCTGGTCTGAAAAAGAATGAAGTCCCAACTCAAGGCGTCGTCTGATCTACTCGTCATATAAATTAAACAAGTTAGGTTACAAAAGTGGGTGAATAGGTTCCTCTATTTTAATCTATTTTAATTTTGAATAAAATAACCTAAAATAGTATTTTAATCTTATTATAATCTGATTTTATTGTTAAGCTCTAATTTTGGTCCAAAGAAAGTCAACTTTAAGGATTTGCGATCCGTTGCAAGCAAATCGAGGCAATCCGTTGACCAAAAAGTCAACCGACTCAAATCCTGGATTTGTGTGTGAAATCCTATATATTTCAATGCTATATGAACACTGGAATAGACGGTTTCATAAAATCACAAGTCAGTAAAGAGTTATGTCCACAAGGGCGCACAGATGATAGTTTTTTTGTGGTTTTCTATTTATGTCTACGTTGCACAAATTTTACAGTAGAATAAACTTATAATTTAAATTCTAAAAAATACTTTTCTGGAAGTTCATCATGTCAGCTTTCCGAAACTTCAAACGGTTTGTAATTCCGAGTTCGGGATCTCCCGAAATCTCGAAAATAACAAAGCGCGTCTAATTTTGGACAGCTGGCACTTTTAGAATTTTTTGGAAAAATAGATTTTGAAATTATTAAAATAATTTATATATTCAGAAAACTAACCTTGATATAGTTCTAACAAAAAAAACTGGAGCGCGTTTGGAGTCCGGAGCTAGGAGATATCGTCTTTTTAAGTCATCACAACTAATAGAAAATGAGGCTAAATTTATGACGAATTTTGACTATTTTTGGACGAAAAAGAGTTGGATTTGGAGGAGAAAAATATGAAGGATGAGGTATTTAAAATGTTGGACACTACTTAATTAAATACGACTAGGATTGGTTAATTTGGATAGGATTATGATGAATTTAAATAAGGATAGGATATGCATGAAGTTGCTTTCCTAGTAGGTTCAGGATTTGAATTAATTTAAAATAGAGTTTGAATTTATCTCAATAATTTATAATCTTAAATATAATTAAAGATAATACAAATAATTTATAAAATCTTATTAATATCTATTAACACTAAATTAGCATCTATCTAATATTAAGACTATATATATATCCAAATAATTCTTAAATAATTTCAAAAATACAAATAAATTTCTTAAAATTCTAAATAAATTACAGAAAAATATAATTAAATATTTTAACATAAAATAAATATTTGGTAGAAATAATATGCAAGTATGGACTCATAGTAAATCATAGAAGTCTTAGAAATTTATGTTTCCTAAGTTTTAATTACCAAAAATTCTAGAAAAATCTCCAAAAAGCTAAAATAACCTAAAATAATTCTAAATAAATATTTATCTAAGCAAATATATCAAGAAATTTATTTTCTAATTAACTAAGGGAATACTCTAAAGAAATTCAATATTTAAAAAATCTATAATAATAGAAAATACACACAAAATACCTATTTTGGGTGAGGGGGTTTACAGTTTCCGTGAAAGCCCACACATCAGGGCATACCATACGCGCCTTTCGGTATAATTGATATGCGATGGGGCGGTCCCGTTTGGCAGGACAAGCTCCATATCGCAAATTTTGAAGTTTTAGAAACACATGTTTTTCCTAATTTTTAACCCTATTTAATTCTGCACATAACACCAAATAAAATAATCTAATTAATAGGAAAAAATATCGATTATATTGTCTTCATATAGCAAAAAGAAAAATTAAGTTTGGATGCCTGTGGTGGAAGATATTGGTCTCTAAACATGGGTCATCGCAACAGTTTTCTGCAGTATAAAAGTTGTGGTTTTTCTCCAACTTGGTCTCGATTTTTACCTAGGGTTTAACGCTGTTCGATGGAAACTAAGTTACAGAGTTGGAAGGGGGTTAGGTCATGAACATACCGGTGAAGACGAATTGGAATTCGGTCGCGAGATAAAGCGAGAAACAGCACAGGAAGTAAGGTACGTCACGGTCAAATTCTGACACGGCGCTCGCACGGGTGACGCGAACGTTGACGCGGCGGCTGCGGTTGCTCCGGTCGACGGCGCGATCTGGGCTGGAGGTCGGCGGCGGCGCAGGTCGTGGAGGAGGGTGGAGATAGATTAGGGTTAGGGTTTGGGGATTAAGAGTTATATATATAGAGAGGAGTAGAGGAAGAGAGTGGATGTATTCTACGGGGGGTCGGGTCTATAGCGGCTGGGGGGTTTAGGCTTAGGCGGGTGAGGTTTTAGGGTGGGGTTGCTGGCTTCAGTGGTTCAGTTATTATTTTTGTTTCTTTTCTATTTCTTTTTATTTTCTTTATTCTATTTATTAATATATATATATATATATATATATATATATATATATATATATATATATATATATATATGTTTTTATGGTATAAAAATTCTAGAAAAATATATTTGTACATAAAAATAATCTTTCATCCTTCTACAACAATTTTTTTCTACCTAAAATAAAAAAGATAGAGTAATAGTTTTCCTCCATAAATTTCTAAATGCATATTTACCTAATAATTATATTTTAATAAATTATATTTTCTAATTAACTGATAAATACTATAAATAAATTAAATAATTAATTAAATAATTTATATGGTTTTAAAAATTAGGGGCTTTACATTCTACCCAACTTATAAAAATTTTATCCTAAAAATTAAAACTAAGTCACGATATAATAATCAAAGATGGTATAAGGTAGAATTGAACAAAGTAAATTCATACCTTGGTCTACGAATAGGTACAGAAAATGTTTGTGTATGTCGTCCTCGCGCTCCGAAGTGGATTCTCCTGGTGCGTGATGCTTTCATGCCACGTAGACCAAGGGAATAGACTGGTTCCTCAACACTTTCTCTCGGAGATCAAGGATCCCCGTGGGTTGCTCTTGGTATGACAAGCTCGGCCCATTGGTGATCTCCGAGTGGTCGAGAACATGACTGTTGTCTGCCACATATCGCCTAAGTTACGACACGTGGAATACATCATGTACTCCCTCAAGTGTAGGTGGTAGTGCGAGTCGATACGCCACTTCTCCCACTCTCTCTAGCACGTCAAATGGTCCAATATACCTTGGGCTCAACTTGCCTCGCCATCCCTCCGAATCGAATAGTGCCTCTGGTAGGTGATATCCTCAAGAAGATATTATCGCCCTCTTTGAACTCCAAGTGGCGACGATGAAGGTCTGCCCACTGCTTCTGCCTGTCTTGCGCTACTCGCAAGTGCCCTTGAATCTTCTTCACTGTCTCTACGGTATTGACTACCAACTCTGGGCCTAGAATCTGACGTTCTCTCACGTCACTCCAACACATGGGAGACCTACACGTTCTTCCATACAATGCTTCAAACGGGGCCATCTGGATACTCGCTTGATAGCTATTGTTATAAGAAAATTCCATAAGATGTAGGTGGTCCTCCCATGATCCTCCAAAGTCTAACATACAAGCCCTCAATATATCCTCCGGTGTCTGAATAGTATGTTCAGACTGTCCATCTGTTTGCAAGTGATAAGATGTACTAAAATTTAGACGAGTCCCAAGACTCTCCTGCATGCTTCTCCAAAAGTGAGATGTAAAATGTGAATCCTTGTCTGACACGATGCTGACTGGAATATCGTGCAACCTCATAATTTGCCACATGTATAAGTCAGCCAAAGCTTCTGTAGACTGGCCAACTCTAAAAGGCAAGAAATGTGCGGACTTGGTGAGTCGATCCACTATTACCCATACTACATCTCTCCCACTGGGACTCTTGGGAAAACCCGTGACGAAGTCCATAGTGATGTCCTCCCACTTCCACTCAGGAATCGAAAGTGGTTGCATTAGCCGTGTTGTTCTCTGATGCTCGGCCTTCAACGGCTGACATACTAGACATTTGGCTACAAAGTTGTCACGACCCGCACCCGGTATAGGGGCACGAGAGCATGGGTACGTCCAGCCTACGCCGCAGCATCGGCGGTAGAACGCTGTCTAGGTCATGTAACTATCTAATCAATCTCACATGAATATCCAACTCCATAAGGAGACGCAGATATCATAATATAATATGGAATATACTCAATAACATAAGCTAAAGCACGATGAGATATCGAAGCAAGCAATAAAATTCAAGACAAGTCTAAACAACAATAAATAGTCTAACCTGCAATCAATAACATCCAAGTCTCCAAGTATGCTGGGAACAAGTCCTCTATGTCACAGTCTGGAAAAATATCCAGTCAGGATTGAAACGAAATACACCTCCAACAGCAGTTTCACATACATTGACAAAATCTATAGCACAGTATAAAGAAATACAAGACAGATATGAATAACTGACAATAAAAGATACTGGAATAAAGCAAATACTGGAATAAATATTGGAACATCATCATCAATATGCATCTAGCAAGGAATAGAACTACAAGTGTACGCAAGAACAAGAAACTGGTATGTAAGTGTGTACAAGAACAATAACTAGAACATGTGGAGATGCTCGATCAATATACTAGAGATACATGTCAAGAATCCTTTAAGTAAGTGTATGAAACATCAGCATATCATGTGATCGGCATGGGACTATATGACTCATTACATTGATTAGCGATCATCCCCAACAAGTTCGGCTAACCATATGTAACAGCAATGAGGCATTTAAGGGTCAGGCTGCACCAACGTGAGGTGTGGGTAAGCTATGATGGATGTAAGGTTGGGTATGATCACATAAGCTACTAATATTTCCCCTTTTTCTCCAGCTAGCACGATGGATTCCAATCACGACTCCTCGAGACAGGTCTCAATGATGCCAACTCGTGTAAATAACCATGTCAGAGTCATGTACGCTATACAACAAGAGTTATAGAGATAATCAACATAATGAAAACTGTCAGAGAATGTACTCGCCTGGGGTCCTACTGCTGGTATGAATCAGAGTCCAAGTCACAGTCCAAATAGCCTATGTATTACAAACTTACCATGTCAAAAGATAATTTATTTTAATTTATTTAATTCTGGAATAATTACTCTAAAATCCTATTTTAATCTTATTATTCTGATTTTTAGGTTAATTCCTAAATTTTGTTCAAAGGAACTGAATTTTATCAACTCGAGACTCATGGCACGCAAATCGAGACGATCTGTTGATCGAAAAGTCAACCGACACAAACTCGACTTTCATGCATGATTCCCTGTGGATTTCATCATCAAAAACAGGCTGGAATTTATGGCTCATCCGAATTCAAATTCTTTGGGAATTATGGCACATACAAATTTCGTATCGTGCACCGATGGTTAAATTCTAACCTAGAAGTTCTACAGAATTAACAGTATATAAATATTTCGAAATAAATTCTGGGGAAAACATATGTCAATTATCTCGACATTATCTTTCCGAAACTTTAAACGGTTTATGATACTGATTCCTGGTTCTCCCGGAATAGCAAAAACATCAAAACACGTCTATTTTTGGACATGCTGTGCTCTACGAATTTTCCAGAATTTAATACTAATAATTTCGAAAAAAATTTTATATAATCAGAAATCTAACCTCAATATCTTTCTAACACAAAAAATTAGGTCTCTTTTGGAGTCCAGAGCTATGAGCAATGGCTTCTGGAAGACGTAGGAACCCTAGATGGCAATTCTCCAAAAATTGGCTTAAGAAAAACCCTAGAAAATAACTTAAACTATTATATATATAGAGAGGAGAGAGAGAGCAGCCGCGGCTCGGAGTTGACACGTGGCAGCCATCCATGCAGCCCCGCCCAAATTGGACGATCATAGTTTCATCCGGCTCGGCTCAGCTGAGTCCGAGTCAAACTCTGACTCGGCTCGGCTCGAGGTCGGCTCGGCTTCACCCCACGGTCACTGACAGGCGGGCCCCACACTGTTCACTGCGGGAGGCTGACAGGTGGGCCCCCTGTTTGCTGACTGGGCAAAAATAATTACTTTTTGGGTTTTCTTTTTCAGAAATTAGTTTTTAATTCAGTTTTTCATAATTAACTCAAAATAAATGCTAAAAATAATCATAAAATTCCCAAAAAATTCAAAAAATATATTTTATTATTTAGAACCTAAAATAAAAGTTTGGGATATTTTTAATTAACTAAAAATAAATTCTTAAAAGTCCTAAAAAATTAGGATTACTAGTTTTTAATTAACTAAAAATTATGGAAAAATCTCAATAGCCCCAAATTAACCTAATAACAACATTTAAGCATGAATTTCAGGATACGGAGGTTACAAAAGTGAGCTATCTCTTTTTTCATCCCATACCACCAAAAATGTTGTCGTAAGTCACGGTACATCTTGGTGCCTCCAGGATGAATAGAATATATCGAACTATGAGCTTCTGCCATCAGCTCCTGTCGAATTTCTCCATTGGGAACATATAGACGATCACCGTATCGTAATGTCCCGTCATCATGAATGCGCAATCCTGTCTGCTCTTCGGCCTTTGTCCTTTCTTTCAATCTCCTGAATCTGGCATCCGTGGGCGAAGCTGCCTTGACCCTCTCTACTAGTGATGATTGTACTTGCAAGTTGGCTAATGTTCCATCTATTCTGGGTAGTATCACTTCTATGCCAAGCTCTTGCAAGTCCTCCAATAACTCCTTCTGTATCGTCAAGAAGTACACTGCTGGTTTCCTGTTTAACGCGTCTGCTACCACGTTAGCCTTGTCTGGGTGATAATGTAGCTCTATCTCAAAATCCTTCATCAACTCAAGCCATCGACGTTGCCTCATATTTAACTCCTTCTACGTGAAGACATACTTGAGGCTTTTGTGTTCTGTATAGATCTCCACTCGTTTCCCATATAAGTAATGTCTCCCCAGCTTCAGAGCAAAAACAACGGCTGCAAGCTCCAAGTCATGAGTTGGATAATTCTTCTCATGTACTCTTTAACTGTCTAGATGCATATGCAATCACCTTACCATGCTGCATCAACATGCATCCCAAGCCTTTCTCTGATACGTCACTGTAAATCACATAACCTCCAAATCCTGATGAAATAGTCAATACTGGTGCTGTAGTCAGTCGCTTCTTCAACTCCTCAAAAGCGGCTTGACACTCGTCGGTCTATACGAACACTTGATCCTTGTACGTCAACCGAGTCATAGGTGCTGCTATCCTTGAGAAGTTTCCCACAAACCGTCGGTAATATCCCGCAAGACCAAGTAAACTCCTCACTTTCGATGCTGATTTAGAAACGGGCCATGTCTCGACTGCCGAGATCTTCTCTGGGTCAACATAAATACCATTTCCTGTAACGACATGCCCAAGAAACGAGACTCTATCCAAGAAAAAATTACATTTACTGAGCTTCGTATATAACTGCTCTCTCCTCAAGGTCTCTAGGATGATCCTTAGGTGCTTCTCGTGCTCCTCGTGGCTCTTCGAATAGACAAGTATGTCATCTATAAAGACGACCACGAACTGGTCCAAATACTGATGGAATACTCGATTCATTAAGTCCATAAAGATAGCTGGAGCATTGGTCAACCCAAATGGCATGACCAGAAACTCGTAGTGTCCATATCTTGTTCTGAATGCAGTCTTCGGGATGTCCTGCTTCCGTATCTTCACTTGGTGATATCCCGATCTCAAGTCTATCTTCGAAAATACCTTGGCTCCACTAAGCTGATCAAATAAGTCATCAATGCGTGGCAATGGATATTTATTCTTTATGGTCACTGTATTTAAGGCTCTGTAGTCAATGCACATACGCACAGACCCATCCTTCTTTGGTAGGAACAACACTGGTGCTCCCCAGGGTGATGCACTTGGTCGGATAAAACCTTTTTTCTCTAATTCTTTCAACTGTGCCTTCAGCTTATCAATCTCCTTCTTCGCCAATCTATAAACATGCGACGTTATTGGTGCTGCTCCCGGTGTCAATTCAATCGAGAATTCTACATCTCTGTCCGGAGGTAATCCTGGCAATTCCTCTGGAAAGACGTCTTGAAACTCTGAAATGATGGGGTAATAAATAACGTCGTTCATTGCAAGCTGAACACCATCAAGGGCTTCTGTAGATCCTCGTGCAAACTCAAGTTCCAGCTGGCCTGGTACCTTAAAAAGAATGCTTCCTCTAAAATAGTCGAAGAAAGCGTGGTACTTGCTTAGTCAGTCGATTCCGAGCACAATATCAAAAGTTGGCATAGGAAGGACTAAGAGTCGGGCATTCATCTCTCTGCCACGAATCACTACAGGACACGATCTACAAATCCGACTAACAGGTACAACTCCTCCTCCGGTGAGAATTCTAACACAATTAGATAAAGGTGTAGTGGCAATATTGTGTTTGGCAATAAAACTGGAAGATATGAACGAGTGGGTGGCTCCCGTATTAGATAATGTCACAGCAGGAAAACTAAAAGCAAGAGTAATACCTTCTATGACATCAATCTCATGTTCCATATCATCCACTTCTAGTGCAAAAGCTCGTCCATCTCTCTGTGGTAGTCCATGATTGGCCCTCGTGTACTGATCCTCTTGAGTAGGTAGCGGTGGTCCTCGCTGAAATCCTCCGGCTGCTGGGGGTCAAGGTGCTCCTGGTCTAGTCATCTGCTGAACTGGCTTCGGTGCGGGAAGTGCTAGCCTCTGAATTGGTGGTGGAAGTGTCATTGTATGCTGCATTGGACAGTCTTTTGCCATATGCTGTCCGGAACCACACCTCATATATTATCCCAAACGAGTCCGATAGTCTCTCGAAATATGCCCGCGTTTTCCACAATAATTGTAGTGAGGCTTCTCCGAAATCTGGTAAGGTCCTGCTCTGTGCTGATACTGTTGTTGCTGTGCCACAGGACGTCGGATAGGCCCTCCTTGCTGTGTCCTTACTGGTCCCTGTTGTGTCTTTAGTTGACCTCATTTTTTCTTGCTGATGGTCTCTTGTAGTGTAGCTTCTGTCAATAATTTGACATAAGAGATTCGGGACTGTGAACTAGTGTAGTGTTGGAACTCCTGAGTCAGTCCACGGTGAAACCTCTTAGCCTTCTCCAAGTCATTCGGTATCAGGGCAGCGCCATATTTACTAAGGCGACTAAACTCTGCATCATACTCGTCAACTATCTTGTTACCCTGCTCCAGATGAAGAAACTGATCATACAACGCATCACTTACAGTGTCCAGGAAGTACTTCCTCTCAAAGCACTCCAAGAATTGCTTCCAAGTCTGATACGTACCCAACTGGCACTCCATTGATTCCCACCAGTGATGAGCGTTACCATCTAGCAGCGTCCCTACGCCTGTCATCCATAGATCTGTAGGTAGCTGCGATGCTTCTAATAACTTCTGAGTGTGGGTAATCCGGTTTGTAGTCTTCTCTGGGCTCTCAATGCCTTTATAAGGCTTGAGACCCATCTGTATAAAGTCCCTGACTGAACCAACTCTCTCTCGCGGTACTGGAACTAGTGTCTGGGCTGGTACAGAAGCCTGTGCAGCCATCCTCTCAAGTGCTACCAGAAATTCTTGCATCTGCTCTACCGCTTGCTGCCTCTGCTCTGCAGCTAGTACGGCTGCATGTTGTCTTTGTTCCTGTATCATCATTTGGAAGAATTGGAATAGCTGTGTCTGGCCATCCTGTGGCGTCAATGAAGTCGGAAAGGTCCCATTAAGTGATGCGGAATGATCAAATGGAACAAGATTGTGAGTCTGTCCATTTGTCCCCGGAAGTCTAGGAATCGTTGAGGCCTCTCCTCGAGTTTGGCCATTGACTCCTAAAGGTTTGTTGCCTCCGCGGCAGTATAATCACTACGCAAATCCATCTCTCTGCAAGAGGTGGATGAAACGATTAGAAGGAGTACAAGAATCAAACAGGATGCAAGCATCTAAATAGAATAGTTAAAAAGGGAAGATGAGTTTTGGTCAAGCGTGGATGAGATTCTATATTCTACTCCTATACGCAGGCTTGTTCGGTACAGTAACGTAACCGAGACAATATATTCGAAGACCTGCATGGACCAGCACAAAAATATGTTACACCCTAGTCCCAAAATACGTAGGACTAGGAATACGTAACACGCCAGCCGTATGTATACGAACTCTAATATATAGAAACCATACTCACACGTACACTGTATATGAATATCAAATCCACAAGTGGTAATATACTGACAACAAGTCACACGCAATCTATATCTCATCCACAGCAAAAGTAAATAAATAGGAATAAATAACTGAATATTAATATGAAGTCTCAAAGTATGATAGTCGGATGGAAACAAATCCACTACAAATCAACTATACTAAAACTACCAAATGAGAAAAGAGATCAAACTCTAATATAAGATAAAAGTCCACAAAAGAAATAGCAACTAGAAAATCCATCAGCTGCGATGAATCAAAGGTACTCTGAAGATAAGACTTCCTCAGTCTGGTATGAAGCGTCAGGTCCGGGTCCGAACTCCTGTGGATATTCCTGTCCGTCTATATCTGGAAAGGAACCATGTCCTCAGAGGGACATAACAAGATATATAAAAGCATGTCAATAAAGTACTGAAAATAAACATCCAAAAGGTCGCCTAACCTTCTATGTGAATGCAGTTTGATTATAACTTTCAACAAGTGGGCTATCTGGCTAATATGGGATTGGCATGATTCTCTTGGAGATTCAGAGGCCTACAAAGTATGTCGTCTTTTGAACGCCAGAAGCCGCCTGATAATATATAATATATTGTGGTTATCATGACCGCGCATCTCTGGTAGAGCGTACGTGTTACACAGGGAAAGTACAAAGGAGCCCAAGTGCCTTACTTGTTGTTCTCTCCACCCCATGCTCTAAGCATGTCACATCCATGACACGATGATACCTCTAAATAACTGCCAGGTCTTCTAACATGCAAAGTTTCTATCGGCAGTTATCCCTATCCGTCGTACGACCTATACGTACCAGTGTCCAGCCGAGTACGCAAGTCCGTGTCCTACATGAGACTCACACTCGTATAATAACTGTGTCACGGCTAATAAAATATAAATGCCTCATGATAATGGGGTGGTCTCATAAGCTAGGTCAACATGCATATATATAATAAAAACAGAATACGACGCCCCCATCGTTGCACCCAAGTTATCCTTGGACGTGCAGTTTATATAGCAGTTTAAAATATATGAACTAAATAGACAGAAATAACAAGCATGCATCATATAGAAATTAAATCACAGTATAATGTCAAGGTATACTTGCTTGGCAAGCAATCTGTAAAGTGTAAGTGTCCCGATGTCAAGTATACACGATCAAGAACTAAGGCATCCGAATAAACATCTCCGGATGCTGAAATAAACATCACCAACGTTCCCGGAATCAGCGAGATATCTACAAAACACCACCCTTTCGTCCAATTTGTATACAGGGGCAAAACGGTAATTTTGGGTCACGACGGGGTCCGCGTGTGGCCCACTTTGTACCGAAATGCGTACCAGGGGTAAAGGTCTCTAAATGTGACAAATTATAGGTCAAACAAATTTTAAACATCAATACGAACTCAACGGTATGTCTAATTTTGGATTTCGGTGAGCCGAACACAAATTCACCCAAAAAGTCAACCGTAGGACCCGCAAATAGGCGACTTGGTCAACTATCTCGGAATTGCGTAAAACTTGGGTCACAGGACTAGCGTGATACCACGAATCCATAGACAAAAGTTTTATCGCATTCCGACGAGCGTACACTAAATGGTGCTGTATTTTGCAAAAGTCACGATACGGAGACTTTTTACGGATATGGGTTGATTCCGACGCGCACACACGTCCAAATCAGTTTCCGTAAAAGCCCACACGTTAGGACATACCATATGCGCCTTTCGGTGTAATTGGTATGCGACGGGACGGTCCCGTTTGGCGGGGTGCGCTCCGTATCGCAAATTTTGAAGTTTTAGAAACACGTTTTTTTTCCTGATTTTTAACCATATTTAATTCTGCACATAACACGAAATAAAATAATCTAATTAACAGGAAGATATCTCGGTTATATGGTCTTCACATTGCAAGAATAAAAATAAGTTTGGATGCCTGTGGTGGAAGATAATGGTCTCTAAACATGGGTCATCGTAATAGTTTTCTACAGTATAAAAGTTGTGGTTTTTCTCCAACTTGGTCTCGATTTTTACCTAGGGTTTAACATTGTTCGATGGAAACTAAGTTACAGAGTTGGAAGGGGGATAGGTCATGAACATACCGGTGAAGACGAATTAGAATTCGGTCGCGAGATAAAGCGGAAAACAGCACGGGAAGTAAGGTACATCGCGGTCAAATTCTGACACGGCGCTCGCACGGGTGACGCGGACGTTGACGCGGTGACTGCGGTTGCCCCGATCGGTGGCACGTTCTGGACTGGAGGTTGGCGGTGGCACAGGTCGTGGAGGAGGGTGGAGATAGATTAGGGTTAGGGTTTGGGGATTAAGAGTTATATATATATATATAAAGGAGTAGAGGGAGAGATCGGATGTATTTCGCGGGGGGTCGGGTGTACAGCGACTGGGGGGTTTAGGCTTAGGCGGGTGAGGTTTTAGGCTGGGGTTGCTGGCTTCATTGGTTTAGTTATTATTTTTGTTTCTTTTCTATTTTTTTTATTTTCGTTATTCTATCTATTACTATATATATATATATATATATATATATATATATATATATATATATATATATTTTACATATATGTTTTTATGGTATAAAAATTATAGAAAATTATATTTGTACATAAAAATAATCTTTCATCCTTCCACAACATTTTTTTTCTACCTAAAATAAAATAAGATAGAGTAATAGTTTTCCTTCATAAATTTCTAAATGCATATTTACCTAATAATTAAATTTCAATAAATTATATTTTCTAATTAACTAATAAATACTATAAATAAATTAAATGATTAATTAAATAATTTATACGGTTTTAAAAATTAGGGGCTTTACAGCCTCTTTCGTCGACAAGGCAATACATTTCTGCAACCGCGACTGCCACGATACTGCTCCACCAGCAAACATCATTACATAGCCCAAAGTCAATCGCCTCGTGTCTACATCTCTAGCCATATCAGCGTCGGTATACCCAATCAGTTTTGACTCGTCACCATCAAAAAAAAAATCCAATCGGCAGTACACGACTCGAACTTCTTGTACCACTGCCTCGTAGCCTGTTTCAGACCATATAAGCTCTTCCTCAACCGGCAGACCAAATGTGACTTGCCCTTCTCACAGAATCCCACGAGTTGCTCCATGTACAACTCCTCCTCAAGATCACCATGGAGGAATATCGTCTTCACGTCCATTTGCTCGACCAACAAGTCGAAATTGGCTGCCAATGCTAGCACCACCCAAATAGACAACTGCTTGACGACTGCCGAAAAGATCTCATCATAATCTATGCCTTTTCGCTGACCATAGCCTTTAACTACAAGCCTTGCTTTATATCGAGGGCGAGTAGCATCTGTCTGCTTCACTCTGAACACCTATCGATTCTTCATAGCCTTCTTGCCCTTTGGCAACCGCAACAGATCATAAGTAGAGTTGGCCTCCAAGGAACTTATTTCCTCCAGCATGGCCTTCATCCACTCCTGCTTGTGTTCGTCTTCTATAGCCTTTGAGAAAATTTTGGGTTCTCCACCGTCAGTTAGTAGCACATACTCACCCGGTGATTATCTCGTAGATGGTCGACGCTCTCTATCGCTCCTCCTCAACGAAACCACTGGTGCTGGCTGTATATTAACAGCCTCCTCCTTAGGAACTACCTCATCAGCATGATCACCCTGACCACCATCAGCAGGCTAATGATCAAGGTTGGGAGCAACTTCATGTACTGGCTCCACCATAATTGGATCCTCTACGATATCCTTTAGAAAATTCTCAAAGAAAAATGACTAACTCAAACAATTCCTCAACCTCAGAAGGCATCTCGGAATCCTGATTGTTGGTCATGGTATGATCCTCGACGAATACCATATCCCTGCTTCTGTAGAGCTTTTTTTCCACTGGGTCATAATGTCTATAGCCAAAACTATTCCGACCGTAACCGACAAAGATGCACCGCCTCGTCTTCGGCTCAAGTTTGGATCTCTCGTCCTTTGGTACATGCACGAAGGCCTTGCAACCAAACACTCACTTGTGATTATATGACGGCTTTTTGCCGTACCACACTTTGTCAGGTACATCATCCAGCAAAGGAGCACTAGGAGATAAATTAATAATATAAGAAGTTGTGTAAAGAGCCTCACCCCAATAGCTGTCCGGCAAGGTTGCTTCTGACAGCAAACACCGTATCCTCTCCATCAGCGTCATGTTCATCCGCTCCACTACACCATTGAGCTGAGGTATCTTTAGCGGAGTTTTCTGGTGTCGTATCCTTTTCTCTCTATAGTATGCATCAAAGGGACCGATATATTCGCTGCCATTGTCCGACTGAACACATAGCAGCTTCTTATCCACTTTTTTTTTAACAGAGGCATGAAACTCCTTGAAAGTGGGCAGCACCTAATCCTTGGTCTTTAAGGCTTAGAACCAAACCTTTCTGAAATAATCATCAACAAAAATTATAAAGTAAGAAGCACCACTATTGGATTTGACTTTCATAGGACCGCAGACATCCGAGTGAATCAACTCGAGCAAAGCCGGCTCCTTAAACTTGGGTGACTTTGAAAAGACACTATATTTTACTTCCCAACCAAATAGTGTGTGCACCTCTCCAATTTTTTAGACTTTAGCCCTGTAATCACCTTCATATTCACTAAGTAGCTCATCCCCTTCTCGGTAATATGGCTGAGCCATCTGTGCCACAACTCGATAAACGCATCAGTAGTTGCATTCACCTCCTACGGCCCATTTGCGCTCCTTTCTATATAATAGAGTCCGGACCTCTTGCTTTCTCTGGCAATGACCATCGAATCTCTGGAAAGTTTCCACTTACTATTCCAGAAGAGATTGAAGAAACTCTCGTCATCCAATCTTTCAACCGACACCAGGTTAAAACGGATATCAGGGACATGACGAACATCTTTCAGAACAAGAACTACACCCATCTTTGTCCTCAAATGCACATATCCAATGGCAACTGCCTTCGATACATCTCCATTTCCCATCTTCAACACTCCACATTCGTCTGTTGTGTAAGTAGCAAATAGTGCCCTGTAGTGAGATCTTGCGCTGAAGCACATGAATCCACCAGCAAAGAGTTGTTATCGCAGGCGAGGTTCATAACTACCATATCACCTACAATGATCAAATCGCCTCCATGTGTCGAAGCTGCAGCAGTAGTGTTCTCACCCTGCTTGACCTTGTTTTCCTTCTTCTCTCTCTCTTTCAAATGAAACAATTTTGCTTGATGTGTCCCTTCTTGCCATAATGGTAACACTCTGAGTGCTCGTACCGACCCTTGGACATTTTTTCGCTTTTGTCTCTGCCACTGTCTAGATCTTTGCTTTTACCCCTTCCATGGCTCTTTGAGTGGGATATTTATGATGTCACGCCCCAATCTCCCGCAAGCTCAATAGTCCATGCTGAACGTGAAATCACCACGTTGCAGCTCTTCCGCGGGATAATCGTTCTCATCGGGACGTAATATCGTACGAGCCTGGAGTTGTGCTCGTACAAGGCGATGTTGTCAAACACCAAAGTTATCATCGAAACAACCAAGTTACAGCGGAAGTCGTTTTGTGTACCAAGCACACATCAGAGTAATACGCAGCGAAGGTCTCGATAGGGTCCAAATAGAATGCCCCGAAGGCAATGCCACAAAGGCGATGCCACGGAGATGATGAAATACTCTTGCTCTTTTCTCTAGCCCACAAAGGTACTTACAGTTCATACATCATGCCTCGTATATCCAAGCAGCGCCACTACGCCTGCGTACCTGAAATATTGCCCACAAACGTGGGTTAGTACACAGCCGTACTGGTGAGCGAGGTAACCCACTCGTCTAAGCCGACACTAAGTAAAATAGTGAATGCAACCAGTTATATGGTGATCTTTCTAGTTGAATCCTAGATTCATTTCATGGCATATGAATGACATGTTAAGGAAAGCTGTAAAGCAGTTTAAGCATGCAAACATTCAACTCAAACCAAACGACAAGCATTTATAATATATCCGACCCGTCTTACTCAATGCCATCGCTTGCACGATAACATATCGAACCATCAGTCTCGCCTCAATATCCATCCGCAACCAAAGTTTATATATTCCAATCTCAAGTGCACACTCTTGCCGAGGCAAGGTGGCCGCGCCTACACGAAAGCCAAACCAACAAAAGAAAAGCAAGCCAACATTATTCTATATGAAGTCACTGGCCAAGCCATAAAGGACTTTTGATCGGACAGATCAAATGTGGTTCTATTCGAAACAACGCTAAGTAGCTAACCCACCTGAATCGTATCCAACCGTTGGCACCGCACCCAAGACGCGTTACCCAAATGTCTCCTCCATGGCCGAATGATCCCGGTGCCCCGGAGCTCCCGTTCGAGGAGACCAAACCCTGTACAATACAGGTTGTCCGTGATATGCAAACACCAAGTAGGTATGACGAGAGGATCGAACATTCTTGCCCCACCAAGCGGTCCTAGACTCGTTCAACCGATATCCAACCAAATATCCATAACCATTCTTCCAATATATCTAACCAAGAGATCCAAATCTCGACCTCAATATATAGCCCAAGGCACCAATATATCAAGTGTTTCATAGGCACGATGTCTCTTCTCAACACAGAGATCAAATTGGTGCAACACCTATGCTCAAAGCAAATCCTATGGCATAATGCCGTTTCAGTGGCACAATGCCCTATTCGTGGCACGATGCCCCATCAAGCGACACAACGCCCTCGCCAATGTAGTTGTTCGGTTTCGAACCACAACTGCTCGCTTTGCAAGACAAAGCGACCAAGTGATACCCGCGCACGGATGTACGTTCGCTCGCCCGAATTCCCGATATTCCAATTGCCTCAAAGTATCATTCCAACTCATATAATTCCAACCGTTCCAAGCATAATCCCAAGTATCCAACCGACTGCCTCAAATGTATAATCCAACTCTAGCTCCAACTATCCAACGTGTAAATCATTTCAAGCCACAATCCTACCAAGCCAACAACGTACACTCTATGCACGCCTCAGTGTAGTGATTCTCGAGTTACTGCCCAAGTGTTCTAGCCTTTTACATGTTTTCCATATTATTAGGCATGAAGGAGTAGAGGAGAAGGAAAAGAGCCTACTCATAATGTTTGATCCCGTTAGGCATCCTGTCCTGCCGATACGGCCAATCCCTTGAACCCGTGGTCCGATGCAAGCGCGATCTACTCAACTGGTATGACCGTGCGAGCAGGCCGTGCTCTCCGAATTATCCGACCGATTGGATTAAGGAAGACGACATTATCGCTTCCATCCAGCTATTCAGTACTGTTCTGAACGAACACCTAATTTTTATCGAACCCGCTAGCCATCTGCACATTGAAACCAACTCGATTAATCCTTCTTCCCGAAATCCAACATTTCAAATGTAACTAGCATTTGATTTATTCAATTCGACTCAGCGTAACGCTGCGAGTGGTTGCAGGGCGTTACATAATATACCACTTAGAATTAGGTTCGTCCACGAACCGTGCTGATACTCATTCCTATCACATGCCACAATCCAATTCCATGGATCTGCTCTATGCAACACACATATTCACGATCTGGACTCCGCATCTCGTTCTGCTGAATGCTCGTACAATTTCACGAATTCCTACATCCTCCTTGCAGCTCAATACGAATTCTTCGTATCGCTTAGTTTTGGATCGTACACATATTTAAGGCGTCCCTAAAATACATGCATTTCAGCCGAGCTTTACGATAGCAAATTTGAACAAGTTACAAGGGTATCTTTATGTTCGAGGCATCCATTTGCTTTACTCCCAATTGAACCAAATCACGATTTTTATTCCAACATATTCGATTGAGCGTTATTCTCAATTATGATGATTTTTTTTTTCACCAACTCAATCCGTTCGTATCCCAACTCAATCCATCCAATTATTTCTGAATTCCGTACTAGCAACATCTCGAATTATTATCTTATTCACCGAACGATCATCTCAACTGATCTACCCCAGCTATGCAACTTACCCAAATATCAACTTTGCTTAGATCAGCTCAGTCCAATACCTTTTTCTGCCATCTCAAATATCTCACAGGGTGAACATCTATATCGAGGTTCGTGTGATCCACGAAGATCTCGCCGCCACGCCAAAGGGATAGTGTCGCCACGATTTCAACGTGGACACACTCGCCACAATTCTTAGGTTGCGCATGGAATAGTTCTTCGCGCTGCTTCCACTGCCTCGAAGCATAGAATATCACCTTTGCCTCTCGAACGAGCATACTTCCCAGACTAAGTTCTAAGACATCTTGTAAATCTGAGGCAAATCTGTCCCTTCCAGTATTCGCAAGGATTTGATCTGAACGAGCCGCTGCTTTAACTTCACGAGCTAGTTTCACAGTCGTCAATTCATATGAATGCTATTCCCTTCCAGGGCACGATGAGTCAGAGGCGATGCCATCGATAAAAATCTGTGACTCTGAATCTCATCAGTTGACTAGGCTACTTCCACCATCGCTCCGATCTTCCGGCTGTATTTTCAGCTGAAGACTATCCCAAGGGTCTCTCGAATCCAATACTCAGTCAATAGGCCAAATCTCATTGCTCACATCTGCCCTCTATGCATTCCCAAATACGCCGCCTCAAGAGTTGTTCTATGGGTCTACCATATTCATATCCGATTCAGCGGACAAGGTCGCTTAGGGTCAGTTGTCCTGAAGCTACGGTCGATAATTGTAATCATCACGATGTACAGTTACTATAAACCATGTTATATCTCATTTGCAAATCCGAATCAAAATTCCAACCATCCATCCGAGCGAAGTTTCCGAATCCGAGAACCGCGCTCGTTGAAACCGTCCTCCATCAATCCGTCGTTCTTCTCTGAATCCATCAAATTTCTGAATTGCATGTTCAATTCTCGCACCATCAATTTCAATGATTCTCGAAACTCAAGACTTGCTCAAATTCATATCCGTTTGTCACGTTCCATAATGCACGTCAAACTTACTCGAGCAGCACAGTGATTCGTTCCGACGTTGTTCCCAAATTTAGCTATCTTCAAAAGTCAATCTGCCACCATCTTGCCTTCCGTTGTTGCCAAAATCCGTCCACGTCTTCCAGAGAATCCGACTTCCATTGTTGCACCATCATGCCCAAAATTCTATTTCCGCTAAACCTGAGTCAACTTCTCGAGCAGCAATATCCAAAATCTCCAAGTTTGTGTGAATCAATCGCATTGTCCCTCCAAACCAAATAGTATTTCATTGCTCAACCAACAGCTCAAATGTGTTGCCCAAAATTGTAGTCCGTGCTCACTATCATTCGATTCACCCATCGCTCGTTCAAGCGTAACCCAGTTGTTCATTCCGATCTCGTCCATCACTTAAGCCTAACGATGCTTTTATTTGCACCAGTCCGTTCACGATATGCTCAACTCAATTTTGCTTGCTTCATTTTTATTCTTTCTAACTCAGCCGACGTGCACCAACCAACTTATATTCCAAATATCCGAGCCCGTTCAGGCAATTCCTATTGATGTCCAACCAAAATATTCCAATGCCTTGCTCACAATGTGGTATCCCATATACCACTCCGAATCGAGTCGCTACTCGCAATACGATTTCCTTACAGAATCTAAAATCCGTTCAAACCATCCCTTATGTGTGATCATGACTTTCCCAATTCGAGTTTGACACAAAACTCAGGCAATGCTTGAATTATCCAACTATTTCTCAAACCGTCCGATACTTTCTCAAAACGAGCAATCCCGTGCATCGAGCTCTCTTCCGAATAATCCAACCCAATACCCAATGGTTCCACACATTTGTTGTACGAGCAACTAGTACCAACTTTTCTGATAATTCTCGAGCCAAACTCAAACTTGCTCAACCGATGCGCCACAGCCAAAATTCCAACTTATACCCAACACAATCGCTAGACGAGCAACTCGTGCAAGGATCCATTCTCATCGAATATTTCTACTCAAAATATGTCGCATAGCCAAATCTCGTTAGTCAACCAACTGATCCATTGACGCAATCAGAACTCCCCGAACGACAAGCCAAGCTAACCCAACGAAAGCCCACACTTGTTGCACAAATGCAACAACGCCAACCAACTTGCTGTACGAATGCAACAACGCCTAACGAGGCTAAGCGATCCTACGAAAACCAACCAAGACAACGCAACCAAGAATAACAAGTAGCCACAACCAACAATAAATAGACTTATTGCATGAATCATCCAATGCGGCACCGAGTAGAGTCAAGAGCTAAACGACACG
Organism: Iris macrosiphon; assembly: GCA_036927795.1. Taxonomy (NCBI): domain Eukaryota; kingdom Viridiplantae; phylum Streptophyta; class Magnoliopsida; order Asparagales; family Iridaceae; genus Iris; species Iris macrosiphon. The sequence continues at coordinate 53,987,172 of JAYESA010000011.1, forward strand.
CGGAAGCTATTTAGAGTTTGTGATGAAGCGAAGGACCAAGGCCGAAGAAATGAACCAGGCGCTCTGATACCAATCTGTCACGCCCCAATCTTCCGCAAGCTCAATAGTCCCTGCTGAACGTGAAATCACCACGTTGCAGCTCTCCCGCGGGACAATCGTTCTCATCGGGACGTGATACCGTACGAGCCTGGAGTTGCGCTCGTACAAGGCGATGTTGTCAAACACCAAAGTTATCATCGAAACAACCAAGTTACAGCGGAAGTCATTTTGTGTACCAAGCACACATCAGAGTAATACGCAGCGAAGCTCTCGATAGGGTCCAAATAGAATGCCCCAAAGGCAATGCCCCAAAGGCGATGCCACGGAGACGATGAAATACTTTTGCTCTTTTCTCTAGCCCACAAAGGTACTTACAGTTCATACATCATGCCTCGTATATCCAAGCAGCGCCACTACGCCTGCGTACCTGAAATATTGCCCACAAACGTGGGCCAGTACACAGCCGTACTGGTGAGCGGGGTAACCCACTCGTCTAAGCCGACACTAAGTAAAATAGTGAATGTAACCAGTTATATAGTGATCTTTCTAGTTGAATCCTAGATTCATTTCATGGCATATGAATGACATGTTAAGGAAAGCTGTAAAACAGTTTAAGCATGCAAACATTCAACTCAAACCAAACGACAAGCATTTATAATATATCCGACCCGTCTTACTCAATGCCATCGCTTGCACGATAACATATCGAACCATCAGTCTTGCCTCAATATCCATCCTCAACCAAAGTTTATATATTCCAATCTCAAGTGCACACTCTTGCCGAGGCAAGGTGGCCGCGCCTACACGAAAGCCAAACCAACAATAGAAAAGCAAGCCAACATTATTCTATATGAAGTCACTGGCCAAGCCATAAAGGACTTTTGATCGGACAGATCAAATGCAGTTTTATTCGAAACAGCGCTAAGTAGCTAACCCACCTGAATCGCATCCAACCGCTGGCACCGCGCCCAAGACGCGTTACCCAAATGTCTCCTCCATGGCCGAACGATCCCGGTGCCCCGAAGCTCCCGTTCGAGGAGACCAAACCCTGTACAATACAGGTTGTCAGTGATATGCAAACACCAAGTAGGTATGACGAGAGGATCGAACATTCTTGCCCCACCAAGCGGTCCTAGACTCGTTCAACCGATATCCAACCAAATATCCATAACCATTCTTCCAACATATCCAACCAAGAGATCCAAATCTCGACCTCAATATATAGCCCAAGGCACCAATATATCAAGTGTTTCATAGGCACGATGCCTCTTCTCAATACAGAGATCAAATTGGTGCAACACCCACGCTCAAAGCAAATCCTATGGCACAATGTCGTTTCAGTGGCACAATGCCCCATTCGTGGCACGATGCCCCATCAAGCGACACAACACCCTCGCTGATGCAGTTGTTCGATTTTTAACCACAACTGCTCGCTTTGCAAGACAAAGCGACCAAGTGATACCCGCGCATGGATGCACGTTCGCTCGCCCGAATTCCCGATATTCTCATTTCCTCAAAGTATCATTCCAACTCATATAATTTCAACCGTTCCAAGCATAATCCCAAGTATCCAACCGACTGCCTCAAATTCTAGCTCCAACTATCCAACGCGTAAATCATTTCAAGCCACAATCCTACCAAGCCAACGACATACACTCTATGCACGCCTCAGTGTAGTGATTCTCGAGTTTCAGCCCAAGTGTTCCAGCCTTTTACGTGTTTTCCATATTATTAGGCATGAAGGAGTAGAGGAGAAAGGAAAGAGCCCACTCACAATATTTGATCCCGTTAGGCATCCTGTCCTACCGATACGGCCAATCCCTTGAACCCGTGGTCCGATGCAAGCGCGATCTACTCAACTGGTATGACCGTGCGAGCAGGCCGTGCTCTTCGAATCATCCGACCGATTGGATTAAGGAAGATGGCATTATCGCTTCCATCCAGCTATTCAGTACTGTTCTGAACGAACACCTGATTTCCATCGAACCCGCTAGCCATCTGCACATTAAAACCAACTCGATTAATCCTTCTTCCCGAAATCCAACATTTTAAATGTAACCAACATTTGATTTATTCAATTTGACTCAGCGTAACGCTCCGAGCGGTTGCGGGGGGGGGGGGGTACAGATGAAGTGGCCTGAGAACGTCTCTGCATCTCTTCATTCAGTACCCTGCTTTTGGCAAACTCCAAACTGACCACGCCTTCCGGAGCAAAAGTAATCATAGACCCTCGTACGTTCTCCCACGAGTCTGGCAATGTACACAGCAGCCATAGTCCCTGAATCTTGTCGTTTAACTTGACTTCCATCTAGGATACTGGTCAACCATGCCTTGGAACTCACTCAAATGATCTGTAATGGACGCCTCATCTTTGTATCGCAGACCCATCATCATCCACATCAGGAATAATTTATTTTTCCCGGTCTTCTTCGAATACAAAGATTCCAGCTTATCCCACAGTATCCTCATGTGCTCAATACTGGCAACATGGTTGTACATGTTCTCGTCAACGAACTGCCTGATGTACCCACACACCTGTATATGCTCGAACTTTCAATCCTCTTTGGATTTGTCACTGGGCCTCTCGGAAGAAAATACTGGCAGATGCAGCTTTTTGACAAATAACAGATCCTTCATCGGCTTCACGTCCATCTCTCCTCCCTGGTTTGTCTACCAATTCCTGACACCCTTATGAAATTTTAGAATCTGGCTCTGATACCACATTGTTGGGAACGAAACGCGAAAATATTTTCCCAAAATAGAGAGTACCAAGCAAAACGCACAAACCAAAAAATACTAAACACAAATCGCAAAGACAGATATTTTTACGTGGTTTTTTCCATCTGGGTTTTTCACGTAAAAATCTCTCTGTCGGCGATTTATGTTTGTTTTTTTTAGTTTGTGAGTTTTGCTCGGTTCTCTCGCAGGTACTCTCTGGTTTGAAAAACGATTTTCGTGTTTCGTTCCCAACATTTCGGTTTAGCTAACCGGAGAACTATCGCTCTGGAGGAGATAATCTTTCTAAATAGGGGGAGATTCTGCTGGTTATTCCTCATTCACAAAATATTCAAGAAAATATTACTATGAAAGAAAATTTTAGTAATTTTTATTCTCTTTTAAATATTTTGGAACCGTTCTCATTCTCGTCATCTTTGAAAGCTTAAACACAGGAACCTGGAAAAACTCTAAACATATAGTTGGGCTAATAACAAAGATACAGTTATCCTTTCCTTAAAGTAAATGTTATAATTCCTTAGAACGGAAAGTTCACATTATCCTTGTTTTTTAGAAAAATCTAAAGCAAAAGCCGGTGCCCATATCCTTCTCCACGCTTTTGTTTCAATCGCTCGCAAGAAGATAAGAATATCCATTGATCATCTTTAATCTTTGAATCATATTTTGTAATAAAAAGAATTAAACTGGAGGTCAAGTCAAGAAAATGAGTAAAGAAAAGAAACATGCATGCATGGTCTCCAAGAGAGGAGATGAAAGAAGGTCCGCATAGTAGTGTGGTCCTCTTTTCTCTTGTGGAGAATATCTACGGTTAGTTTATAGGGACAGAATAATATATAAGATTTCTCTAGTTCAGCCAAGTACAATAATATGCATGATTTCTGAAAGCAACAATTTGGAATTACACAAGTTTGTTTCCGTATGAGTTCCAATTTTTGTTGCAGAGAAATCAATCCTGCCGACCAAGGACCTCGAATGGTACTTCTTCAGCCCACGCGACCGGAAGTACCGGAACGGGTCGAGGACGAACCGTGCAACCCAGGCCAGCTACTGGAAGGCGACCGGGAAGGCTAGGAAGGTGAGCTCCCGGAGGCGGTCCGTGGGTACGAAGAAGACCCTAGTCTACTACCGAGGCCGGGCTCCTCACTGCTCTCGAACCGATTGGGTCATGCACGAGTATCGGCTCGACGAGAAGGAATGCCAAACTAGTCCCGGTCTGCAGGTGAAAATAAAACTCTCGCTTTCCTTCTCTCATCTATCCTTCCTTCTTACATTAGCATGCTATCGATCTCAAATGTCAGGATGCCTATGCGCTTTGTCGTGTCTTCAAGAAGACCGCTCCCGGTCCGAAGCTCATCGAACACTACGGTGCTCCCTCCTACCAAGCGCAACCCCAATGGATGGCGAATGCCGACATGTCTGCCGACAGAAGGGGGGATGGACTGGATAGCTGTGGCTACCCATTCCAACCAGACTCGTGTTCTACCGATCACTTCCCTCAGCGGTCCAACTTCAATGGAAATTCCGCTGTAGATAACAAGTGGATGCAGTTTCTGGCTGAAGAGGCATTCAGCTCAACCAATGTTCCCCCCTTTCACGATCCTCCAGCATTCTCCTATGTGCCATCTAAGGTAAATTCATCCTACTATGTTGGAAAATGAAATACGAATTAGAATATGAAGATCAAATTGTTGCCCAGAGAATGTCGTAGAATTACGACACCAATCCACCTAAACATAACAAATTTTCGTCTTACACGAATACCACGACGGATCAAACACAATATTTGTTCTGTGACTATGTCACATAGACAAATCTCGATCTATATTAATCAAAAAGTACAAAATTGATTACAATATATTGAACCCTATGCCTCCAAGTTTAACTCCTCACCGATCTCAAGAAGAAAGAAAAAGATACAAGATGAAATCACTCACCCAATTCTGTAGTGATCTCCCTGAACGAAGAAGACGACTCTTCGAACATATATTCTCTTTAGACTATCTTGAATGGCGAACCCTAGGACCAAACCATGTGTCACGCCCCGATTTCGGCTAATCGATAATCGTCCCCCGGGCGCGATGCCGTGCACGCGTAGGGCGCGCGTGCACAAGGCCTTAGGCATAAGGATATTCTTTAGAACAATGCAACAGAGTGGACATATAAGATAACACAAGGTTGAGGCATAGAAAAGTTTCTCTTTTATTCATAATGAACATCTTTTTACATTGCTTGACTCAAAAGTATAAAATGCCCCACGGACTTACAAACTTGGACGCAAAATGAGATAGCCGATCCATACATTATGTCCCTTTACATAGATTCAAAAACTCAAAACCACCTTGGGTGCGAGTAAGCACCATCGCCTTAGCGATATTCAGCGACGGAGAGAGTGAAAGGCTTCTAGCTTGAGCCTCCAAAAGTCTTGGCCACGAACCGCCAAGGATCCCAAAAGTTCGGAGAGAACTTCAGCTCCTCGCCGCGTTGCCTTGCGCCGGGGAACCTGCTACAACGAGAGTCAGTACTTCGAAAAAGTACTGGTGAAGGCTAGCTGCTCAACTTTACCAAGCTCATGAAATGAGATCTAATGAGTATGCTACAATTATGTTCTTAGGTGGGTTTCTATTCTTGCCTAGTTCAGATTTCATTTAGCAGGTATGCAAGAACAAAATAACATAACTTCACATGCCACCGTTCGGTGACTTTACCTGTCCCGTCTGAACCACCTGTACAACTTACCATAGCCTTCCCTGTCACGAAGACATAGTTAGTCTGCACAGTTTAAATATATACAACATCTTTCTTTGTTGTTTAGGAGCCATCATGGGTTTAGTCTGAGCTGGCGGCGACGCTTGCAGCGCGGGTAGCTAGCCCCGCTACAATTTCCCGCTCCCAGGACTAAGAAAGTAGATTCCGCCCGGGTCGAAACGGCCCGGTGCCCCGGTAACCGCTCGCAGGAACCTGGATCCCTTGTGCACAAGAATTCCCATGACCATTTCTATGACTCTACCTCATAGATTTACTTACTAGCCATTTAAAGAACATCATGTACGAAACTGCTTTACTGTACTATCATAATCAACCAACAGTTATATGAAATAACATGCAGCAGTTTATAGAAGAACACTTTGAACTATCAATAGATACTAACCCATTAAACACCCAACAAACATGCATGCATCAATAAATTTATGCAAGGTTTTGTATGACAAGCAATGGGTGTTCCAAGCCTACTTCTTATCTTATCTTGTTATCCAACTTATTACTTAATTGGTATCGTTTGATTGAATGCCCAACTGAGTCAGTTTTATTATGAACGGAGCCCTTGGAAAGAAGGTGCTTATCGAAATAGAGCCACTCACAAGTTTGGTTGAATAGGAAGAAGAAGGAGAGACCCCTAAGACTCCGCTCGCGCGTCGTCTACACGATCACCTGCACGCACCAACGGATGATCAATACCTCCTGCTTCGGTCTCCAAGGCTCGATACGAAATGCGAAATCCTAAGAACGAAAGCAATGAAATCCATTGAAACCGTTCAAGAAAACGCAAGTCATAAAACCAATAAGAAAGCATCCAAGCGGCACGAAAACGGACAAGAAACCAACGCAACGGAAAGGCCCCTCTCGACTCTGCCGCCGAGTCCATCCTCGAGGCATAATCCATTGTATATGGGACCTGATTCCGAAGAAACCAATCCATAACGAGGAAAGGATCTTAATTCAATCTGTCCCGTTCGGACGGTCGTAAGTATTTCTTGGCCGCGCTCCCCGAATAGGGGGAACGGGGCATTACATCATAACCATCCAAAAGAAAGTTTCGTCCCGAAACTTAGGAATAGAACCTACCCCTAAGGAATAATGAGGGGAACCTTTCCCTCATATCAGCTTCAAGTTCCCAGGTCGACTCCTCGACCGAGTGATTCCGCCACAGGACGCGCACTAGCGAGACGGTTCGGTTCCGCAACTGCTTCTCTTTACGATCCAAAACTTGGACAGGCTCTGCCGCGTACGACAAGTCCGCTTGCAGATTCAACTGCCCCAAGTCGACTATGTGGTTCGGGTCGTGTACAAACTTTCTCAGCTGTGAAACGTGAAAAATATTGTGTACTTCTGATAGGGCAGGCGGCAAAGCAACTTGGTAGGCGACCGGAGTAACCCGTTTGAGAACTTCAAACGGTCCAACAAATCTCGGACTTAGCTTTCCTTTTACTCCGAATCGCATGACTCCGCGCATAGGCGAGACTTTCAAGAACACGTGGTCTCCTTCAAAGAATTCAAGGGGGCGACGTCGAGCATCGGCATAACTCTTTTGTCGGCTTTGTGCTGTCTTCAACTGTTCACGAATCAACCGAACCTTTTGTACGGTTTGTTCAACCAGCTCCGGCCCAAGGATTTGCCGTTCTCCGACTTCGTCCCAGCAGATTGGTGACCTACACTTCCGCCCATACAAAGCCTCGTACGGAGCCATCTCGATGCTGGACTGATAACTGTTGTTGTATGCAAATTCGGCCAGCGGCAGGTAGACGTCCCAACTTGACTTCGAATCGATCACGCAGAGGCGCAACATGTCTTCTAGTATCTGATTCACTCGTTCTGTCTGACCATCGGTTTGTGGATGATAGGCTGAGCTAAACTTCAACTTGGTCCCCATCGCCAGCTGAAGGCTCTCCCAGAAACGCGAGATGAATCGCCCGTCCCGATCTGATACTATAGAAACTGGCACTCCGTGCAGCCGGACTATCTCGTCAAGGTAGGTCTGGGCGAGGCGATCGGCGCTCCAAGTACTTTTGATGGCAATGAAGTGTGCAGACTTGGTTAACCGGTCGACGATAACCCAGATTGCGTCGTTCCCCCGTTGCGTCCTTGGCAGGCCAACAATAAAATCCATGCAGATGTGCTCCCACTTCTATTCCGGGATAGCAAGATTTTGCATTTCCCCGCCCGGCCTCTGATGCTCTGCTTTCACCCTTTGACAAGTTATGCATTGGGACACAAAGAGTGCAACATCTTTCTTCATGCCGTGCCACCAGAAGGTCGTTCGGAGATTCTTATACATCTTCGTGCTCCCGGGATGGATCATATAGGCTGCGTAATGAGCTTCCGCAAGGATCTCCTTTCTAAGTTCTGAATCATCGGAGACGCATAGCCTTTCTCTCACCCGCAATGCTCCATTTTCATCTACTGCAAAGTCCTTCGCCTTCCCCGCTAGAATCTGCTCGTGCATCTTCCTTAGGAAAGGGTCGTCTTTCTGAGTAGATGTGACCCGCTCTATTAGGTTGGGTACGAATCGCATCTGAGCGACCCGCGCGCCACGATATCGAATTCGGAGTTCGATGCCCATTTCTTCTAAGTCCCTTCGAAACCTGCGATCGACTGACAGAGATCCAACGAAGATCCGACTCAAAGCATCCGCTACAACGTTCCCTTTTCCAGGCGTGTAGTCTATCGTCAAGTCGTAATCTTTTATCAATTCTAGCCAACGGCGCTGACGAAGGTTGAGGTCCGTTTGGGTGAATAGGTACTTCAAGCTCTTGTAATCAGTATAAATTCGGCAAGGCACTCCATAAAGGTAGTGTCGCCATAATTTCAGGCCAAAGACAATTGCCGCCAATTCCAGGTCGTGTGTAGGATAATTTTTCTCGTGCTTCTTTAGTTGCCTGGAGGCATAGGCTATCACTCGATCTCGCTGCATAAGTACACACCCCAAGCCTTGCCCGGACGCGTCGCTAAATATTTGGAATCCCGAGATCTCGTCTGGTAGTGCAAGTAATGGGGCAGAGGTGAGGCGATGCTTTAACTCTTTAAACGAAGCTTCGCAGTCGGCGGACCACTCAAATGCGACTCCCTTTTGTGTGAGGCGAGTCAGAGGTAGTGCAAGTTTGGAAAAATCCTTCACGAACCGTCTGTAGTAGTCCGCTAGCCCGAGGAAGCTTCGAATCTCGCTAACGGATGCAGGTCGCTTCCACTCGACAATGGCTTCCACCTTCTTCGGATCGACTGAGATGCCTCCCGCAGAAATGATGTGCCCGAGGAAAGATACACTACTTAGCCAGAATTCGCACTTACTGAGCTTAGCATATAGCTGGTTGTCCCGAAGAGTTTGTAGCACGGTCCGCAAGTGCTCTGCATGTTCTTCCTCGCTCTTCGAATACACCAAGATATCATCGATGAATACTACTACAAACTTATCGAGATAGGGCCGGAACACTAGGTTCATTAGACTCATAAAGGCAGCGGGTGCATTGGTTAGTCCGAACGGCATCACCAGGAACTCATAATGGCCATAGCGAGTTCGAAAAGCTGACTTTGGCACATCGTCTGGCTTGATCTTTAGTTGGTGATAGCCCGAACGGAGGTCGATTTTAGAGAATACTGTGGCAGCTTGCAACTGATCAAAAAGATCATCTATTCTTGGAAGAGAATACTGGTTACGAATGGTCGCTTTATTCAATTCGCGATAGTCGATGCAGAGCCGCAACGAGCCATCCTTTTTCTTTACGAATAGTACTGGCGCACCCCACGGAGATACACTAGGCCGAATGTATCCTTTATCTAGCAAGTCTTGCAACTGTACTTTAAGCTCCTTCAATTCTGCCGGGGCCATTCGATACGGCGTCTTGGAAATTGGTCGAGTTTCTGGGAACGTGTCTATAGTGAACTCTATCTCTCGATCGGGCGGCATGCCTGGCAACTCGTCGGGGAACACATCAGGAAAATCCGCCACAACGGGGATAGACTCAATGTTTGCGCAATCTTGCCGAGTGTCTCGAACGGACGCTAAGTACCCTTCGCAGCCGGAGTGAATCATCCGTCGAGCAGACATTGCTGAGATCACCATGCAGGCATTCGACGCTTTCGACTCAGGACTGCACGTGAAGCAAAACTCGATCTCGCCGGGCAAACGAAATACGACTTCCTTTTTCGCACAGTCGATTGTAACTGAACAAGCGCCGAGCCAATCCATCCCCAGAATAAGATCGTAGTCCCTTATGTCTAGAACTATCGCATCTAATGACAATCTCCGTCCCCCGATGCAAATGTTACCTTCACGACAGACTAAGCGAGCCGATAGATCTACTCCCGAAGGAGTGCTAACACTTAGGTTTAAGCCTAGCGGTGTCATAGGGAATGTGTGTTCGGTGGCAAAATCCGCCGAAATGAAGCTATGTGTTGCACCAGAATCAAACAATACTCGAGCAGGTACATTATTAAAAAGTAATATACCTGACACCGTCGTGTTCGATACAAGTGCCTCGTCCCGAGTCAAAGCATAGACTCGGCCCTGAGTGTTTTGCGGTGTCTGGTTCGCTCGTTGAGTTTGCCCCTGACCCTGAGCTGAGTCATTATTCTGCTGCGGACGGTGTGAAGATGGATCGTTGGAACGGGTTGGACAATTACGAGCAATGTGGCCCATCTTGCCACAACTGAAACATCCTCCCTTGCTCGCGCGATATTCGCTGACGTGGTGTCCTGGCTTGCGGCAGTAGGCACAGTTTTGTCCTTGCCTCTTTCCCTGATTCGAGTCTTGGGAGCTGCCGTTGTTGTTGTGGCGCTTATACGCGTTGTTTCCTCCCGTGTTGGCAGGACGCTTGTGATTGTTATTTTGCACAGCGCCGGTGCGAACTGGAGGATACTGCGACTCTAGGGACAGTGCATGATTCAAGGACTCCCGCATGGTACGATATTGAGTCACTACGACGTGAGCACGGATAGAAGGTCGTAGTCCGAGCTCGAACTTTCTTGCACGACTTTCGGCATCGGCGAGCTGAGACTTGGCAAATTTTGCAAGTCGGTTGAACTCTGAAGCGTACTGACGCACCGTCATGTCTCCCTGCTTCAGTAGCGCAAACTCGTCTTCTTTTTCGCGACGGACGGCGGGTGGAAGGTATTCCTCCACGAAGGCCTTGCGAAACACGGACCAGGAGATAGCCGTTGTGCCACCTTCGCTCAAAATAGCTTGCTTGTGCACATCCCACCAATTATGTGCATTTTGTCGGAGCTGAAGCTGGGCACACGCCACTTTCTTGGTCTCGTCTAGGCACAGTGCTTCGAAGTGGTCCTCGAGCTCGACCAGCCAGTCCATTGCTAAGGATGGGTCCTCGGTGCCTTTAAACGTAGCACGGCACATCTTCTTAAATTCAGATATCGACACGATTGACCCATTCTCGCCCGAGGGTAAGGTACCCTGGGAATTCTGCGGTCCGGTGGCTTCAGCAACTATAGGCACGGTTGCGGGGGCGGATGCAGAATGATTGTTGGCGACCATATTCGTCACCATTGTTTGCAGACTATTCATCTGCTTCTGCTGTGTATCTGCCTGAAGTCGCTGCGCCACGAATTGAGCTTCAATCCGCGACTCGAATTGACTCTGCCGTAGTTCAGCTTGTTTCTGCTGCGTCTCCATCAAACGCATCATTCGCTCGAACGGATCGGCAGAGGGTGCGGCAGCTGGACTCCCAGAGCTGCCCGAGGTGCCTGAACTACTCGCTTGCACTTGCGCCACCATCTGTGCTTGTGCACCCGGCTCGGAAGTCGTTCCTTAAAAGGAAAGTAACTTGTATTAGTCTCAAGGTATATTATGGACTCACTGTATGGAACGTATCTCATTTTGGCCAAGCGAATTCAAGGGTCTACTCGGAAGGAACAAGGTCCTCTTTAGAAACTTTCTTTGTGAGATCAAAGGATCTGAAGCATGCTCTGATACCAATATGTCACGCCCCGATTTCGGCTAATCGATAATCGTCCCCCGGGCGTGATGCCGTGCACGCGTAGGGCGCGCCTGCACAAGGCCTTAGGCATAAGGATATTCTTTAGAACAATGCAATAGAGTGGACATATAAGATAACACAAGGTTGAGGCATAGAAAAGTTTCTCTTTTATTCATAATGAACATCTTTTTACATTGCTTGACTCAAAAGTATAAAATGCCCCATGGGCTTACAAACTTGGACGCAAAATGAGATAGCCGATCCATACATTATGTCCCTTTACATAGATTCAAAAACTCAAAACCACCTTGGGTGCGAGTAAGCACCATCGCCTTAGCGATATTCAGCGACGGAGAGAGTGAAAGGCTTCTAGCTTGAGCCTCCAAAAGTCTTGGCCACGAACCGCCAAGGATCCCAAAAGTTCGAAGAGAACTTCAGCTCCTCGCCGCGTTGCCTTGCGCCGGGGAACCTGCTACAACGAGGGTCAGTACTTCGAAAAAGTACTGGTGAAGGCTAGCTGCTCAACTTTACCAAGCTCATGAAATAAGATCTAATGAGTATGCTACAATTATGTTCTTAGGTGGGTTTCTATTCTTGCCTAGTTCAGATTTCATTTAGCAGGTATGCAAGAACAAAATAACATAACTTCACATGCCACCGTTCGGTGACTTTACCTGTCCCGTCTGAACCACCTGTACAACTTACCATAGCCTTTCCTGTCACGAAGACATAGTTAGTCTGCACAGTTTAAATATACACAACATCTTTCTTTGTTGTTTAGGAGCCATCATGGGTTTAGTCTGGGCTGGCGGCGACGCTTGCAGCGCGGGTAGCTAGCCCCGCTACAATTCCCCGCTCCCAGGACTAAGAAAGTAGATTCCGCCCGGGTCGAAACGGCCCGGTGCCCCGGTAACCGCTCGCAGGAACCTGGATCCCTTGTGCACAAGAATTCCCATGACCATTTCTATGACTCTACCTCATAGATTTACTTACTAGCCATTTAAAGAACATCATGTACGAAACTGCTTTACTGTACTATCATAATCAACCAACAGTTATATGAAATAACATGCAGCAGTTTATAGAAGAACACTTTGAACTATCAATAGATACCAACCCATTAAACACCCAACAAACATGCATGCATCAATAAATTTATGCAAGGTTTTGTATGACAAGCAATGGGTGTTCCAAGCCTACTTCTTATCTTATCTTGTTATCCAACTTGTTACTTAATTGGTATCGTTTGATTGAATGCCCAACTGAGTCAGTTTTATTATGAACGGAGCCCTTGGAAAGAAGGTGCTTATCGAAATAGAGCCACTCACAAGTTTGGTTGAATAGGAAGAAGAAGGAGAGACCCCTAAGACTCCGCTCGCGCGTCGTCTACACGATCACCTGCACGCACCAACGGATGATCAATACCTCCTGCTTCGGTCTCCAAGGCTCGATACGAAATGCGAAATCCTAAGAATGAAAGCAATGAAATCCATTGAAACCGTTCAAGAAAACGCAAGTCATAAAACCAACAAGAAAGCATCCAAGCGGCACAAAAACGGACAAGAAACCAACGCAACGGAAAGGCCCCTCTCGACTCTGCCGCCGAGTCCATCCTCGAGGCACAATCCATTGTATATGAGACCTGATTCCGAAGAAACCAATCCATAACGAGGAAAGGATCTTAATTCAATCTGTCCCGTTCGGACGGTCGTAAGTATTTCTTGGCCGCGCTCCCCGAATAGGGGGAACGGGGCATTACACCATGGACTTTATTTTAGATTTCTGTAGACTTGCTCTCAAATCTTTTGTATGAGCTTCTTCTTGGTAATCTTGTCACGACCCGTACCCGATGTAAGGATACTAGTCGGAAACAACGCCCAGCCTACGCCGCAGAATCGGCGGTAGAACGCTGTCTAGAAAGTCTATCTAAAGTAATGAACCACCAATCATGATAGAATACTCAATCACAGAACTAAGATAGAATGAGCACAAATCAGATAAAGAATAGAAAAGTCACAATACAACTCATGAGTTTAAAATAATACATCAATGAGTCTGAAGAGTAACAAAAATAAGCTGGAGACAAATCCAGTACAAAAGAATACTATCATACTACAAAGCTACACTCCAGGGTCAACTGTCTCAGTTGGGATAAGTTCCTCTTGAGCCAGGGTCTCCGAATCTAAACCCACAACATCCTGGGGTCCATAATAGGTAGGGTACTCCTCAGTGTCATCTGGAAAAATATATCCAGTCAGGAAAGGAGCAGAGTACAACCCTAACAGCAGTTCTCAATTAATGATAAAAACTATGTAACAGTAAATAGCTATTGATAAACAAGATGCACAATAGGAATAAGAGATATATAGACAATAAGGAAATACTGGAAAGAAATACAATAAGGAACAATATGCTAATGAAACAATAATACTAATGACTAAGTGTGTGAGTACTAGCTTAACATGTGATCGGCTTGGGCAAGATGCAATGCGGCCTGGCTAATCATACGTGTGGTGCATGATCAACACTATTCGCTTACCAATACTTTATTCAATAGGGATTTGATCACATATCTATACTAATACTCCCCACCCCCAACTGGTATAATAGATCCAACCACGGTATGCTATGGCACTAGATTCCCCAAGAAGAGAGCGACTCCTCCCGAAAATCGGTGCCTGTAATACTTGCACCATATACACCATATACCAAGGAATAACATCTCATGACGAGATCCGGATATATCAATCCGTGTAACCATAGTGTCAAGAGAAACATGTATATCTACACTAGATACAACGAACATAGAGGATATCATAAATGAGAAACTATCAGATAATGTACTCGCCTGAAGTCCAAATAAAAAGTCACACAGATGTCTGACTCGGTGCCTCGAAGACCTAGATATGGAATACCACATTAATACAAGGTCCCGAAAAGAGAACAAATCAAACTAGTCAACTTCTAGGTCAATAAATCAATTCTAAGTTAAAAGTCAACTATGGTCAACTCTAAAGTCAACTAAAGTCAAACATGGTCAAACCAAGGTCAACCTCTCAAGACATCTATATAAATAATATAGAATAAAAATACACAATTAGGAATCAAGGTCTTGATTCCAATTGGTACCCACACAAAGTATAAATAATATACACTCTAATATAAAGTATATACAAACCAATATTTATATAAATAATATAATATATTACTACTAGTATTATACCTCACAAAAGCATATATATATATATAAGATAAATAAATCAAAATACATATATATATATAAAACAATTTAATAACTATATACTTATATATATATATATATACATATAAACTTACACAATTAAATATCAATAGTTACATAACACATGCACATATTAATGTACGTATTTTATATGGCTAGAAGCACACATAAAAATACATTCATTAATATACAAATAATTATATAATAATTATAAATAATATAATTATACATTTAAACACATAAATATATTTTATAAAATATTTATGTATAATTTATGTTATTAACATAAGTACATATATATTTGCATGCAAGAAAGCTACATACATATATTTATACACCACATTAGAACACATAAAAATATATAGATCTATTCTACAATAAATACCATAATAAATACACTAAAATAAATATATAATATATATATATATATTTACTAGTTATAAATGAAGAATTTAAAGCATAATTAATTAGATCTACACATAAACACACCAAATTGAAGAGTATCACACCGTATCCCACTAGATCTAGGATACGCATGTGACACGAGTCCAACACACAACCAATTGTACCCTGAAGGACACAAACAAGTCACAAATAATATTTATGAATAAATCAAAGTGTCAAAAGTAGATCTATGTGTCCGTGTCAAAAATACGACATGTACAAAGTCCCGTGTCGGAGGAAAACCCCCAAAATGACACGTATCACCAAATAGTTGGGATACGAACCACATGTACCCAAATATGGACACGACACAAGCTCCAAACACATAAGCACATGCCCAATTGATCTATAGGATCAATTAACACACACAACAAAATATAAATTCGAAATTCCAACAAAATTGACACAAAAAGCACCATAACTTTCTCCATGGGTCTCCTATGAACATAAAACAAAGTCCTATGGGTAGTACATACATATGGGTTGATTTTACATGATTAAATCTCAGATTTAGAAGCTATTTTAATGGGAAAAACTGAATTATACATATTGGGAGATGGATTCCCAATAAAACCTCCAATTGAGATGAACTTGCTTCCAAATTGTAGATCCTTGCTCCTCTTTGTAGATCCTTGCTTCCTCCTTCTAGATCCTTACTTCTTAACTTTTTAATGGTGAATTGGGAAGAATTTGGAATAAATTTGGTAGAAAATTGGAATGGGAATGGAGGGAATTTGGGAGTGGGAAATTCTAGATCTAGATTTCGAATGAGAATGAGAGGAGAGAGAAATTTCCCCCCCTCTAATATAGGCCGGCCATGCCCCCTTCCCCAAGCAATTGTAAAATGTCCAATGTACCCCTTGGGGCCTCTCATGAAGAAATAATTAAGGAAGGAAGCTTCTAGTCTAATCACTTAATTAATTTAATCCATCTCCTTAACTATGGGCTTTCTAAATGGGCCAAATCTAACTATTTAATTCATGTTGGTCCATGGATCCAAACTACACTAGTTGGGTCCACTAAAATAAGTCCAAAATAATTAAATAACATCCAACAACAATTAAATAATACAACAAAAATTATTTACCATGCACAATATTTATTTAAATAGGAAATTACTAAAATACCCTTTTTCCTAAAATGTGGTAGTGACAAGTCTACCCTCCTTAAAATAATTTCGTCCTCGAAATTTAAAGATGAAAACTACCCCCAGAAAAATCACAGAACAGAACTAAAGAATCACAATTAACTAATGAACAAAACATAACTAAAAAATAACATACCTCAAGGTACAAACAAATATGGATAACGCTCTCGCATGTCATCCTTTCTCTCCCAGGTAGACTCCCCCGGAGAGTGATGCCTCCATGCGACGCGTACCAAAGGAATAGTCTGGTTCCTCAGCACCTTCTCTCTCTGATTCAGAATCTCAACTGGCTGCTCTGGATAGCTAAGAGTAGGGCCCACCTCTATCTCTGAGTGATCCAATACATGACTAGGATCTGCCACGTATCATCTCAACTGCGACACATGAAACACGTTGTGCACTCCCTCCAATACAGGTGGCAAGTCTAGTCTATAAGCAACTGCACCGACCCTCTCTAGAATAGTGAAAGGTCCGATGAATCGCGGACTAAGCTTTCCGTCTCCACCGAAGCGAATCGTACCTCGTGTCGGAGAAATCCTCAGAAACACCAAACCACCCACCTAGAACAAAACACCATCTTAAGAACTTAATCTATAACAAACAAGAACAAGCACAAACAAAATCTAAACTATACCTCGAACTCCAAAGGTCTCCGATGGCTATCGGCCCAATGCCGCTGTCCTGCGCCACTCGAAGTCTGTCTCTGATCAACTAAACCTTCTCCGCTGCATCCACAACCATCTCTGGCCCAAGCAAAACTCTCTCTCCAGCATCGTCCCAAGACAAAGGAGTACGACACCTCCGACCATATAGAGCTTCAAAAGGTGACATCTCTATACTGGCCTGGTAACTGTTGTTGTAAGCAAACTCTACCAAATGGAGATGGTCCTCCCAAGAACCCCCGAAATCTAGTACACAAGTGCGCAACATATCCTCGAGAGTCTGGATAGTCCGTTCAGACTGTCCATCTGTCTGGGGATGATATGCAGTACTGAAATTGAGCTGAGTGCCCAAACTCTCCTGCAAACTCCTCCAGAAATGAGAAGTGAAACGACTATCCCGATCTGAGACTATGCTGACGGGAACTTCATGTATCCTAACGATCTGCCTCACATATATCTCTGCCAGCTTCTCCGTAGACAAACCCACCTTGAAAGGCAAAAAGTGGCCCGACTTGGTCAACCTATCAACAATGACCCAAATCGCGTCTTTCCCTCCTGGAGATCGTGGAAGTCCGGACACAAAATCCATAGTAATGTGTTCCCACTTCCACTCTGGAATGGGTAATGGCTGAAGTAACCCTCCTGGCCTCTGCCTCTCGGCTTTCACCTGCTGGCACACTAAGCATCTAGATACAAACTGTGCCACTTCCCTCTTCATGCCATACCACCACACACTCTCTCGCATATCCCGATACATCTTGTTAGCACCTGGATGTATGGAATACTGAGAGCGATGCGCTTCCTGCAATACCTCCTCACGCAACTCCCCACTAGGCACACACAATCTAACTCCATGCCTCAAAGATCCATCCTCTGAAATAGTGAAATCATCCTCCAATCCTGCTCTCACCTGAGCTCTGATACTCCTCAAAGATACATCATCATACTGTGCTGCCTTAATCCTGTCCATCAAATCTGAGTGTATCTACAATCCCCACATCTGTATAGCACACCCAGGAATAATCACCTTAATGCCCAAGCTCTCCAAGTCTTCCAACAAATATCGATCCTGTGTCAAGAACATAGCTACCGGATACCTGCTCAAAGTATCGGCAACTATATTAGCTTTCCCAGGATGATATTGCAAAGAGATATCAAAATCCTTCATCAGTTCCAACCACCGAAGCTGCCTCATGTTCAACTCCTTCTGCGTGAAAACG
Organism: Iris macrosiphon; assembly: GCA_036927795.1. NCBI lineage: Eukaryota > Viridiplantae > Streptophyta > Magnoliopsida > Asparagales > Iridaceae > Iris > Iris macrosiphon. The sequence continues at coordinate 54,005,366 of JAYESA010000011.1, forward strand.
TACTTCAAGCTTTTATGGTCTGTGAAGATCTCCACACGCTCTTCATACAAATAATGTTTTCATAACTTCAGGGCGAATATGACAGCTGCCAACTCCAAATCATGGGTAGGATAGTTTTTTTCCTGAGGACACAATTGCCTGGATGCATAGGCAATCACTTTTCTATGCTGCTGAAGAACACAACCTAAACCCTTTCCCGATGCATCACTATAAATAGTGAAACCTCCGAACCCTGATGGCAACGTCAAAATAGGAGCAGACGTCAACCTTTTCTTCAACTCTTCAAAAGCAACCTGGCAATCCTCCGTCCAAACAAACTCCACATCCTTCCTTGTGAGTCTGGTCATCGGCTTGGCAATCCTCGAAAAATCTTGTACAAACTTCCTGTAGTAGCCTGCCAATCCCAAGAAACTCCTGATCTCTGCTACCGAACTCGGAGTCTTCCAAGATTCCACTGCTAAAATCTTCTTCGGATCCACTGAAATACCATCACCAGTCACAACATGCCCCAAGAATTCTACCTTGTCCAAGAAAACTCACATTTGGACAACTTCCCATACAACTTCTCCTTCCTCAGCACATCCAACACAATCCTCAAATGCTCCTCATGCTCCTCTGGTGTCCTCGAGTATATGAGTATGCCGTCGATGAACACCACCACGAACTTGTCAAGGTACTGGTGGAACACCTTGTTCATCAAGTTCATAAATACCGCCGGTGCATTAGTCAAACCAAACGGCATCACCATAAACTCGTACTGACCATACCGAGTTCTAAAAGCAGTCTTCGGTATATCCTTCGGCTTCACCTTCACCTGATGGTAGCCTGATCTCAAATCTATCTTAGAAAATACCTTCGCACCACTCAACTGATCAAACAGATCATCAATCCGTGGCAAAAGATACTTATTCTTGATAGTGAGATTATTCAAAGCCCTGTAATCAATGCACATACGCACCGATCCATCCTTCTTCGGTACAAACAATACCGGGGCTCCCCATGGTGAAGAACTCGATCTGATAAACCCCTTATCCTGCAATTCGTCCACTTGCTTCTTCAACTCGACCAGCTCGTTGTTGTTTACTCTATAGACATATTGGGAAAATGGTTCTGCACCTGGCACCAAATCTATAGAAAATTCAACATCTCGATCTGGCGGCAATCCTGGCAATTCCCCAGGAAACACATCCAAGAATTCTGCTATCAACGGATGCGGCAACTCCTTGTCTTCCACCATAGCTCCACAAATAATGCCTTCTCCCTGCTCCGCAGTTCCTCTAGCAAACTCGAACTCTGGCTCTCCTGGCGAACCAAACAAAACTCTACCTCCTCTACAGTCTATGCTAGCACAGTGCCTACTCAACCAATCCATCCCAAGTACAATATCGTAGCTCGGAAGTGGTATTACAAGTAGACACGCACTCAACTCCCGGCATCCCAGAGTAACTCTTCGATCTTTGCAAATATCATTAACCAGGATAATGCCTCCCCCGGTCATGATCTTGCAAGTCCTAAGCAAAGACTCAGCTACCAAACCATGCTTCAGAGCAAAAGAAACAGATACAAAACTATGGGAAGCACCACTATCAAACAAAGCTAAAGCTGGAATGGAATCAAGAAGAATAGAATTAATATGGCACATGATATAAGACTTTCAAGGAAAGGACAGATTAAGAGATCAGGTATCAATATCAAAGGAGAATAGTTGAATCAAAAGAATTTTTCTAGGTGTGATTGAGTATCTCAGCCTATTTCCTATATCCTATCGCAGGCTCGCAGTAGTACAACTAAATTGTTGTACTACCACGATATCACATACTTGTGAAGCTAGACCTGCATGGGCCACCACCAAAAATGTGTCACGACCCGTACCCGATGTAAGGATACTAGTCGGAAACAACGCCCAGCCTACGCCGCAGAATCGGCGGTAGAACGCTGTCTAGAAAGTCTATCTAAAGTAATGAACCACCAATCATGATAGAATACTCAATCAAGGAACTAAGATAGAATAAGCACGAATCAGATAAAGAATAGAAAAGTCACAATACAACTCATGAGTTTAAAATAATATATCAATGAGTCTGAAGAGTAACAAAAATAAGCTGGAGACAAATCCAGTACAAAAGAATACTATCATACTACAAAGCTACACTCCAGGGTCAACTGTCTCAGTTGGGATAAGTCCCTCTTGAGCCAGGGTCTCCGAATCTAAACCCACAACATCCTGGGGTCCATAATAGGTAGGGTACTCCTCAGTGTCATCTGGAAAAATATATCCAGTCAGGAAAGGAGCAGAGTACAACCCTAACAGCAGTTCTCAATTAATGATAAAAACTATGTAACAGTAAATAGCTATGGATAAACAAGATGCACAATAGGAATAAGAGATATATAGACAATAAGAAAATACTGGAAAGAAATACAATAAGGAACAATATGCTAATGAAACAATAATACTAATGACTAAGTGTGTGAGTACTAGCTTAACATGTGATCGGCTTGGGCAAGATGCAATGCGGCCTAGCTAATCATACGTGTGGTGCATGATCAACACTATTCGCTTACCAATACTTTATTCAATAGGGATTTGATCACATATCTATATTAATACTTCCCACCCCCAACTGGTATAATAGATCCAACCACGGTATGCTATGGCACTAGATTCCCCAAGAAGAGAGCGACTCCTCCCGAAAATCGGTGTCTGTACATGTACAAGATAACCAATGAAATAATACTTGCACCATATACACCATATACCAAGGAATAACATCTCATGACGAGATCCGGATATACCAATCCGTGTAACCATAGTGTCAAAAGAAACATGTATATCTACACTAGATACAACGAACATAGAGGATATCATAAATGAGAAACTATCAGAGAATGTACTCGCCTGAAGTCCAAATAAAAAGTCACACAGATGTCTGACTCGGTGCCTCGAAGACCTAGATATGGAATACCACATTAATACAAGGTCCCGGAAAGAGAACAAATCAAACTAGTCAACTTCTAGGTCAATAAATCAATTCTAAGTTAAAAGTCAACTATGGTCAACTCTAAAGTCAACTAAAGTCAAACATGGTCAAACCAAGGTCAACCTCTCAAGACATCTATATAAATAATATAGAATAAAAATACACAATTAGGAATCAAGGTCTTGATCCCAATTGGTACCCACACAAAGTATAAATAACATACACTCTAATATAAAGTATATACAAACCAATATTTATACAAATAATATAATATATTACTACTAGTATTATACCTCACAAAAGCACATATATATATAAGATATATAAATCAAAATACATATATATATATAAAACAATTTAATAACTATATACTTATATATATATATACATATAAACTTACACAATTAAATATCAATAGTTACATAACACATGCACATATTAATGTACGTATTTTACATGGCTAGAAGCACACATAAAAATACATTCATTAATATACAAATAATTATATAATAATTATAAATAATATAATTACACATTTAAACACATAAATATATTTTATAAAGTATTTATGTATAATTTATGTTATTAACATAAGTACATATATATTTGCATGCAAGAAAGCTACATACATATATTTATACACCACATTAGAACACATAAAAATATATAGATCTATTCTACAATAAATACCATAATAAATACACTAAAATAAATATATAATATATATATATATATATTTACTAGTTATAAATGAAGAATTTAAAGCATAATTAATTAGATTTACACATAAACACACCAAATTGGAGAGTATCACACCGTATCCCACTAGATCTAGGATACGCATGTGACACGAGTCCAACACACAACCAATTGCACCCCGAAGGACACAAACAAGTCACAAATAATATTTATGAATAAATTAAAGTGTCAAAAGTAGATCTATGTGTCCGTGTCAAAAATACGACATGTACAAAGTCCCGTGTCGGAGGGAAACCCCCAAAATGATACGTATAACCAAATAGTTGGGATACGAACCACATGTACCCAAATATGGACACGACACAAGTTTCAAACACATAAGCACATGCCCAATTGATCTATAGGATCAATTAACACACACAACAAAATATAAATTCGAAATTCCAACAAAATTGACACAAAAAGCACCATAACTTTCTCCATGGGTCTCCTATGAACATAAAACAAAGTCCTATGGGTAGTACATACATATGGGTTGATTTTACATGATTAAATCTCAGATTTAGAAGCTATTTTAATGGAAAAACTGAATTATACCTATTGGGAGATGGATTCCCAATGAAACCTCCAATTGAGATGAACTTGCTTCCAAATTATAGATCTTTGCTCCTTTTTGTAGATCCTTGCTTCCTCCTTCTAGATCTTTGCTTCTCAACTTTTTAATGGTGAATTGGGAAGAATTTGGAATAAATTTGGTGGGGAATTGGAATGGGAATGGAGGGAATTTGGGAGTGGGAAATTCTAGATCTAGATTTCGAATGAGAATGAGAGGAGAGAGAAATTTCCCCCCCTCTAATATAGGCCGACCATGCCCCCTTCCCCAAGCAATTGTAAAATGTCCAATGTACCCCTTGGGGCCTCTCATAAAGAAATAATTAAGGAAGGAAGCTTCTAGTCTAATCACTTAATTAATTTAATCCATCTCCTTAACTATGGGCTTTCTAAATGGGCCAAATCTAACTATTTAATTCATGTTGGTCCATGGGTCCAAACTACACTAGTTGGGTCCACTAAAATAAGTCCAAAATAATTAAATAACATCCAAAAACAATTAAATAATACAACAAAAATTATTTACCATGCACAATATTTATTTAAATAGGAAATTACTAAAATACCCTTTTTCCTAAAATATGGTAGTGACAAATCTTCATCAACATCCTTTATTTTATGTTAATTAAAAAACCTAATTTAGGATTTAGAAAATTCTAAAATAGTCCAATAATAATTGTTGCCATCTATATTTGATCACACGGTCAAAAACCAGCTGACTTTGCGTCCATGTAGGAACCTTTTTCCGATAGGCGGTATACGGCGGTATATTGCTGGTATACTATGATATACTACCAGACCTTCAAAAATAGGTTCTGAAACTAATTGTCCAAAATTCTGTATACCACTACTAGTATACCGTCGACATGCCGCTGGTACTGTTTTCGCTCAGTTTGAGCCTCGGTTCAGTCATCGATCCTCCGTCGTCTTTGCTATAACTCTAGTCGTCAATTCACGATGCTTAGATTATCCTTCCACACACCTTGAATGGAGGCTAGACACCAACATACTCCTCCTCTAGTCTAATAATAAGAGGGGTTGACCACATGAATCCTCAAGTGGACTCCATGTATGTCTACCAGTGATAGAGTTCCTGCTCTATCTTGTCATTTATGTTGAACCCCCCGGGGTATTTTGCATCTTCCTTCTTCTACAGTTTCTTGACTACTACGTCGATGCTAGCTGTCATACGTAATAATTCTTTGATCTCTTGAATCTCATCGACAAAAATAACTCGGCTAAGATAGAAGTCGCTGACGATCAGCCACAGTGTAAGTCTTGGCTACTTCTCCGACTTTCGACTTCCACTGGAACGTGCTTTCGTTCTGTCGAGCTTCTTCACCCTTAGCTGGCCCAACTAAGAAGACGGTGTGGTTCCCTCAGAACTAATCTTTGAACCTTCCCACCTTCGTGTTTGACAGTGAAGCTCCACTATACATCAACATCCGTGAGCAGAATATCATGTACTGTGTACACCGTCGATGACCCACCACTCCTCCCGAATTGTGAAAATGAAGATGTAGCCATGTCAGCTTGAGTTTGACGAACATCTTGATATTCTTCCCGACTTCGAACTTTTGAAACCAATGTCGTTCCATTAGATTTTGGAAAACAACATCAGTGAAAGCATCTTCGGGCTAGGCAGGACTTCCAGTGTTACCAAAATTGGATCAATAGAATAACCCTACTTGGAGACTCATGTAGATGTAGTTGTCTCAGCTTGAGTTTGATGCATATCTTGATTTCTTTTTCAGATTTGAACTTTTGAAATCGATATCACTCCATTTGATTTTGGAAAACAACATATTACCAAAAGTGAATCAATAGAACAACCCATACATGGAGACCGACTATATATCATGGGACTAATTGTCTGATCCTTAATTTTTGGCTCATCTTTATTCGTCGCTTTGTCTCGACAAAGCGAATCCTTCTTACCCCTCAAGTCATCTTCAAGACTACCCTTGACAAGTTTCTGACGATGTTCAAACTCTTGTCGAACATCCCTCGAGCCTCTATCCGGTGTCTATGATTTTCTTGTACACCTCAACGGCTTGAGCCTGTACATACCATAATATATATCTCATCGATGTAGCAGTTTGAAACCCTTCATAAGCTTCTAATTTTTGTCTCCTAATATACTGCACCAAACATCATTTGCCAGCTTTTCTACCAATATCAAGTTGTAACACAAACTCGGTACATGACGAACCACCTTTAGAACGAGTTTTTTCCAAGCTCCGTCAAGTGCATGACATTGATACCCATAATTGTAACCATTTTCTTGTTACCTATCTTTACACGTCTAAACCTACCGCCTCGGTATGACATAAATATCCTCCTCTGTGAAATGGCTTAATATATACTATGCCCCATTGTCTAAGATCCAATCACTGTCATGACATATGCTATAAGGTTCCTTTACATCTGTTGCTGCGATTATAAGATCTTTCATACACGTAAAATTAACCCAATAAACCTTGCCTTTAGTCGTTTCATCTTTCAGCTTAATGCAATCCATTTTAAAAAGATCCATTTTTCCATAGTAATAAAATCCCTCCTTGCGGTCCACCCTAACAAGATTCTGAGAACTCCCTCATATTCTTGTTTGTTACCTGAGCCTTCCCTTCCCTTCCCTTAAGAAGAAACCAAAGCGGACTCCTGCGATGATTTTATTTCCTTATGTCGGATCTCCACCTTCAATAAAGTACTTTTAACTGTCTCCATCGTGACAACTCTATCAGGTACAGAGTTATTCACAATCACCACCAACGTCTCCCAAGTTTCTGGTAGAGAACTCAAAAATAACAATGTCTAAATCTCATCGTCAATCACATCTTTATCGCCTATAGCTTATTGATGATTTCATGAACCTCGTTCAGATGTTCTGCCACCGAAGTACCCTTCGTGTACCTAGAGTTAATGAGTTGGCGAATAAGAAATACCTTATTGCCAACTGTTATCCATTCGTACAACAAATGCAGCTTCTCCCATAATATTTTGCCAAACTCTCCATGGATATGTGATGAAATACTGAATCGTCCAACCATTGGTTGATGAATCCAACGACCTTCCAATCCAACATCTTCAAGCCATCAACAAATTTGTCTGATGGCTTCACGATGTCGCCCTTCAACTGATATGCAAATATTCACATCAAAGTAGATCCTCTATACTTGGTTTATAGATCGCTCAATTTCCTCCTACGAGGGTAATCATACATGTGTGCATTTGCTCCATGGACATGGTTGTATATTCTCTCTCGAAAATCTAAGAGCTCTGATACCAATTATTTGTCCGAAACTCTGTAGAAATGACAACAACCCATCTGAAGATAACAAACTCCCATCTTATCGAGTGCCAAGACAAATTAAATATAGTATATGTTTGATGACTATGTCACATTGATAAATTCTAATCTATATTACTCAAAAAGTACAAGATTAATTATAATATGTTGAATTTGTTCCCACGTTCAACTTCGCACCAATTTCAAGAAGAAAGAAGAAAATGCATGATGAAACCAATCACCTAACCCTGTGATAATCTTCCTAAACAAAGAAGATGACTCTCCGAATATATCTTCTTTTTATACTATCTCGAATGACGGGCCCTAAAAGCAAAGCACGAATTTGTTCTTCGATTTTTGTGGACTTGCTCCCTCGAACCTCCCTTGTGAGCTTCTTCTTGGCAACCCCCTAAACCTCTTTTATATACGTTAAAAAACCTAATTGAGGGTTTAAAAAAATTCCTAAATTAGTTCAACAATCTTGGCCGTCTAGATTTGATTATACGGTAAAATACATGCTAACTTTGGGCTCACGTTTGAACCTATTTCTAATAGGTGGTATACCGCTGGTATACTATGGTGTGTCTCAAAAATAGGTTCTTGAATGAACCGTCCAATAAATCATAAACTGTCGGTATGTTCTTGATGATGTTTTGGCTCAGTTTAACTCCGGTTTAGCCACTCCATCGTCTTTGTTGCAACTCCGGTTGATACTTTATGACATTCAGACTGTCCTTTCACACATCTCGAATCGAGATTGGATCCCAATAAATCGTGAGGCTTATGGACGTCTAAATTATTTTGTACTCTAATCTTAGGTTCTACGATTCAACTCTTTCGTATATAAAATTTATGCTTCTAAAATCAACAACAAAAATATTATTCCATCATCTACCCCCAGGCCATTTTACAGTTCACCAATGACTTCGGATTAGGCCATTATATCTAATAAAAGTAGCACCAGTTGCAAGCTACAAAATCATGAAGTTGAAGGTATTTATCCAAATTAGCCTTTTAATAACAAAATGAAAGGGGTGCGTACATTTTGATAGGACCGACCCGAGGAGTTGGATTGGGTTGTCCTAGCCGAAGTTACTTTTGGTTGCCTCTTAATATTGGAGATATAAATATAAGTTTTATGTTGGGTTTGTGCTAGGCCGATCCTGTGAAAAATAGAGGAAATGGAGGGTTCTCCAAGCCCGGAGTATTGACGGACTTACTCCTGTGGGCCAGCACCGCATTTGGGAACGATATATATATATATATATATATATATATATATATATATATATATATATATATATATATATATATATATATATAGGGTCTTGGAAAACTAAAAGATTTCTTTTTTTAAAATGTTGATTTTCTATTAATTTGGTTCAATATTAATTAACTAATATTTTAGTAATAATATATACTTAAAATATAACAAATTTAATCACAAATAAAACTCTTACAAGTGTTAGAAGTGTATATATAATTTTATATATTTCTATAGGTATCCAAATATTGAGATAATAAAGTTGAATTCATATCCATCTTTAAATAAATTTAATTTGGATACAAATATATCAAATCTAGATCTGGATCCAACCAGATCATAAAGCAATTGATCAATATCGACTAGTAATCGATTTTAGATCTAGATTCGAATTAGCTAATTCTGCTCTGAATGTACCCCTACATATAACATATTGCTTATTTTTGCTTAAATACCATCAACTATCAAGTTTTTTTTCTACTTGATTACATAAACTATTTAATTTTTTGCAACTTGATTCCATAAACTATTTTTTACTGGCAAGGTTATATTATTTACTATATTCTCACTTAAATTACCGACCACATACACATTGTCTTAGTCCCTTGTTTTCTAAAAAAATCAGGTTAATGACCATAAATACCCCGTTGTAGTTAATAATCATAGTAATCTTGATTAGTCATTTCATAATCTAATTAAAAAATATTAAACTAATTTATCCTAATTCTAACCTTGATCTAAAATTATTTCTCAGAAATAATCTCTTTCTTCATTGGACCTAAATCCTATAAAATACTTCTAAACCTAAAAGCTACTTTAATCAAGAAAAAGAAAAAAAATATAAACAAGTTGAAAAAAAACCCAACCCTAACATCCCTACTTCGCCCTCCTCCCACCCCGCCAGTCCACTATCGCTGCAGACCCCCTCATATCTTTTGTTGTTACCGTCCAAATTTGTCGTTGTATTGGATGCAAGCACAACAACAACTTCATGTCGTGAGAGTATGTTGATGTTGTAACTGTAGCCCATAGTAGCGATGATCCTAGACTGGAATGATACGACTATGCATGAGAGGGTCAACGACGACGATGGGTTTGCATGGATGGCAACGAGGGACGGTGGTGTGAGGAAGATGGATATAAGGGTTAGGATTTTTTTTTTTTTCAAATTTATTAATTTTTATTTAATTTTTATTGTTTGAGTTTAGAATTAATTTTTTATTTGTTTAGGGGAAAAAAAGTAGACGGAATTCAAGTTAAATTAGAGGGTTTGTTAATGATAGGGGTCATTTGCAAGTGCTTAGAAAGTTTATGGTGTTTACTTTCTTAAACTTAAAGTTATGATATCAAGTTGCAAAAGCTTGATAATTATGATTTCAAGTGCAAATTAGCCTATTAATATTTACTAGTGTACCATCTAGTTGTTAGGAATAATTAGATGTGGAGAAATGGAAAGTTAATACGACAGATGAAGACTCTTCTCTTGATGTCTCAAACACTTACAAACGTAGAATCCTAAATCTTTTTCGAGTTCATTTTTGGTTTCAAAACATGCATCAAGTTACAAAACTATACTTATAGCTGAAAATTGAATTCCGAAAATAAGAAATAACTGACTAGTCACCAAAAGACCATTGGCAAATAGATATCCATACACCGGCATTGGCCAAAATACATTGGTTCACCCCAAGAGTAGATGAACTAACTAAGAGATCGATGCATAGGGAAACCAAGGAACAAGTTAGGTTAAACTTTCAACAGACACCTAAGCTAGATTGCATAATACTGAGTTTTTCTTTCCAATAATAATGCTAACTTTTCCAATAATAATATTTCAAAAGTGATTGAAGTTTCAGATAACATCCCAAAACCTATATTTTTTTCTTTCTTTTTTTGAATCCCGACACAACGCTCGGGGCCGACGTAACGTTCGGGACTTTGTGCACACTGCATTGCATGTCTTTGGACCCACTTTTCCCCAACTCCCATTATTTATAAATGGAAGGAATAATACGCTCCCGTGATTCGATCCACTGATCTTCTGTCATCCAGTCAGGATCTTATACCTCTTTTCGGTAACCAAGAACCACTCGAGTTCGGTATCCCAAAAGCTATCTATTCTTGACCGACTCAGACCACTTAATCAGTAGGTATTCCTCACTACTTGACTGACATATGCATGTCAAAGACACGATCTCACCTTTTTGGTGTATAAAACATCTATCACCCAAGATGCAACCATCTGCCAATAGACATTCGTACACCATTAGACAAAAATAATTTGTTCACCAAAGGGTGGAATCTCCCAAGATATGCATATGGAACCAAAGGCAAGTTTTTCTGTTTTGTTTTTAGCTTTCAACTCTAGTCAAAGGTTAAGATAACATGAGTCGCTCACATTGAGGATTGCGGGATACTCTTTCCATGTAGTATTAGTATTCAGTAAGATCCAACATTTTATGCTCTGAAGTATTGAATTTCTAATTTTTAAAATTGGTCTCATGTTGGGATTTATTTGAATTTGGTCGTTAGCGACGAGGACTCACCATTCAATGTTGAGGCAAATTCCAAGTGTATGTATTTCAAGATGTGAGCTATAATTTATTGTCATGTATAGAGGAGGTGTGTTAGCTCAAGTGGTTAGTATGATAGAATTTTTTTTGGTGGTCAATGTTCAAATTCCACAATAAGTATTTGTTTTATCACCAATTTCATGGAGATAAGCTCCCTCGGAATCGGATGTGGGTATGGACGAAAGGCAAAAAGTGGTACTTTGAGGCACACTTCGCACTTTCGTGTCGAGCACAAAGATGAAGTGTTTCATGCGTGGAGTAAATACAGAGCAATGGAGTTGCGAAGCTGTGGACTGCGGGTCTGCACGGCTGCACTAGTACGTTTATGCGGAACTCTAGGCTATGGGGCTACTAGCGCGTTTCTACATATATAACTGCGTGTTGCGGGCCTTTAGTGGCACAAGTTCTGAGGAACTTCGCAATCAGCGTCACAGAAGAACTGATCTTTTTCAGTGTCACATTTTTGCCGCAGCTGGTGGTTGTTATGTTCCTGTCCTATTATTAGGGAGATACTACTAGTAACTTCCCTCTTAATTAGAGAGTTATTCCATGGTCTTTGGCACATGTCCTTAATGGACAGTTACAATAGATTACGAGATTGCTCTCCTATATATTGTATGTTCCACCACTAATTAGTGCACATGCGAGAGAAGAGAGTATTCTCTAGAGCAGTCGAGTGTCTTTTTTCTTTTAAGTGTCATTGTTACAACATGAAGGGAGGTGAAAAAGAGTGTTCCAAACAAAAATTTTAACTTGTTGATTCCTGAGAGCATATCAATCGAGATGATCGAATCTCGTTTTGAGCGACGGTGATCTTCATAACCTAACATGTGACAGTTTCAGCAACTCTTAATTACTATTAGAACTCTTCTCCATAATCAACAACTTTAGTACTATCTTTCAACATCTACCACAACCAGCTATTAGCGATTTTCTTTATCTAGACTAATAGCAAGTTACGGTTGAGTCTTTAATTTACAAGACTTGCGAAAATTCTCCAACTTCCAAAACATATTATTCCTTGTTAACATTAGAACATAAAAATAGTATAATTTGTCTTATTCCTTGTTAGAGTTTGAGTACCTTTATATTATACAAGCCTTAATTTCATATTGAAATTAAGAACTTTTAGTTGTTGACATATAACATTTTTTTTTAGTTGTTTTTGACATATGACATAAGGTACCCAAACTCTACACAATAAACCAACAGAATCTGTTTATCGGGTTAGCAGTTTACTTATTTAGCACCTTCAAACACTCAGGAAGACGTGATTGAACTTTTTACAATGTTTCCAAGGGATTGAAACTTTTTATTATTAAAACAAACACTCCAACGATATTTTCATGATCACACAGTTATGTGGTCCTCATCTTTGAAAAGTGCAGGTAGATGTGGCATTGGAGTGTGCAAGGCTTCAACACAGGTTCTCAATGCCACCTATGGAGGTAGACGACTTCCTACAAGTCGACCAAGCTGACTCGAAGATCCTACATCCTGGATTCATGGAGCAAAACAACAACAACAACAACAACAACAAGATCCTCTCTGTCGCTTCAGCCTCTCAAAATCTCATGCATAACTCTAGCTACGAAGACATGATTTGGTCTGGAAGCGATCCTTATTTTGACGAGTTCGTCTCTCTAGCGGAACCTGGCGCAGAGGTCGATAGGCGACACCAAGGAAATCAGTCATTTCACAATGATGCGATCATAGGTTCCTCCAGGTCCATGGCGATGCCAACTGGAACAGGAGAGCGCACAAGGCTATTAGAGATCAGTGAATTGGAGGAGGAGTTCAAAGAAGTTGAAAACCTAAAGGGGCTTGACAACATTGAATACTGACATCTTGGAGGTAAGATTGAAAGGCTAACAAGATTGTTAATTAATAGTTCAAGGTTGCAAATATTATTTTTCTAATAGAAGATTCGTGCGTTAAACAGGCCGGTAAATATACAAGAACAACATACTACAGAGATGAATACCATGCCTAATCACATTGTAGAACAAATCAAGATAAAAGTTACTAATTTCATTGTTAGCATCATTAATTAGCATTCAATTTGAGCAACTGGTTAACTCAAACGTAGATTGCAGGAGGACGCGATAGGAACAACCCGACCGAATTCTGTGACATGGACACTAACCCCATCTACTCCCAATTATTATTTACCTCTTGGCTTCATTAACATCAACCAACCTAGAGTTTACCAGGTGGACCATGAATTCGACTCAATCCACCACCACACCAAAGTTTGATGCTTACGAGAAGGTTGAATTCAGTAGTGGATTTTTTTCAAGTCGAGCGAACGGGCTGTGCTTAAAACATTCTTCCATCATGTCGTACCACCTTAAAGAAGATCAGTGTCCATCTAAATCCGGTAGTAAGACAATAATATATGTGATTGAAGGGTTAGAAAAAAAAACTTAGCGGTAGGGTTTCATTCATTGGAAGCTTCAAAATGTTTATCAGGGACAAGCTCGTGTCAAGGGGGACATCTGCAAAGCCATGCCATGCATCCTACATAGGCAACAGAACAGTGAATGCAATGCGCAGCGAGATTTCAGGCATGTTAACCCAAGGCATTTATCTTAGGGATATACAAGAAGTAGCAATCAAGAGGAAGGACATGTATTCAAGGGATACCAATTGGTTCCATAATATAAGAGGAAGAGGCCTCTCCAGTGTGTTTTTTAATGGGAAGGGGTCATTCTTCACTATGTTAGGGCTCCATATATGCTTTAGGACTTTTAACTACTCGTTGTCAGCCATTTGTATAGAAGCGAAAATCCAAATCCTCATTAACATAAGATATTTTCCATGAAATTTATACGCATTGTAATGTGTAATAAAGAAAAATTCAGATGTTTCACCAATTATATACAGTATAGTTTCTTAATAATTTGGTATTCTTATTCAGATGTTTCAATCACAATTTAACATATGAGTGGTAACACGTTAGTGGAAGCGTTATAGATGTCCTCTCTTTGTTAGTTCCGAGGTTGATCAAACATGGGTCACAGATGCCAGAAACAGAGAGATTCACGCAAGACTTAACAGTTTGCTCTTTGCTTGATCATGATGTTGTTATTGAGGTCCATAGATTCTCGCAAGGAACTTGCTCTAAGAAAGAACTCGATTTCAACTAAACTTGTAGAAACCTAGGTTACAAACTGACAATAACAAATACGTTCTTTCTTGCAAATGCAGTTACAATTGAGATATAATATATTACAAAAATGAGAAGATGGAGAAGAAGATCGAATAAAAATTGTTCTTACTGGATAATAAAGATCACCGTTGCTCGAAGCAAGATTCGTCTTCTATCGACGATTTATTTTCAGGAATCATCAAGTTCACAAGAGAACTTCTAGAACGATCGTAGTCATCTCTGAGCACGACTCAAAGGGCTCACAGGACTTCGCATTTTTTTTATTTCATGTGTCTCCAAAAGGTTACAAGAGAAGTCTATTTATAGGGAAGGGTGGAAACCCTATCTCTAATTCTGGCCGATAGGGAAGTAAAATACCAACTCCCAAAAATGATAATTGATAATACAAATTCTGCACCATGCGTAGCCTGCGCATACGTGTGCATATGCGCATACGAGAATACTCGCATGTGTACATACACGTAGCAGCATAGCATGGCGGCAGCCTATGAGCGCATATGCGCATAGCCACACATAGCCACGCATAACCAGCGCATAGCCCGCACAGCACACGCATATCCACCCGTGCATGCACCTCGCGCTAGCAACCCTACATAAAATGAGCGCAACATATACGCACAAGCGCTATGCACCCGATGCATACATGCGAAGTGTAAAGTGTGCCATCAAAGCGTCACTTTGCACCCTTCGTCCGAGTCCGAGTCCGAGTCCGAGTCCGAGCCGCTAGGCCCCTTCGGGACTTTAGCTCATAAAATAATTTTTCCTAAGAGGGTGACAAAAAAAATTGTTTATTTGAGATTTAAACTTAAATCCTCTAGAAAAATTATCCTACTCGGGCCATCACACCCCATATGCATATGCCAATACAAAGCATGGCTATATATTAGGATATGCACTTTGTAGTTTTATAATGTGGGACTAAAGTTCTTAAATCTAAGTTAGAAAACCTAACAATCCCCCACATATATCACATATATGGTTCAGTGTTCCCCACAATGACTCCCTATATTGCTATTTTTTCCACTCACATAATTACATAAGGTGTTCCTTCTGGTCGCACATTAAAGGTCGTGTTGACAAGGTTTCGATGAATGTATCTTGGATGTCTGCAAATTTTCTCTCAAGAGACGGCCTACATCTCATATGTTAGGGTTATATACTAAAAACACCTCTTTGTATTAACTGTATTTCCTTATTTTTAAATAAGAATCATATAGGAAAATATTTGCATGTTGTATTTGATATAATGTTAATGCAAGTGTCTGATATTTTATATTGTAGATAATATGGTGTGTGGTGTCACACAGAATATCATATTATCAGTTCCCTGTGGAATATATAAATAGTTCATGACCTAGATGGAATTGGACAAACCATTAGAAAGGTTGTAGTGATCTGGTATTGGTCTATTTTGACTATAGGTTTATACTAGTCCACTTTGTGTGTTGAATAGGACCACTTGAGATTGTTCTTTTTGTACTGACTACATAAGAGAACAAATACCTCTGTTATTATGGATGCTTGTACTCTTAATCCGGATATAATAACAGACATTTATATGCAGTGTGCATTACTTTGACTCATAAAAGAGTGAGATTCATTATGGGTCAATAACCTTTATTAATTGGGTAATAGCATTGTGTGTATGATGGACTATTGATTATAAAAGGAATCCATTTCCTAATACATCAGGTTGATGATGTCCCCTTAACGAACTCATAAGGATTGTCATGTAAATCCTGTAGATGGATTATATCCGACATGACAAATAAAGTTGAGTAGTACTACTTAAGGATAAAAGATGTCGATCAATATAGTTGTCAGTAATTTATTTTGACGGATGGATATTCGATATCCTAACATGGGAAGACGAACATGCATATAATAAGAAGGAGCCCATAATCGTAATTTTGGATTAGGAAGGTAGTGCAACAATAGTTCTTTAGTAGACCGAGCTATTGTTTACAGGCCTGGGTTGTATGTTCAGACTGAACATGGGATACCCAGATCCGTTAGGAGACCTAACACTAATTTCTTCTTATAGTCCATGTCATAGCCTATATATATCCTATATTCTTTGGCCACCATTTTTTGTATTAGAAGTGAGCAGCTTTCTCTAAATTTGCCTTTGAAGTAAGAAGAGAAAGAGGGTCGACTAAGGAGAAGAAAAGTTTGGAAGATCGTTGCCCACGCGAAGTCCAATCCGAGGAAGGAATACATGCATAAGATCTTGGGGTCGCTAATTGATCAAGGTTGCTGAAAACCTTCATCTTCGTCTCATTATTTCAAGTATAATTCGTGAACCATAGTTTTCGCCTTTGAAGGGTTAGATCACGTATTAAACCAGTTAATCTTCTATCGATCGATATGCATACCATTTTGCGGTCATGGGGATCCCCAGTTCCGTCATCATACACTTTAGGTGAGTTCTTTCAAAGAGTCTGAACATAAAGCCTTGTGTTTCCTTGCGGTGCTATGCCGCCACTACCAAAATATGATGAAATAACGATATTTTTAGCAACGTCTTAATAAAATATCGCTAATATTAAAGACTTGACAGACTCCAAAAATAAACGTCACTATACGTCGTTGTTGGCGACACATAGCGACGTTTAGCGACTTTACTTCGATTTTTTAAAGAATAGTCGCTATAAGCTTCTTTAACGTCGCTAAACGTCGCTGAGTTTTTCAATTTAGCGACGTATTTACCGACGTGGCTTTTTTTGATTTTTAGTGACGTTTTTAGTGACGTCGCTAACATCCAAACTTTTCAATTAGCGATGTTTAGCGATGTCTATTGTTGACGTTGCTAATTTTTTTAATTGGCGACGTTTAGCGACGTCTATTGATGACGTCGCTAAACTTCTTAATATAGGGTTCAGGATTTTATTTTTCCCATTCTGTCGATCCCCAAAAACTCGAATCCCCGCTATTCCCCCCCTCCGGCGAAGTACCCCCCTCCGGCGTCCTTCTTCTTCCCCCGTCCCTACCCACCATCCCCACAGGCTCCCCCACAGCCTCCCTACTCCGGCTCTACCCCCCTAGCGCCCTCCTACCGTACGGCTTCTCCCTTCCGGCGTGGTTCCCCCCCTCCGACGACCTCGATCTTCTCCTCCTCCTGTAAGTAAACCCTAACCCTATATCTATCTCTCTCTCTCTAACAAATACAGACACGATATGACACTGACACAGATATGACACACACACACACACTGACACAGACATGACACACACACTGTCACAGATAAACCCTGACACAGATATAACACACACACACACTGACACTCATGATGCAGATGATGAGGCACCGAATGCCGATGCTGCGAAGTTCATGGAGTTGTTGGAGAATGCAAGGACTCCATTATATCCTGATTTTGAGGATCATTCACCGTTGGAGGTGGTTACAAGATTGTTGAGCATCAAGTCTGATTTTAACATGTCACAAGAATTGTCACGCCCCAGTCCCAAAATACGTAGGACTAGGACACGTAAGCATGCCAGCCGTATGGATATGGCAGTCCAATATATAAAAACCATAATACACGTACGCTGTAATATGAATAACAATTCATAAGTGTTAAACATATATGTCACAGGGCATAGCTAAATCTCATCCACAGAAATCATATACAAATGAATAACTAATATCTATAATTAGATCTCAATGTAAAGCATCTAATGAGGGTAGTCGGATGAAAACAAATCCACTGCCAAACTAGAAGAAAGAATAAGCAAGATAAATACAATATAAGTACAACAACTACCAACTATTGTGACTCGAAGAGAAGACCTCCTTGGAATATAAGTAACCAGTCCGGATCAACGCTCCTGCGAATACTCACGAACATCTACACCTGGAAAGGGACCAGGTCCTCAGAGGGACATAACAAGATACATAAAAGCATGCCATAAAGTAAATACTGTAAAAACTCCAGCGTGACCTAACCATCTCAGTGAAATGCAACTTGAGGACAACTTGAGTGTATGGAAATGTGTAGGCTAGACATATGCTGATATAATTCACCAATCGTGACAACCGGCTAGTATATGCCACATATGCCCCCTATAACACGGGCGCAGGAATATAATAACGTCCAACGTTCTCTAGAGTGTGGTATCTGCAACGTCCATCATTCCGAAGAATGAGGTATCTGTAAAATCACCAAGTAACATCCAACACTCTAGGGAATGTGATATCTGTATAAATAATAATGTCTATATCACTCTGTCGAGTACGGTATCTGTATAAACGAGGTGGGTGTCCAATACGCCTACTAGTCGTCCTTCCCGCCCAATGATCTATGCATGTTGTATCCACAACACGCTTCAGCTACTACGCCGGGGCACCGTAACTCTGGTTCATACTCTATCGCTAGAACAATAGTCCAACCTTACAACCAAATAAGGACAATGATTGGGCCATCGTATCACGACAGTCTATGCTCCGCCTACCAATAACTGCTAAGTCATCTAACATGCATCACTATTAGCAGTTGTACCCTATCCATTGCACGACCTACACGTACAGGTGGCCAACCATATACGTAAGTCCGTGCCCTACATGAGACTCATAACACGTGTAAAAAATGTGTCAAGGCCTGGGGAGTTATACCGATAACTCCATAACTTTATGTGGGTCTACTAGACACTAGGTCAGACATAAATCCTAACGTCAACGCATCCATTGACTGCGCCTGATTCTCTCTCGGACGCGCACAGTTATATAATATTAACATGCAATTAATAATATAGAATTTAAATAGTAGAACAAGGCAAGGTATACTTGCCTGGCAAGAAGGCAGCGTAGTGCCAATAGCCTGCTCCGGAAGTCGCGTAGATAATCCAACAGTCCTATACACATATAATATAATACAGTACACATTAGTCATTACTGTCGCGTCCCGATCCTGTAGGGGCATTCGTCCTCGCTTGGTCCCTACGGAACCGCTCGTCCTCGCTTGGGCGCGATACCGTGTAAGCCTAAGTTGCGCTTGCACCAGGCACGTACCTGCACAAGACACAAGTTAGACAAAAATATACATATATAGGCACAGAGTAAATGCAGAGAACCAAAGTTGAACACATTTGATAGGCACACAAAATACTTTCTTTTTATTGAATACTGAAGATTTGGATTACAAAATGCTTGCTTGGCTGAGTTACAAAATATGCCTTAGAAGGCTTACAACTCTTTTTACATTCCCAAAACTAGCCACAACTTCCAAATATTACATCCTTGTAGTAGGACCATAATAGCAAAATATCTAGCAGAAGAGGAGTAGCCCATATGAGAGGAAAGCAACGGAGGAAGCAGCACGAACACAGTCCTAAGAAAGGGTGCGCACACGCTGATTCAGATTCAAGATGCTTGCCAAACTCTCGCTTCCAGTACCTGGATATTTGCCCACAAACGTGGGTCAGTACTACCACATGTACTGGTGAGCGACCGTGGCCAAACTCACCTTAGAAATCCACACTAAGAAAGCATATGAAGCTAGCATTATTAGGTGATCTTTCTGGTTGTCTAGTTTCTTTTTAGCAATTCATGTAAGGAAACATAGATGATGTATAGCATATGCATATGATAATCTTACCTACGGCCGAGTGGTTATCCCTGCAGCAGACACATAAGTTAGCCACAATTTGCATATATGCATAAACTTATGTATCAATCATTGGTGTCACAAATGATAGGTATGCAAGAGGGTAAACCTAGCATGCGCCCTATCTATATGACGGTCCATGAGTTTTTCCATTGATAGACAATAACACTCCTCTAGATCCCGTAGGAAAGGAACATCAGGGTGCTCTCATAATCCCTTTCGGACCGACCGATTCCCAGTGCCCCAGTGCCCCAGAAACCGATCGAGAGACTATTACCTTGTGCACAAGTTGTCCGAGACCCATGCATGGCAAGCAATATTTATAAATCAAACTCTTAGGATGCATAACATTGGCAAGCATATGATAATCTAATAGCCACACCCCCCTAGATCCCGAAGAAACGGAACATCAGGGAGGACCACTAGACTATTCTCATTCATTCTTTTACACATGATGTAACGCCCGCAACCGCACGGTACGTTACGCTGAGTCAGATTGAATGAAACAAATGCTGGTTAAATTTAATTTGTTGGATTTTGGGAAGAAGTATTGATTGAGTTGTTTCATGTGCAGATGGCTAGCGGGTTCGATGGAAATCAGGTGTTCGTTCAGAGCAGTACTGAGATAGCTGAATTGGAATGATAATGCCATCTTCCTTAGTCCGATCGGTCGGATGATTTGTAGAGCACGGCCTGCTCGCACGGTCATACCAGTTGAGTAGATCGCGCTTGCATCGGACCACGGGTTCAAGGGATTGGCCGTATCGGCAGGACAGGATGCTTAACGGGATCAAACATTGTGAGTGGGCTCTTTCTCTTCTCCTCTACTCCTTCATGCCTAATAATATGGAAAACACGTAAAGACTTGAATACTTGGATAGAAATATTGGGAATCACTACACTGAGGCGTGCATAGAGTGGACGTCGTTGGCTTGGTAGGATTGTGGCTTGATTTGGTTTGCGCGTTGGATAGTTGGAGCTAGAGTTGGAATATTGCATTGGAGGCAGTTGGTTGATTGATTGGGATTATGCAATGGACAGTTGGAATGAGTCATTGATGCATTGGGAATATCGGGATCTGGGCGAGCGAGCGTGCATCCGTGTACGAGTATCACTTGCTCGCTTTGTCTTGCAAAGCGAGCAGTTGTGGTTCGAAACCGAACAACTGCATCGGCGCGGGCATTGTGCCTCTTTTGGGGCATTGTGCCATGGGTTAGCTTTGAGCATGGGTGTTGCACCATTGGAAATGAGAAGAGGCATTGTGCCTATGGAAATACTTGGGATTTGGTGCCTTGGGCTATATGTTGGAAGAATGATTATGGATGTTTTGGTTGGATAATTCATGGAACGAGTCTAGGATCGCTTGGTGGGGCGAGAATATTCGATCCTCTCGTCATACCTACTGTGTCTGCATAGTCACGGACAACCTGCGTGGCACAGGGTTTGGTTTCCTGGAATGGGATGAGGCACCGGGGCACCGGGACCATTCTACCATGGAGGAAACAATGGGCATCGCGCGATTGGGCGCAGTGCTGGTAGTCCGATACCACCAGGCGGGAGTAGCTGCCCAACCCTGGATCGGGTAGGATTGCCCTATTGATCTTGGTCCGATCAATGTCCTTTATGGCTTTTAGCCAGTGACTCCATATAGTATAGGTGATGGCTTGCTTTTCTTTTGTTGGTTTGGCTTTCGTGTAGGCGCGGCCACCTTGCCTCGGCAAGAGTGTGCACTGTGAGATTTGGATTGTAAGTGTTGGTTGAGGATGGATATTGAGGCTTGGTTGATGGTTCGACATGTTATCGTGTTGCTTGGACTTGAGCAGGATGGTTTGCATGCTAGTTTCCCTCGAGTTGCTTATATAATTGCTTGTCGTTTGGTTTGAGTTGAGTGCTTGCATGCTTAAACTGCTTTACAGCTTTCCTTAACATGTCATCCCTATGCCATGAAATGAATCTAGGATTCAACTAGAAAGATCACCATATAACTGTTTGCATTCACTATTTTACTTAGTGTCGGCTTAGGCGAGTGGGTTACCCCGCTCACCAGTACGGTTGTGTACTGACCCACGTTTGTAGGCATTATTTCAGGTACACAGGCGTAGTGGCGCTGCTTGGATATACGAGGCATGATGTATGAACTGTAAGTACCTTTGTGGGCTAGAGAAAAGAGCAAGAGCATTTCATCGTCTCCGTGGTATCGCCTTTATGGCATTGCCTTCGGGGCATTTTATTTGGACCCTATCGTGAGCTTCGCTGCGTATTACTCTGATTGTGTGCTTGGTACACAATACTTGACTTCCGTTGCAACTTGGTTGTTTCGATGATAACATTTGGTGTTTGACAACATTGCCTTGTACGAGCGCAACTCTAGGCTCGTACGGCATCACGTCCCGATGAGAACGATTGTCCTGCGGAAGAGCTGCAACGTGGTGATTCACGTTCAGCGGGGACTGTCGAGCTTGCGGGAGATTGGGGCGTGACAGATTGGTATCAGAGCACCTGGTTCATTTTTTCGGACTTGGTCCTTCGCTTCATCACAAACTCTAAATAGCTTCCGCGTGTCGTCTAGCTCTTGACTCTACTCGGTGCCGCATCGGATGTTTCATGCAATAAGTCTATTTATTGCTGGTTATGGTTGCATATTATTCTTTGTTGGGTTGCCTTGGTTGGTTTTCGTAGGATCGCTTAGTCTCGTTAGGCATTGTTGCATTCGTGCAGCAAGTTGGTTGGCGTTGTTGCATTCGTGCAGCAAGTTGGTTGACGTTGTTGCATTTGTGCAACAAGTGGGGGCTTTCGTTGGGTTGGCTTGGCTTATCATCTGGGAGTTTCTGATTGCCTCAATGGATCAGTTGGTTGGCTAACGAGATTTGGCTATGCGGCATGTTGTGCGTAGAAATATTCGATAAGAATGAATCATTGCACGAGTCGCTCGTGTAGCGATTGTGTTGGATAGAAGTTGGAAGTTTGGTTGTGGCACATCGGTTGAGCATGTTTGAGTTTGGCTCGGGAATATATGGATAAGTTGGTACGAGTTGCTCGTACAACAAAAGTGTGAAATCGTTGGGTATTGGGTTGGATTACTTGGAAGACGATCATTGCACGATTGCTCGTGTTGAGAAGGTATCAGACGGGTTGAGAAACAGTTGGATAATTCAAGCGTTGCCTGAGTTTTGTGTCAGACTCGAATTAGGAAAGGCATGATTATGCATAAGGGATGGTTCGAACGGATCTTGGATCTGTGAAAGAAATTGTAATGCGAGTAGCGACTTGATTCGGAGTGGTATATGGAATACCATATTTTGAACAAGGCATTGGAAACATTTTGGTTGGACATTCAATGGAAATTTCCTGAACGGACTCGTGAAACGAGAATACAAGATGGTGAATGAAAGCTGGTATAGTGGGAAGAATGAAAATGGAGCAAGCGAATATTGAGTTGAGCATATCGTGAATGAACTGGTGCAAATGGAAAGCATCGTTGGGCTTAAGAGATGGATCGAATCGGAACGAACATTTGGGTTACGCTTGAGCAAAGCGATGGGATTATCAAATGATAGCGAGCACGAACTACGATTTTGGGCGACACATTTGAGCTGTTGGTTGAGCAAAGAAATACGATATTGGTCTGGAGGGACAATGCGATGGATTCACACAAACTTGAAAGATTTTGGATGTTGCTGCTCGTGAAGTTGACTCAGGTTTAGCGGAAATGGAATTTTGGGCAAGATGGTGCAACGATAGTAAACAGATTCTCCGGAAGACGTGGACGAACGTTTGAAGATAGCTAAATGTGATAGCAACGTCGGAACAAATCACTGTGTTGCTCGAGTAAGTTGGACGTGCATTGTGGAACATGGCAATTCAGAAATTTGAGGGATTCAGGACAGAACGGCGGATTGATGGAATAAGGTTTCAATGAGCGCGGTTCTCGGATTCAAAAACTTCGCTCGGATGAATGGTTGGATTTTGAGTCAGATTTTCAGATGAGATATAGCATGGTTTATAGTAACTGTCCATCGTGATGATTATAATTATCAAGCGTAGCTTCGGGACAGCTGACCCTAAGCGACCTTGCCCGTTGAATCGGATATGAATATGGTAGACCCATAGAATGACCCTTGAGGCGGCGTATTTGGGAATGCGTCGAGGGCAGATGTGAGGCAATGTGATTTTGGCTTATTGACTGAGTGTTGGAATTGAGAGATCCTTGGGATAGCCTTCAGCTGAAGATACAGCCGGAAGATCGAAGCGATGGTGGAAGTAGCCTTGTCAACTGATGAGATTCAGAGTCGCAGATTTTTTATCGATGGCATCGCCTCTGACTCATCGTGCCCTGGAAGGGAATAGCATTCATATGAATTGACGATTGTGAAACTAGCTCGTGAAGTTAAAGCAGCGGCTCGTTCAGATCAAATCCTTGCGAATACTGGAAGGGACAGATTTGCCTCAGATTTACAAGATGTCTCGGAACTTAGTCTGGGAAGCGTGCTCATTCGGAAGGCAAAGGTGATATCCTATGCTTCGAGGCAGTGGAAGCAGCGCGAAGAACTATTCCATGCGCAACCTAGGAATTGTGGCGAGTGTGTCCACGTTGAAATCGTGGCGACACTATCCCTTTGGCGTGGCGGCGAGATCTTCGTGGATCACACGAACCTCAATATAGATGTTCACCCAGCGAGGTATTGAGATTGAGGAAGAAGTGTTTGGTTGAGCTGATGAGAAAAAAAATTTGATATTTGGGTAAGTCGCCTAGCTGGGGTAGTATCAGTTGTGATGATCGTTTGGTGCATGAGATAGATATTTGGAGATGTTGCTAGTGCGGATTCAGAAATAGTTGGATGGATTGAGTTGGAACTCGGACTGATTGATCGGTGGAAAATCATCATATTGAAAATAGTGCTCAAGCGAACATGTTGGAATGGAAATCAGGATTGGTTCGATTTGGGAGTGAAGCTAATGGATGCCTCGGACATAAAGATACCCTTGTAACTTATCCAAATTCGCTATCGCAAAGCTCGGCTGAAATACATGTATTTTAGGGACGCCTTAAATATGTGTATCGATCCAAAACTAAGCGATACGAAGAATTCGTATTGAGCTGCAAGGAGGATGTGGGAATATAGAATTTGTACGAGCATTCAACAGAGCGAGATGCTGAGTCTGGATCAGGATAATATGAGTTGCATAGAGCAGATCCATGGAATTGGATTGTGGCATGTGATAGGAATGAGTACCAGCACGGTTCGTGGACGAACCTGATTCTAAGTGGTATATTATGTAACGCCCGCAACCGCACGGTGCGTTACGCTGAGTCAGATTGAATGAAACAAATGCTGGTTAAATTTAATTTGTTGGATTTTGGGAAAAAGTATTGATTGAGTTGTTTCATGTGCAGATGGCTAGCGGGTTCGATGGAAATCAGGTGTTCGTTCAGAGCAGTACTGAGATAGCTGAGTTGGAATAATAATGCCATCTTCCTTAGTCCGATCGGTCGGATGATTTGTAGAACACGGCCTGCTCGTACGGTCATACCAGTTGAGTAGATCGCGCTTGCATCGGACCACGGGTTGAAGGGATTGGCCGTATCGGCAGGACAGGATGCTTAACGGGATCAAACATTGTGAGTGGGCTCTTTCCCTTCTCCTCTACTCCTTCATGCCTAATAATATGGAAAACACGTAAAGGCTTGAACACTTGGATAGAAACATTGGGAATCACTATACTGAGGCGTGCATAGAGTGGACGTCGTTGGCTTGGTAGGATTGTGGCTTGATTTGGTTTGCGCATTGGATAGTTGGAGCTAGAGTTGGAATATTGCATTGGAGGCAGTTGGTTGATTGATTGGGATTATGCAATGGACAGTTGGAATGAGTCATTGATGCATTGGGAATATCGGAATCTGGGCGAGCGAGCGTGCATCCGTGTACGAGTATCACTTGCTCGCTTTGTCTTGCAAAGCGAGCAGTTGTGGTTCGAAACCGAACAACTGCATCGGCGCGGGCATTGTGCCTCTTTTGGGGCATTGTGCCATGGGTTAGCTTTGAGCATGGGTGTTGCACCATTGGAAATACTGTGTTGAGAAGAGGCATTGTGCCTATGGAAATACTTGGGATTTGGTGCCTTGGGCTATATGTTGGAAGAATGGTTATGGATGTTTTGATTGGATAATTCATGGAACGAGTCTAGGATCGCTTGGTGGGGCAAGAATGTTCGATCCTCTCGTCATACCTACTGTGTCTGCATAGTCACGGACAACCTGCGTGGCACAGGGTTTGGTTTCCTGGAACGGGATGAGGCACCGGGGCACCGGGACCGTTCTACCATGGAGGAAACAATGGGCATCGCGCGATTGGGCGCAGTGCTGGTAGTCCGATACCACCAGGCGGGAGTAGCTGCCCAACCCTGGATCGGGTAGGATTGCCCTATTGATCTTGGTCCGATCAATATCCTTTATGGCTTTTAGCCAGTGACTCCATATAGTATAGGTGATGGCTTGCTTTTCTTTTGTTGGTTTGGCTTTCGTGTAGGCGCGGCCACCTTGCCTCGGCAAGAGTGTGCACTGTGAGATTTGGATTGTAAGTGTTGGTTGAGGATGGATATTGAGGCTTGGTTGATGGTTCGACATGTTATCGTGTTGCTTGGACTTGAGCAGGATGGTTT
The DNA here is from genome assembly GCA_036927795.1 of Iris macrosiphon. NCBI lineage: Eukaryota > Viridiplantae > Streptophyta > Magnoliopsida > Asparagales > Iridaceae > Iris > Iris macrosiphon. The sequence continues at coordinate 54,032,219 of JAYESA010000011.1, forward strand.
GCATGCTAGTTTCCCTCGAGTTGCTTATATAATTGCTTGTCGTTTGGTTTGAGTTGAGTGCTTGCATGCTTAAACTGCTTTACAGCTTTCCTTAACATGTCATCCCTATGCCATGAAATGAATCTAGGATTCAACTAGAAAGATCACCATATAACTGTTTGCATTCACTATTTTACTTAGTGTCGGCTTAGGCGAGTGGGTTACCCCGCTCACCAGTACGGTTGTGTACTGACCCACGTTTGTGGGCATTATTTCAGGTACACAGGCGTAGTGGCGCTGCTTGGATATACGAGGCATGATGTATGAACTGTAAGTACCTTTGTGGGCTAGAGAAAAGAGCAAGAGCATTTCATCGTCTCCGTGGCATCGCCTTTGTGGCATTGCCTTTGGGGCATTTTATTTGGACCCTATCGTGAGCTTCGCTGCGTATTACTCTGATTGTGTGCTTGGTACACAACACTTGACTTCCGTTGCAACTTGGTTGTTTCGATGATAACATTTGGTGTTTGACAACATTGCCTTGTACGAGCGCAACTCCAGGCTCGTACGGCATCACGTCCCGATGAGAACGATTGTCCTGCGGGAGAGCTGCAACATGGTGATTCACGTTCAGCGGGGACTATCGAGCTTGCGGGAGATTGGGGCGTGACACATGACACAAACACTAACCATGAAAGTTTTATGCACGATATAGTGATGCAACAAGTGAGTAAGGGACAACATTCAATAAAAGTAAAGCAGAATTCTATTTAGGAGCATACAGTTCATTTCTTTAGCTTATCTTTAAAGTGAGGCAACATTTAGTGAACTAGAGATTCTTTTCATTAGGCATGTGAACTGAAAGATTCATCGAAGGGCCTAAGCCACTCACCGAATGAATCGAACGAGAGGATGGGGAAGCCTTAAGCGACGTTCACTCTTTGGTTATGCATCCTGAAAATGCGACAATACCTGGTTAGCATACTTCAATCTCTTTACCTTACGATTCGAAAGAAAGCGCAAGCGAGAAAGCGAAATCATGAAAACCAAGTCATCGAAAGCAACTCAAAACACAAAGCAACACAAAACCAAGAAGCAAAGCAACCAACAAAACTCTTGGACTTATTTCAATAGAAGCCGTTCGATTAATTCGAAGGGTTCATTGTACTTCGTCTGTGTTGATTCGGTAAGGTTTTCCCGAGACTCGATTCTCAACCGAGTCGAAGCAGCGTAGTGTTCCATAAGTAACCATTCGGAGCGGGGCGTTACAATTACACATACACAACTAAAATATACTGGACTCGGGGTATGCTAGGGGTAACACTGGTCAACTAACACGGTCAATTGCACGACTACTTACGCGGGTGTCCTATATTAAATATTGTATCACAGTTAGTCAGTCAAAATAACATGTGTCTAGGCCAGTACGTAAATGTACACAAGGCAGTCATCTAGTATGTTCTTAGGGTCAACACGATCAAGGTAATCATAGGATAATCCATAATGTCCTGGGGTCGTACAATATAAATACACATATAGTCATAAGCATATAATTACTTATATAATACAGTCATCTATATATGTATATATATATATATATATCACTTAATTTCTAATATGCGTATGTATACGCGTACAAGTCATTGGGTTCACCGACTCAGGGTTTGCAGTCAGCTAACAGTCATAGAGCAATACTAATATCCTACTGACATATACACAAGCATATACATAACAATATGAAAGGTGGGGAACAAGTTTATACCTCGGGGTATGTGTACGAAGATGACGGTGAGGTTGACGATGATGACAACGATGACGACGATGATGGTGTTGACGACAATGACGAGGATGATGACGCAGATGATGGTGATGACGATGATGATATGAATGATGGTGATGGCGATGATGCTAATGATGATGATGACGACAATGATGAGATGATAATGATTACATGGATGGGGATGATAGGGGTGATGATAATGTTGATGATCATGATGATGGGGATGATGACGATGTCGGCAATGATGGCGATGGTAATGACAGGGACGATAATACGGATGACTATGGAGGTGATGATGACGACGAGGATGATGACGTGGACAAAAGTGATGACAAGGACGATGATGATAATGACTAGGATGAAGAAGATGGTGGGCTGCCGGAGTTTGCTGTTCCCGCCATGCTCAGGCGACCAAGGAGGAGCAGGAAGGAAGGAGGACAGGGGGGAGGAGGCGCTCAGGCGAGGGGCACGCTGTGACGAGGACGGGGGCATCGGGGGAGGCTGTGGTTGGGTCAGGGATAAGGGTAGTTGGTGGTGGTGTTATTCAGGGAGGATGAAGGAGAGGACAGCAATCGAGGGGGTCCGGCGGGTCGGCTCACGGTGGCTGGGAGCAGTGGCCAAAGTAGGGGTTGAGGGAAGGAGGTCTGGTCGGAGTAGGGGTCGAGGGAGACAAGAACGGTGGGGTTTGGCTGCTGCGGGCTGCACTGGTCGATGGAGAGGAGGGGAGGTCGGGAAATGGTGGTGGTGTTGCTGTAGGGTGGTCTGGGTGTTGTTTCGGTCGTCGAGGAGCGGTGTAGAGGCGGGGGAGAAAGGAGGGCAGGGTGGAGAGCAGGTCGAGTTTGTCGTGGGCGATGGAGTGGTGGCGGTGGGCCATGGCGGAGACTGACCTGCGGTGGAGGTCGACTCAGGGAGGATGGAGATGGCAATGGTGGTGTAGTGTTCTCTAGCGAGGTTGGCGAGTGGCAGAGGAAGAGGAGGAGAGGAAGAAGAGAGGGAGGAGGTCCGGTGCTGGGTGGCTGGTGGCTTCGTTCTCCGGCGAAGGGACGAGGCGGCTCTAGCAGAGTAGGACTGCTCGGATGGAGGAAGGAGACGATGAACAATAATGGTAAAGGGGGGAGGGGTCGGCTGGAATTAAATCTAGGTTTAGGATTTTGATGTAAAATAGAAAAAGGAATAATATTGCATATTTATACATGTGAGCTAGGGTTTTGTTGACCTAGGAGTGGGCTTGGTCAACACCTCTTGGGTTGGGCCTTGGGCTCACATGGGGATGTTGGGAGGGCTAGAAATCACATTAATTAAATACAAGGCTAGAATTTAAATAGGGGATGATGTGCGCGTTGCACATTCCAAAAATTATGGAAAAAAATTCTATGAAGGGAAAAGTTGGGTTTCTTCATGTATTGTCCAATGGTGGGGACACCTAAATGCATTTTTGCATAAAAGCCCCCAACAATTGAAAAAATTGTGCAAAGACGAAAATTAGATTTAATTAATTAAATTGAATGCACACGATATTCTGGAATTAATTAGAAGTATATGGGATTAAAATTAGGTGGGCACAAGTGTCTGGGACGTAGATGATACAGTGTAGAATATTAACAAAATTTGGGTTACACAAAACGGTCAAGATTGCGCCTTCGATTTTGATTGGAACGCACAAGGGTACAAAGTCGTATTTTATTTAGAATTAAAATAAATACGTCCATGACGATTGTTGTGCGACTAAAATGTAGCACAAGAGAGAGTGGTTATGAGTTATACAAGGGTCAGAATAGTAGGCGGGTATGTCTAGGACAAGGTTATAAAATTTGTAGAAAGACAATGGCTAGTGTAGTGCTCCAGTTATTGAAGCAATGGTAAGGTGCACTATGTGTCATAAACAATACGAAATATAATAAATACCGTGTCCTATTTCTATTTAGATTTAAATTAGCCCTAGTTTCTCTATCTATGCCAAGTAGACCTAATTTTGGGTGAGGGAGTTTACAAGAATGCTATAACCGACTGATAGATTTGATTATAGAGATCTTGCCAGAGGATGCAAAGTTGCCTAAAGACTTCTACCGATATAAGAGGATGGTAAGATTGCTCTAGATGGGATACGAGAAAATTGATGCATGTCGCAACGGGTGTATATTGTACTAAAAAGACGACAAGGATGAAGACGCGTGCAGATTCTGTGGTGCTGATCGCTACAAGGCCACTGGTAGAGAAAATTCTGTCGGCGCAAGAAAGCCTATTGATTTGATACACTACTTCCATTTGACGTCGTAGTTGCAGAGGTTGTTTATGGTAAAGGAGACTACAGAAAGCATGAGTTGGCACAGGCAGGAATAGATAGAAGGAGAATTGGATCATCCATCCGATGGAGAAGCATGGAAGCACTTTGATCGAGAGTATCCAAATTTTGCTTCGGATCCTCGTAATGTCAGATTGGGGCTCTCCTTAGACGGTTTTACCGCATTCGGACTTTTGGGATCCCAGTATTCGTGTTGGCCTGTGATCGGCACTCCGTACAATCTACTGCCTTGGATGTGCATGAAGACGCTGTGTATGTTCCTAACCGTTATTATCCCGGGTCCGAACAATCCGAAGAAGAAGATCGATGTGTACTTACAGTCGTTGATAGATGAGTAGGACCAGCTGTGGAAAGTAGGTGCCAACACGTACGATATTTCTATAAAGCAGAATATCCAGATAAGGGCAACACTTATGTGGACCATCAACAACTTTTTGGCCTATGGAGTATTATCGGGATAGAGCACTCATGGTTGTCTCTCATGTCCGTATTGCATGGACCGTACTAAGACTTTTTGTTTGAAATATGGAGGTAAATCGTGCTTCTTCGATTGTCATCGACAATTTCTGTCGAAGGATCATCCATACCGGAGGAACATGAATAATTTTCGTGCGAGAGTCGTGGAGAAGGCCAATCCACCACCAAGGTGTCCCAGATACACGATATAGAAAGAGGTAAAAGATTTACCAAGTGCTATTGAAGAGCCTGCTATGGGGTACAAGTGTGACGAATTTGGTCGCATCTATAACTGGACGAAGAGGAGTATATTCTAGAATCAGCCATATTGGAGCACCAATCTGATCAGACATAATCTTGATGTCATGCATATCGAGAAGAATATATTTGATAACATAATTAATATTGTAATAGAGGTAAAGGGGAAGACGAAAGACAATCCGAAGTCCAGGTTGGACTTAGAAGAAATATATAGACGTCCTACGTTGTATTTGATAGAGGAGGAGAATGAAAAGTTAAAGCAGCCTAAGTCAATTTTCTCACTGGAGAAGAAGGATAAAGGGATAATCTGTAGTGGATTCAGGGTCTAAAATTTTCAGATGGGTACGTATAAAACTTGAGAAGATGCATCGACCTCAAGGAGAACAAACTGGCGGGTAAGAAGAGCTACGATTGTCACGTATTTAGGGAGAGGTTAATTTTGATTGTATTTTAAAAATTCTTACCGCAGATCATTTGGGATCCATTGACAGAGTTTAGCATATTCTTTAGAGATCTTTGTTCTACTAAGTTGCTCGTCGATCGTCTAGAAAAGCAAGATAAGGATATTGCGGTAACACTGTGCAAGCTCGAGAAGGTGTTTCCTCCTGGATTTTTTGACTCCATGGAGCATTTGACAATTTATCTTTCCTATGAGACACGTGTTGGTGGTCCTGTCGGTTATCGGTGGATGTACCTATTCGAGCGACATCTAAATCACCTAAAGAAAAAGGTAAAAAATAAGGCACGGGTTGAGGACTCTATTTGTGAAACTTATGTTCTCGAGGAGATTACAAACTTTTGCTCGACGTATTTCAAACCTCATATTGCTACTAATAGAACGAGAGCTCTGAAAAACGATGACGAATATCAGGAATGTAATGATGCAATACTGAAAGTATTTAATGCGTCCGGAAAGCCTTTGGGGAAAATAAAGAAGAGATATTTTAATAAGGATGAGCTAAGGGCCGCTCAGTTGTATATATTACTCAATTGCGACGAGGATGAAGTGGAGAAGCTAGAAGGATAAGTAATAATATATCCACGTTTATATCATCTCAATGTATTAGTATAAGCTAATATTATACTAATAATCAGCGGTTGCTTCATTATTTTATAACACATATAATGATGAGCTGAGGTCGGTTTATAAACACCCTGATTTTTAGAATTTAATTTAATTCTTTATTAATTACTATTTTAGAATTTTTTTTATTATTTTTAGTAAATTATAATAAATGTTTTCATGGATTTATATTTTGTGTATATTAAATTAATTATTAAAATTGTGCAAAAATTATATTTTTGGTTGTATAATTAATAATAGGTTATTGTATAATTTTTCTAAAATTTATTGCACTCTAAAACTATTTTTAGATAGCTAAATACATTATTTTTATTTAAACTGACTCAAACCAACCTAAACCAACCCAACCCAAACCAAACCAAACCGAACCATCCTAGACCAAACCAACCCTACTGGACCCGGATCTTACCCAAACCTGCACCCGTACCCATACCTGACCCGCTAACCCATCAACCCATCATCTTCAGTAATAGTAAACCCCCCTCCCCGCGCGACCCTCGCTTCCCCAACGTTCAACCCTTCCCGACCCCCTCTCTTCCCATCCTTGTAACGTCCACCTCGACAGCCTATAAAACCCCTAGCCTAGCCGAACCTCACAACCATCATCTTCTCTCCCACCTCGACCAACCTCAGACTTCGACGACCGCCGGACCGCTGCCAATGATTGCCGCAAGACGGGCTGCCCAATTCTGAGCAAACAGTAGCAATAAGGTACTCAACTTTCCACTCTCGTATCTACCTGCATATTAATCTAAATGTCAATCTGTCGAATTCTATGTGAAGACCACTTGACCCTTTTGAACCTTGTATAATTAGTTCGGGATATCGTGTCCTATGTCGGTCGTAATTTGTGACGCAAAACAGGAAAAAATAACCTAATTATAGTTCAAAAAACTATCCCAAACACCCATATTTATGGCCTTTTTCTTCCAACCTATTTAATATTTTTAAATTCTACTTCAACAGTAAACTAATCAACATAACCAAGATTTAATCTCTTTAATTAGTTTATTTTAATTCGTTGTATATTGTATTTTATTCGTAGTTGAAGTTGACAAAAAAATGGGTTTTCTAAACCTAAATTTTTTTGAAATGGGGTACGTCTAGCTAAATGAGGCAACTTCGTCGTGTGTAAATTATATCGAAAGGCGGGTATCGTTAACGCGGACATGTGAAATTTCATAAAAGTTGATTTGGATGTGCGTGCACACCGGAATCGACGTGTATCCGTCAAAAAGTCCCGAATCGGCCTATTCTGACACTCATCATAAATTTGTGTATGCTTGTCATTTCACAACAAAACTTACACCATCGGATTCATATCGTTATGCTGGTCCTGTGACCCAAGTTTGGTTCGATTATAAAAACGTTGACGAAATCCCGTTTCGTTGGCCCTACGGTTCAATTTGATGGACGATTTCGTGATCGGCTCATCAGAATCCAGTTCTGGATGTTCCGCTGGGTTCGTATTATCGTTTTGGACTCGTAAACACTAAGTTTGATGAATTTGGAGAACTTTGTCTCTGACATATTTTTTGGTGTGAAGTAGGACACATGTGGACCCCGCTTTGACCAGAAACTGTCAATTATGCCCTTGTGTCCAAATTGGACTTATAGGTAGTCAATCCTAGCTATTTCAAGTATTCTGGGAGAAATGGTAATATTTGTTTCAGCATCCGGAGGTATACATGGAGATTCTACTTTTACAGGAGCAACGAGATTCTACTTTTACAGGAGCAACTAACGGAGCTCAGAGCCCAAGCAAGTGTACCTTGCCAACTTGCAGTCAAACTTGTCATACTATCGACTGATGTTTCTTTTATATACTCTTGAGATATACCTGTTCAACCTAAGACCGTGAGACGTTGCTAACGTACGAACAAGATTTGGATGTTAACGTCGTACGAGGAGTCGTGTAACGTCACTTAGAGAGTTGATACCACAATCCTATGTATTTTTACATGCTTGCTTTATCAATTACGTTATACCATAGGAAACTTGACACTATTCATGTAACATAATCTTTTATGAGTTATTCATGGTGATTCTGTATAGGCTTACAGGATTCGTGATATGAGACTTGCATATATAGAGATATTATTATGACTCGTTGTACTAGCTAGAGGTCATAATCTTACGTGTTATGGACATGAGACGTCATGGACATGAGACGTGAGATTACATTAGGTGGGGAGAGACACACCATACTACAGGTTGATTATTTATATATATACTTATGTTACTAGAGAGTGCCTTAGTCTCTGACCAGAGCTTTTGCACATGTATTGGACCTACGAGATACTACTTACCTCTATGGGCTCCCCGACACAGAGCCTGTAGTGGATTCAGCTTGAGTATGAGTGATGCTCTCATTTGCATAGCACTTAGACGGTTATTATAGTTTACCCATGAGTATATGGCATTATACTATTTTACTTTGGCATTTTGTTTCTTGTACCTTGTTACGTCCCTCTGAGGACCTGATCCCTTGCCAGTTTTGCAGCATGGACCGTTGTGGAGCCTGCCTGGAGTTGCTGATGTGTGTTACTTTATCTTGCAGGCATTGGTGCCAGGTACTTATATCATTTCTACCAGAGTTATGGATATTTATTCATATTGTTTATTCATCTGCTGATGTAGCCTAATTTTATAGACTCATATTCATTTTTCGAGTATATTCGAGGTTATGTGTTACTGGGCGGCCGACTTTAGCATATATAATTTATTCTTGATACCTTGTTCTTAGGTGGATTGAGACATAGGTATTTTCTTAGATAGTTACCCTTATTATACAGCTTATACGTATTCGAGTTAGACTAGAGTCTGGTTGAATGCGTAGCTGGTATGATACATATTCCTAGTCCCTCGGTATTTTGGGACTGGGATGTTACATAATTTTGTGGTGGCCCATGCAGGTCCTGATTAAATTATTTCGGTTACTTTCCAGTACCGAGCGAGCCTGTAATCAGGATTAGCAGTATTAGTATCTCAATCGACACTTATTTGAAAATTCTTTAGCAATTGATTATCGTCCTTTGACTTCATAATTTCTTTTATTTCCCTCGACATCCGTATTATTGTTTATCATCTCTCCCTATTTCAGAGAGATAAATGTTCGTGCACGGTGTTTCCTCCAGAAGCAGATCCTTGTCAAGGCGGAAGACGACTTGCTGGATATAAATTTTGAGAAGACGGTTACCCTTAGGAGGATAGGTAGATAGGTTATTCCTATATGCTAGAGCTAGTGAAGATTATTAGCATGAGAATTGAATATAGTATCAGAGGCTTAGAACTAATAAAATCTTACCCTTGCTTAAGGTACCAAGTAATTTGGAAGTATTGGAAGATAGGAAAGATGGTTTGATTCTAATGCACTGGAATACTTTATACATAGCTAGATGCTAAGGAACAGATGTGGCTCATGCTGGTGATACAAGGAATTATATTATGACCTTAAGAAATTGGAACCTTATATAGCAGGCCATAGTGGTTAAATTTTTAGTTTTTTTGTGACTTTTAGTATCAAAATTAGATCTTATGACCCTCTTAAAATAGATGACTATTGGTCTGGACTAAATAGATAGGTAGATTTCTAGATGTTTGAGTAATTAAAAAACTCAGGTACTAAAGTATAGCTTTCGAAATCAAACTAGAGGTACTTGATTGTTTGGATTGTCAATATTAATAGAACAAGAGAAGTTCCATCCTTGATTACTTGGGTAGATAAGCTACTTTTGATAGATGATATAGTCTTGAGTTAGATAGTGAATTGCCTATAATAGATAACAAGCTATAACAAGATGGCCATTTAGTTTGGATGAAGGGTATACATAGAATAAACAAGGAGAATGGGTTATGATATGGATTTGAGGGATAATAATTCTAGTATTTATGAATTGTAATACTTTTAGAATTTTGAGAATTTAGTATGAGTAGAAACTGTTGATCAGTCTCGAAGTGATACGAATTTCAAAAAATTAAACACAGGTTCAGAACCACATACTGACTTGACGATTATTCTGTAGAGGATTATCACAATACCCTTAGAGTATATATTACATCTGGTAGGGAAGTGTATATGGAAGATATAAGTCTTATAGGAATGATAGCTAAATATTATGGGTTACACATAAACTGATTAGAGCCAGGAATTTAGACTTTTTACTAGTAGGGTCTGAGCCTAACTAGACCTACTTCACTCATGACCCAGCTGTTACACCCAAGTATACACTCTCATGCTCCATATAGACCCCACAACATTCGTGGCAGACCTCATTCTAGAAAATCTATACTTAATTAGTCAGTTTCGTTGCAATTAAATTAAATTGTACATCGGCAACCAAATTACCCTAACCACCGATATACCCGTATCCCATTCATGCCAATCTACGTCCATGACACTGGTGTTGCATTAAGTTGAGCCTTTGAACTCTCTACACAATGTTAATCACCTTGACAAGATTTGTGATGAAGTATTCCTCTGTACTATTTCACCCTAGTTGTATTGGGCTACGATATTTTCTATTTTCTTGTAGAATCATGACCTTATTAGAAGCAAGAAGAACTGATAAACTTTCTTTATAGAGCTATTGACTCATTAAAGTTATGGTAGTACTTAGATTTTCTTTGATAGGTTGTGACAACGATCACAAAATTCTCACCATCTTGTATCCCTTCTTTAAATTAGACTTGCTAAAACCCTTAAAATATGATCATGACTATAGTTTCTGCTACCAACTTAATTTATATAAGTTGGGTAGAACTTTGATTAAACGTACCCTTATTCTTAGAATGCGACGTCAAACTAGGACTACATTGATAACTGTGTCCCCCATCTTTTGATAATCAAGTGCGACCTTGCTTAACTAAAGTTTTCTACCATATTTATTTTTAATTTCGAGGACGATATTTTTATAAGTTGGGTAGATTGTAAACACCCTGATTTTTAGAATATAATTTAATTCTTTATTAATTATTATTATTGTAGAATTTTTTTATTATTTTTAGTTAATTATAATAAATATTCTTATAAATTTATATTTTTGTGTATTAAATTAATTATTAAAATTGTGCAAAAATTATATTTTTGGTTGTATAATTAATAATAGGTTATTGTGTAATTTTTTTGGAATTTATTGGGCTCTAAAACTATTTTTAGATAGCTAAATACATTATTTTTAATTAAACCGACTCAAACCAACCTAACCCAACCCAAACCAAACCAAACTGAACCAAACCATCCTAGACCAAACCAACCCTACTAGACCCGGATCATACCGAAACCCACACCCGTACCCGACCCGCTAACCCATCAACCCATTATCTTCAGTAACAGCACCCCCCCCCCGCCCGACCCCCGCTTCCCCTCCATTCAAACCTCCCCGACCCCTCTCTTCCCATACTTGTAACGTCCGCATCGACAGCCTATAAAATCGCCAGCCTATCCGAACCTCACTACCATCATCTCCTCTCCCACCACGACGAACCTTAGACTCCGACGATCGTCGCAAGACGGGTCATCCAATTCCGAGCAAACAGCAACAGTAAGGTACTCAACTTGCCACTCTCGTATCTCCCTGTATATTAATCCAAATGTCAAACTGTCGAATCCTATGGGAAGACCACATGACCCTCTTAAACCCTGTAGAATTAGTTCGGGGTATCATGTCCTTTGTCGGTCGTAATTTATGACACAAAACAGGAAAAAATGACCCAATTTATAGTTCAGAAAACTGTCCCAAACACCCATGTTCATGGCCATTTTTCTTCCAACCTATTTAATATTTTTAAATTTTATTTGAACAGTAATTTAAACAACATAACCAAGATTTAATCCCTTTAATTATTTTATTTTAATTTGTTGTACACTAGAATCCGAAGCTCTTTCAAGTCCTCTGGGCAGAAAGGGTCCGTGAGAACCTCTCCGCGTAACTAGCTCTGGACTAGGTCGCGGTATTTTATTCGTGGTTCAAGTTGACCAAAAACTTGGTTTTCTAAACCCAAATTTTCGAAATAGGGTGCATTCCACTTAACGAGACGACTTTGTCATGTGCAAATTATATCGAAAGGCGTGTATCGTCAACACGGACGTGTGAAATATTATGAAAGTTGATTGGATGTGCGTGCACACCAGAATCGACACATATCCGTCGAAAAGTCTCGTATCGGCCTATTCTGACACTCGTCATAATTTTGTGTGTGCTTATCATTTTGCAACAAAACTTGCGCCATCAGATTCATAGCATTACGCTGGTCCAGTGACTCAAGTTTGGTTCGATTCTGAGAACGTTGACGAAACTCCGTTTCGTGGGTCCCACGGTTCCATTTGACGGACGATTTCGTGACCGGCTAATCGAAATCCAGTTCTGGACATTCCGTTGGGTTTGTATTATCATTTTGGACTCGTAAACACTAAGTTTGACAAATTTTGAGAACTTTATCTCTGGCATATTTTTCGGTGCGAAGTGGGCAACAAGTGGACCCCGCTTTGACCAGAAACTGTCAATTAAGCCCTTGTGTCCAAATTGGACTTATGAGTAGTCAATCCTAGATATTTCAAGTATTCTGAGAGCAATGGTAATATTTGTTTCAACATACGGAGGCATACTTGGAGATTCTACTTTTACAAGATCAACTAACGGAGTTCAGAGCCCAAGCAAGTGTACCTTGCCAACTTACAGTAAAACTTGTCATATTATCGACTGATATTTCTTTTATATACTCTTGAGATGTACCTATTAAACCTAGGAACGTGAGACATTGCTAACATCCGAACAAGATTCGGGTGTCAACGCTGTACGCGAAGTTGTGTAACGTCACTTAGAGAGTTGATACCACGATCCTATATATTTTTACGTGCTTGTTTTATCAAGTACGTCATACCATAGGACACTTGACACTATTCATATGACCGAATTTTTTTTGAGTTATTCATGGTGATTCTGTATAGGCTTACAGGATTCGTGACATGAGACTTGCATATATAGAGATATTATTATGACTCGTTGTACTAGCTAGAGGTCATGATCTTATGTGTTATGGACATGAGACATCGTGGACATGAGACATGAGATTTTATTGCGTGGGGAGAGACACACCATACTACAAGCTAATTATTTATTTATATACTTATGTTACTGGAGAGTGCCTTAGTCTCTGACCAGAGCTTTGACACATGTACTAGACCTACGAGATACTACTTACCTCTATGGACTCCCCGACACAGAGCCTGTAGTAGTATTAGCCTGAGTACGAGTGAAGCTCTCATTTGCATAGCACTTAGACGGTTATTGTAGTTTACCCTTGAGTTATGGATATTTATTCATATTATTTATTCATCTGCTGATGTAGCCTAGTTTTATAGACTCATATTTATTTCTCGAGTCTATTCAAGCTTATGTGTTACTGGGGGCCGACTTTAGCACATGTAGTTCATTCTTGATACCTTATTCTTATGTGGATTGAGACATAGATATTTTATTAGATAGTTATCCTTATTATACAGCTTATAAGTATTCGAGTCGGACCAGAGTCTGGTCAAATGCGTAGCTGGCATGTTACGTATTCCTAGTCCCTCGATTTTTTGGGACTGGGGTGTTACACGGTTAGACCCTACATAACAGACGAAGAAAAATAACAAGAAATGAGACGTCATTTTCCTTCTTGGTTGAGCGCATATGTAAGGAGCTCGGTAATTACTTTTTCTGTATGCACTTGCACAATAAATAACTTACTATCGTTACTTTGGTATTTAGGATGGTCATCTAATAACACCCGTGACTGAATCTATTAGAACTCTAGCTAAGGGCCTAATTACTGCCATCAAAATATGGCCAAGTTACTGCGTGAATAGGTTTAGGTTCAAGTCAACAAATGCTCCGATTAGAGACAACTTTCTAGATCTTGATTCCACGAAATACAACTGTTTGTGTATCAAATCTTTGAACTACAAAGACGTTAATCCAGGGAATAATTTCTTTGACATCTTACGAGAGATTGTGGAGTTGACATATAATTATGGCACAGAACTTGCTAAGATCGTGCTATTCAAGTGTGAATGGTTTGATCCGATTCAAGATCAAGGTTAAAAATTGACAAGCATGGTCTTGTGGATATAAATTACAAGCATAGATATCAAGGCTACGAACCATTTGTGCTATCAAGTCAGGCTCACTGGTATAATTCACAACTTTTGCTATATGTGGGACAACGAGGTCGGATTAGTGGACAGTATGCAAGACTAAAGCTAGAAATACCTTTGATATTGACGAAATAGCTTATCAGGAGGATGATCTACCTCTTTTAACAAATATTATAGATGTGGACTCAACAAAAGTTACTCATTATACGACTAATAATGTGGAAGAGGTAGAATTATTCGAAGAGGAAGACGAAGACGAAGTAGATGAAAGTGAAGATGAGGAGGACAAGGAAGGTGAACAAGATAAATTTTCTGAAGATAATTAAAAATAAAATAAATCCATTTGGACTTGTAGCATGTATTATATTTTGACTGTAGAATGTACTATCAATTTAGATTTGTGACACTACTAGTTATTTATTGTGCAAATATATTAATGTTGTGAGATATGTATAACATTTCAACTATAGAATATACTATATATTTGTTTATTTGTTCTATCATCATAAGTTGTTACCAGGTATGACAGAACGACGTAGAGCGTTCGGCAGGTCCCGAGGTAGACGGAGTACTCCTCCGGTACTGCCTAATGTTGGTTCTGGATCCTCGACGCCAAGTACTCCAGTATATCGACCAATCACATCTCCGATTGCGACGACGTTCGTGGCAGCACTCTTGGGACGAGTAGTTCTAGGCCTGAGACTACTCCCTCATCCAGCGTTCCTCCTGCTGACGAAACCATGGAGACAGATGAGCATATGGCGGAGGTTGAGCCGACGTCGTCCCAGCATCATCGAGATCCTCCATGCGCACCTCAGGATGAGACGATGACGGAGATTTGGACCGACGGTACAAAGTAAGTCAATTAGTTGGTTTAGTATCATATATATCGTGTATTTTTTTATTCATCATATATTCACTTTTTTGATAAAAATAATTATCTCTGTATAGATATCATCCCTCGTCGGTACAGAGACGCATGTGCCACTTTCTGAGGTACAACTATGGTGGCCCTTGGATCAACTACTCTGATGCTCCGGATGAGAGAAAGACATTTTGGTTTGTGCACTTCAAGGTAAAAGTATATTATATCAATCATCTAATTTATATATATTATATAACTTACTAAATTACTTCTTGTAGCAAATATATTTCTATCTACTGGGTCGAGTTGATCGAGCAGATATTTTTTACTGACTCGCCAAGTTGATCTGTGATGCTCTGGATGACCAGAAGGCTCGTGATTCTGAAGGAAAATTGATCCAAGGTTGGATCACACATGAGTAGTGGACTGTGATGAGGGCTAGATTCGACGATCCGAGGAACAAGGAAAGGTTTGAGAAGGCCAAGGCGGCTAGGACGAAGGCAGCAGAGTTGTGTGGTGGCTCGATTCCGATGACGAAATATTTTCGTCGTTTGGTATATTTTTTTATTTCAGATATATTATTTTAATGCAAGTACGATAAAATGGTAGTAGGATAAAATATTTAATTTTAGTACTAAATAATATATTTTTAACAGGTACATAGGGGTGAGGATGCCAACATGGTGACCGTCTTCCTGGCCACCCATCGAAAGGGCAAGAATCTCATTGATGAAAGGGCCTTGCAGACCTATATAAGTATTACTTTACTTTGTGTTAATTTTAATATAACTTAGAAAATATGCAAATAAATATCCATGTAGTTAGTAATAAGTACCTTAGACACACTAGCAATTATCGAGTATCCAAACTTTTCTAGGCCGAGTATCTTAGGCAGCGTGAGCGGGCGAGTGCTAGTGCACCTACAGCGGGAGAGGATGGTACTTCCTTGCAGCCCTCTCCAGCTCGGTCGGCGGATGAGCTGTGGTTAACCGTCGCTGGTGGTCTCCAGAGGGGTACGTACTATGGTACGGGATCCTATGGCACCCTTGTTGCGATGCAGTCATCTAGGGCCTCTACGGCAAGTGCGCATTTCCCATAGCCCTCGCAGGCATTGGCCTGAGTCCAGGAAATCGTTGACCGTCAGATTGCGTCTCTCGGTGATGAGTTGCTACGAAGGATGGAGGAGTAGCCCCTGTCCCAACTGTAGGTGGATGATGCGACGCTCATCGCACGATTTGATACGCTCGAGCGCAGCATCATGGAGCTCAGGGATACGATAGCTGATTTTAGAGCGTCGACAAAGCACATCATGACGGAGATGCAGGCATCATCGCTGTCCATGGGCGAGAGGCTGACGATGATGCATGATTCAATGGTTCATAGCAGTATGAGACTGTTATCTACCATGGATTCATACAACCATCGACTAGCAGAGTTAGAGCAGATACGTCCTCCTGGAGCGCCTTCATCAACACAGACTCCACCGTCATCACTGTCTTCTCCATCGACATCGGTGTCAATTTTATGGGAGTAGTATGATTTGTTCTTATTCCAGATACGCGCTGGTGATTATCCTGTTGCAGATCCACAGTAGTCCTAGTTAGGATACTTTACTGGTTGTTTGTGTTTTGACCTATGATATTTGGTCATTTATGAATATTCTTTATTTTTTAGGCTTTCAGACTTTATTTTTTGCACTCAGTTGTGTGAATATTTATTGTATTCTTTACGACGAGATTTTTTCCAGACTCAGTTTGAAATCTCAATGTTTTATTTTCTTCAAATTTTACTATATTATTCATATAAAAAATATGTTAATTTAACGGTGTTGAGTGTTCAACCGAAGGGGTCGGCGACCCCAAGGAATTCAACGGAGGGTTGCTCCGGGTCTATTTATATAAATTATGAATTCATAAACTGCAGGAAGATTGGTTTAAAAATAATTCTATATTCATTTTTTACTGAAATATTAGCGACGTTTAGCAACATTTAGCGATATTTATATACGTCGTTAAATACGTCGCTAAATACGTCATTGATTGTCACTAAATACGTCGCTGAATGTTGCTAAATACGTCACCAAATACGTCGCTGAATGTCGCTAAATTGCTGACATTACAGTATTTGCCAGGTCAATATAACGTCGCTAAATGTGTTACAAAATATCGCTAAATAGAAAAAATTTAGCGACGGATAGCGACACAAAATACGTCGTTAATGTAGCGACGTTGTATCGCTAAACGTTGCTAATATGAAAATATTAGAGACGCAAATACGTCGCTAGAAAATGTTGCTAGAGTGACGTTTTATGATATTTTTTCTGTCAGCGACTAGCTTAAACGCGACTTCACTAAAACGTTGCTAATTACGTCGCTGAATTTGTTTTGCGACATTTTTACGCCATTTAGCAATATTTTTTGACGTCGCTAATTTGTCTTATTCTTGTAGTGCGCTATGACATACCCTGAAGCCGAGGTCACACCTCATCCTGGTATCATACCACTATAGCTTATGATTATATTCCTCTTTATTCTGTTGTACTACCCAGAATAAAGCATTTCTCTCCCTTACGTTCCTACGTCTCTACGACCTGGCCCAAGGCCAAGGTCCGCAACCTCTTGGTGGTGTCGCCCCACTGTAGCATGAGGTCACTGGCCTCTTTATAGTATTGTCCTACCACTCTCCACCTCTTCATCATTAGGCTACCTGCCTATACGCGGTGCTACTATCGACATGGCCCAAAGTCGAGTCTCCACCTCATTGTAATGTCATGCCACTGTAGCATGAGGGGTACCATCCCCTTTTTAGTATTGAGCTACTCGTGCTTCCTGTAGAGCAAACTGGACATTCTTAATATCCGAGAAGTCATTAAGGCGTCGAAGCCGCCCTCCGACATGACTTGTTCTTTACAAAGAATAATTAGTAGACCGTAGTGGTTCCAAGACCATATTCCTATAGTCTTAAATGACTGTCCATTGTACCTGATATTTTCTCGGTCAATGGTCCTCCCTTGAACCAAAATCTAGATGTCTAGTAGATTTTTCTTTGAGCTAATAACATAAAACTTTATGGTAGGATTGTAAAGACACAATATCAGAGGTCCTTCAAACCTATTTTTCTTATTGTGTCTTGAGGCCTGTTGTGAACGGATCTGCCAGATCTTTTGGCTCCGAATATTATCCACTATAATGATTCTATGCTTACTACGCTCATTCATTGCCTCATGTCGTAGTTGTACAGTCTTCTTCTTACCATTAATGAGATCTTTCGATGACACTACTGTAACCACTTGGTTGTCATAATATACTGGTATCGCCAGGATCTACGAACCAACCATTGGAAGATCATACATGATCTCCCGAAGTTATTCCACTTTATCTACTGCAGTTGATAGTACATAGAACTCAGATCCATAGATGAGTGAGAGAGAAAAGTCTGCTTCTTCGACTTTCTCGATATAGCAACACCATCAATGGAGAAGACATATCCTCCTATGGACCTTTAGCTCTTCTCTTTTGAGCACTGATTGGCATAACTGAAGCCTTCCATAACTGCTTGGAATATGCTATAGTGCCGAACAACCCTCTGAGTTTTCTTGAGATATCTTATGCTTATCTTCACAACTTTTCAATGCTCAATACCTGGATAGCTCGTGAACTGACTCAACATCCCAAGGAAAAATCTATGTCAGGTCTGTGGAATTTATCGCATACATCAAGCTTCCGATGATACTAGGGTAGTTTAGTTGTCCAATACTTTTTCTTGAATTTGGCTTCATCTTCTGGTCACATCTGTAAGGAGTATCGATCCCTGGAAGATCTTAATATTCATAGCGTGTGAGCATATTTTTCAAGTAGTGGGCTTGTGAAAGAGCAAGCCCAGCTTCTGAGTAGATTATCTTAATCCCAGGATGATATCCGCATCTCCATTCCTTCATACTGAATTTAGATAAGAGGAACATCTTTGCCTCTGTGACACATGCTAAATCTATATCCAGGATTAAATGTCATTCACATTGTGACATACGATGACTCCTCTATCATCAGCGAACTTAGTGTAAACGCACTTGTTTATCTCGCTGACCCTATAGTAGTTTGACTTGATGACTTAGTCCAAATTCTCTAGCCACATCTTGGGGGTTTGTTTCAGGTCATACAGAGATTTTACCAACCTGCAAACTTTGTCTTCAAGACCCTCATCAACAAATCCTTCTGGCTATTGCATGTAAATCTTTTCTGTCAATTCCCCACTCAGAAAAAGCTATCTTCACATCCATCTGATGAATAATTAGCTTATGAATAATAGCCACGACAATCAGCATCCTGATAGTTGACATCCTCGCCAATGGGGCATATAAATCAAATGAACCCGGTGAAGTCATAGTAGTTTGGTGATATAAAACATTGGTTGTTCAGGGGTAATATAGACATAATCAACCTTTATATTGAAACCTTAAATGAGGAGGTTGGTATTACATGACATATTTTGGAACAAAATCTAATTGTACTGGAGGAATAGAAATTAAGACTATAGCTACTTATTTAAGAAGCAGGATATATGGCCATAATAGTTGAATATTTTTTTATTACTATATTTGCTTATTTTATTATGCATGTTTATTATTCTGTGGATATTTTCTATAAAATAAGCACACATTAATAATGGACAACATGGACATACATCAACTAGTAGAAAAACCCTCATTGTTAAATACCTAAATGGGAGAGAAAATTTGTTAAGTATAAATTCCATGATCTCCATTACTGGTTTGTAGGTGATGTAATTATATTTGCGTGTTGGATTTAGTACCTTCCTCCATATCGGATGAGTATAATTATTGATCACCAGTACTGGTGAGTATAAAATCAACTGAACAGAAGCAATACCTCCTGAAACCCATACTAAGTAAGCATGTGGCAAAATATTACATTACTAGTGATCTTGCTAATTTTACCTAAGTTTATTTCATGCAGCTCAGGATTAAAGTCAGTTTACATCTTTTCGAAAACATAGCATTGAAACCGTTTTGCATATTCAATAGCTTTGAAATAGTTTTGCATATTCAAACAATAAGCATACAATCAGGACAGTGTTCTATCGTGCGGTACGCAGCATGTATCGTGCACCATATTCTAACTCTTAGGAACAAAAGTTATCTCTAGTGGACTGTTCATCTCGAATCAAAACAGGTGCATTAAGTGGACTATTATACTTTCAAGCACACAAGAAGAACTAGCTATATGATTTCGGTCCCCGAGAAACTCAAGATCAATAGCGGTAAACCAGCTAACTAATGACTCTTTATCTGATGTAATTAGCAGCTGTGACTTATAGTTGCTCATCACGAACATAATAGCAGACGGGACCAAGGTTCAGCTCTGCACTAATAGCCATTGTCCAACCGATGTGAATGCATAAAGCACTATCAAATAAACTCTACGATACAAACGAAATAAACAAGCAAGCTATATATATATTCTTGTATTTCTTACCCCTTGCTGAACGGTTATCCCTGTAGCAGACATACAAGTTAGCAACAATTTGCATAAATATATATGTATAAGGTTCTCTACTTTCCTGTCCGTCTTTGTATCAAACAGTTAGGTATGCAAGAAGGCTAGCCTAGCATGCACCCTAACTATATGATAGCCCATGAGTTACCCCACTGATGGACAACAACACCCACCTAGATCTCGTAGGATCGGAACATCAGGGTGCTATAATATTTCCTCCAGACCGACCGATTTCCAGTACCCCAGGAATGGTTCGAGTGACTATTTACCTTGTGCACAAGTTGTCCAAGAACAATGTATGACAAGCAACATTCTATCAAAGAAACTATTAGGATGCACCAAAAATGAACAAGCATATAACAATCTAATAGCCACACCCCCTAGATCTTGTAGGACCAGAATATCAGGGGGGGGCTACTAAACTCTTCTCTTTCATTCTTTCAAGCAAAAAACATATTTCACAAATCTAATAGCATACCCCCTAGATCCCGTAGGACCAAAATATTAGGGCGCACTATTAGTCTCTTCTTATACGAATCAAAGACTTGTGACAGTTTGATATAGAAAAATAGGTAAGCACGATATCGATTTCATAACTAGCATGAAATATCTATCTCTTTCTTAGCATGTTACAAAGGGACTTGTTTCAAGCAATTTCTTTGCTTATCTTTTTAGCATAGCAAGGGTTCGTTCGACAGCAGTGTCAGTGAAACTAAGAATGCAATATTTCTTATACTCTTTGACTTAGCATGGCAAGGTTCTATCTCTTATCAGATAAGTATATAAATTCTCTAGTTAAGCAAGCAGGTTCATTTCAATGACAAGCTATACGAGTTCATCTATTAAGCAAGCAGAGTTAGGTTGTATCATTTTTTTTGTGAAACAATCTTCTTAGATCAAATATTCAAAAACTCATATTTATTATTAAGACGTGCAAGAATTAGATAATGCAATTCTGCCCACTGACCTAGATCAATCATCTTGGGATTCGAACGAGAACTCTCCGAGAAAACTTTCGCTCAAGCAAGCAAAGCGATATCACTTGTACATAGTGCCTACGCGGAGTGGGGCACTACATACTTACCCACCAATAAAGAGTTTCGTCCTCAAAACTCAAAGAGAAAATTTTGATATCCCGGGCAACCATAGTCCTCATCCCTCACCATCCTTAACCAAAACTCTAACAATCCAGAACTCAATAAAACTCCAGCCATTAGAAATCACAAATCACCTGTCAAGCAATAAAATAAATCCAGAAAATTTTTGCCGACAACTTTGAGAATATCTACGGACTTATTGTATGGAATGTTCAATGCAACACAATATCGGACACGTCTCAGAATCGAAGGAAATGGAATGGGCAAAGAATCGAGTCGCTCTGATACCATTATGTCACGCCCCAGTCCTGCAAGGATCCGATCGTCCTCGCTTGGTCTCTACAGAACCGATTGTCCTCGCACAGGCGTGATGCCGTGCAAGCCTAAAGTGTGCTTGCATAAGGCCAAAGCTTTGAACAAGGAAAAGTAAGCTATCCAAGACAGGATGTCACGACCCGCACCCGGTGTAAGGGTACTAGTCGGAAACAACGCCCAGCCTACGCCGCAGAATCGGCGGTAGAACGCTGTCTAGATAAACTATCTAACAATTTAATGAACCACCAATAATGATAGTATACTCAATCACAGAACTAAGGTGGAAATGAGCACGAATCAGATAAAGAATAGAATAGTCACAATACAACTCATGAGTCTAAAATAATACATCAATGAGTCTGAAGAAAATTACAGAAATATGCCGGAGACAAATCCAGTACAAAGAATACTACAAAACTATAAAGCTACAACTCCAGGGTCAACTGTCTCAGTTGGGATAAGTCCCTCTTGAGCCAGGGTCTCAGAATCTAAACCCACAACATCCTGGGGTCCATAATAGGTAGGGTACTCCTCAGTGTCATCTGGAAAAATATATCCAGTCAGGAAAGGAGCAGAGTACAACCCTAACAGCAGTTCTCAAATAATGATAAAAACTATGTAACAGTAAATAGTTGTGGACAAACAAGATGCATAAATAGATACAAGAATGTATAGACAATAAGGAAATACTGGAAAGAAATACAATAATGAACAATATGCTGATGGAACAAGAATACTAATGACTAAGTGTGTGAGTACTAGCTTTAACATGTGATCGGCTTGGGAACTTGCACAAGAGTATGATGGCCTGGCTGATTATACGTGCGGTGTATGATCAACACTCACAAGGAACAAGACATGCACAAGGAGGGTATGATCACATATCTACACTAAAATACTCCCCACCCCGACTGGTATAATAGATCCAACCACGGTACGTTATGGCACTAGATTCCCCAAGAAGATAGCTAGTCTTCCCGAGAATCGGTGTCTGTACATGTACAAGATAACCAATGAAACAATACTTGCACCATATACACCATATACCAAGGAATAACATCTCATGACGAGATCCGGATATACCAATCCGTGTAACCATAGTGTCAAGAGAACATGTATATCTACACTAGATACAACGAACATAGAGGATATCATAAATGAGAAACTATCAGAGAATGTACTCGCCTGAAGTCCAATGAACAGTCTCACAAATGTCTGACTCGGTGCCTCGAAGACCTAGACATGGAATACCACATTAATACAAGGTCCCGGAAAGAGAACAAGTCAAACTAGGCAACTTCTAGGTCAATAAGTCAATTCTAAGGTAAAAGTCAACTATGGTCAACTCTAAAGTCCACTAAAGTCAAACATGGTCAAACCTAAAGTCAACCTCACAAGACATCTATAAAATAATATAGAGATAAACTACAATAATTTAGGAATCAAATTAGATTCAAAAAGAACTCACACAAAGTATACTAATAATACAATTAATATATACCCTAAAATAATATATACAACCCAACATTTATATAAATAACATAATATATTATTACAATTATTATTCCTCACAAAACACATATATATATACATATATATATATACAATTATAATATATAATATATACATTAAATCTGTCAAAGCGTCATTGAAAAACAGTGAATAAAATAGGATTAAATCAAAACAGTTTAAATAGTGACAGTCGGGACTGTCACCGAAGGACTGTCACCGAAACCCAAATAATAAACTGCCACTGCTTTGGTTTTCGCTGACAGTTAAACTGTCGCGGAAAAGCGTCGCAGAAAAGCTGCTGTTTCCCGCTGCTGCAATTAATGACAGGTTTGTCATTAATTGCCCGAAGGCTACAACGGCTGCTATTAGTCGGCTAATTAATGACAGTTTTTACTGTCATTAATTCACTGTCACTAAAACAAGTTATATATATATAATTATATATATAAAAAACAGAATATATAAAACAATATATATATATATATATATATATATATATATAAACAGAATATATAAAACAGTATATATATATATATATATATAAACCATTAATACAAAAATGTACATATATATATTAATATACACATAAACTTATACCTTCAAATATTTAACAAAGAACATATAATTTACATGGCTAGAAGCACACCTAAAATATTTACATTAATATCCAAATAATTACATAATAATTATAAATAATATAATTACACAATTAAACATACAAATATATTTTATAAAACATTTTATGTATAAATTATATTATTTAACAAGTAGTAACATATATATTTGCATGCAAGAAAGCTATATATTATATTGTACATTATATTAGCACACCCAAAATATAGATCTATGCTACAAAAATTACTATAATAAATACACAAAATAAATATTTAATATCCATATATATATACTAATTATAAATGAAGAATTGAACCACAATTAATTAGATCTATACAAAAATACACACAATTGGAGAGTATCTCACCGTATCCCACTAGATCTAGGATACGCATGCGACACGAGTCCAACACACAACTAAATGCACCCCGAAGGACACAAACAGATCACAAATAATATTTATGAACAAATCAAAGCGTCAAAAGTAGATCTATGTATCCGTGTCAAAATACGACATGTTCAAAGCCCCGTGTCGGAGGAAAACCCCCAAATGACACGTATCACCAAATAGTTGGGATACGAACCACAAGTATCCCAATATGGACACGACACTAGCCTCAAACACAAATCTCATGTCCAATTTGATCTATAGGATCAATTGACACACACAAAAAAATGTAAATTCGGAATTCCAACAAAATTGACACAAAAAGCACCATAACTTTCTCCATGGGTCTCCTATGAACACAAAACAAAGTCCTATGGGTAGTACATACATATAGGTTGATTTTACATGATTAAATCTCAGATTTAGAAGCTATTTAAATGGGAAAATCTGAATTATACCTATTGGGAGATGGATTCCCAATGAAACCTCCAATTGAGATGAACTTGCTTCCAAATTGTAGATCCTTGCTCCTCTTTGTAGATCCTTGCTTCCTTCTTCTAGATCCTTGCTTCCTCCTTCTCTAATGGTGAATTGGAAAGAATTTGGAATGAATTTGGTAGGGAATTGGATTGGGAATGGAGGGAATTTGGTAGTGGAAGAATTCTAGATCTAGATTTAGAATGAGATGAGAGGAGAGAGAAATTTCCCCCCCTCTTTAATAGGCCGGCCATAGCCCCTCCCCCAAGCAATTATAAAATGTACAATGTACCCCTTGGGGCCTCTCATGAAGAAATAATTAAGGAAGGAAGCTTCTAGTCTAATCATTTAATTAATTTAATCCATCTTCTTAACCATGGGCTTTCTAAATGGGCCAAGTCTAACTAATTAATTCATGTTGGTCCATGGGTCCAAACTAAACTAGTTGGGTCCACTAAAATAAGTCCAAAATAATTAAATAATATCTAACAACAATTAAATAATACAACAAAAATTATTTACCATGCACAATATTTATTTAAATAGGAAATTACTAAAATACCCTTTTTTCTAAAATGTGGTAGTGACAAGTCTACCCTCCTTAAAATAATTTCGTCCTCGAAATTCAAAGACGAAAACTACCCCCAGAAAATCACAGAACAGAACTAAAGAATCACAACTAACTAATGAACAGAACATAACAATGAACAGAACATAACTAGAAATAACATACCTCAAGGTACAAACAAATATGGATAACGCTCTCGCATTTCATCCTCTCTCTCCCAGGTAGACTCCCCCGGAGAGTGATGCCTCCATGCGACGCGCACCAAAGGAATAGTCTGGTTCCTTAGCACCTTCTCTCTCCGATCCAGAATCCCAACTGGCTGCTCTGGATAGCTAAGAGTAGGGCCCACCTCTATCTCTGAGTGATCCAATACATGACTAGGATCTACCACGTATCGTCTCAACTACGACACATGAAACACGTTGTGCACTCCCTCCAATGCAGGTGGCAAGTCTAGTCTATAAGCAACTGCACCAACCCTCTCTAGAATAGTGAAAGGTCCAATGAATCGCGGACTAAGCTTTCCGCCTCCACCGAAGCGAATCGTGCCTCGTGTCGGAGAAATCCTCAGAAACACCAAACCACCCACCTAGAACAAAACACCACCTTAAGAACTTATCTATAACAAACAACCAAGAACAAGCACACAAAATAAAATCTAAACTATACCTCAAACTCCAAGGGTCTCCGATGGCTATCGGCCCAATGCCGTTGTCTGTCCTGCGCCACTCGAAGTCTGTCTCTGATCAACTGAACCTTCTCTGCTGCATCCACAACCATCTCTGGCCCAAGCAAAACTCTCTCTCCAATATCGTCCCAAGACAAAGGAGTACGACACCTCCGACCATATAGAGCTTCAAAAGGTGACATCTCTATATTGGCCTGGTAACTGTTGTTGTAAGCAAACTCTACCAAATGGAGATGGTCCTCCCAAGAACCCCCGAAATCTAGTACACAAGTGCGTAACATATCCTCGAGAGTCTGAATAGTCCTCTCTGACTGCCCATCTGTCTGGGGATGATATGCAGTACTGAATTTGAGCTGAGTGCCCAAACTCTCCTGCAAACTCCTCCAGAAATGAGAAGTGAAACGACTATCTCGATCTGAGACTATACTGACGGGAACTCCATGTATCCTAATGATCTGCCTCACATACATCTCTGCCAGCTTCTCCGTAGACAAATCCACCTTGAAAGGCAAAAAAATGGGCCGACTTGGTCAATCTATCAACAATGACCCAAATCGCGTCTTTCCCTCCTGGAGATCGTGGTAGTCCGGACACAAAATCCATAGTAATGTGTTCCCACTTCCACTCTGGAATGGGTAATGGCTGAAGTAAACCTCCTGGCCTCTGCCTCTCGGCTTTCACCTGCTGGCACACTAAGCATCTGGATACAAACTGTGCCACTTCCCTCTTCATGCCATACTACCACACACTCTCTCGCATATCCCGATACATCTTGTTAGCACCTGGATGTATGGAATACTGAGAGCGATGCGCTTCCTGCAACACCTCCTCGCGCAACTCCCCACTAGGCACACACAATCTAACTCCATGCCTCAAAGATCCATCCTCTGCAATAGTGAAATCATCCTCCAATCCTGCTCTCACCTGAGCTCTGATACTCCTCAAAGATACGTCATCATACTGTGCTGTCTTGATCCTATCCATCAAATCTGAATGTATCTGCAATCCCCACATCTGCATAGCACACCCAGGAACAATCACCTCAATGCCCAAGCTCTCCAAGTCCTCCAACAGATATCGATCCTGCGTTAAGAACATAGCTACCGGATACCTGCTCAAAGCATCGGCAACTATATTGGCTTTTCCAGGATGATATTGCAAAGAGATATCAAAATCCTTCATCAATTCCAACCACCGACGCTGCCTCATGTTCAACTCCTTCTGCGTGAAAACGTACTTCAAGCTTTTGTGGTCTGTGAAGATCTCCACACGCTCTCCGTACAAATAATATTTTCACAACTTCAGGGCGAATATGACAGCTGCCAACTCCAAATCATGGGTAGGATAGTTCTTTTCATGAGGACGCAATTGCCTGGATGCATAGGCAATCACTTTCCCATGCTGCTGAAGAACACAACCTAAACCCTTTCCCGATGCATCACTATAAATAGTGAAACCTCCGGACCCTGATGGCAATGTCAAAATAGGAGCAGACGTCAACCTCTTCTTCAACTCCTCAAAAACAGCCTGGCAATATTTCGTCCAAACAAACTCCACATCCTTCCTTGTGAGTCTGGTCATCGGCTCGGCAATCCTCGAAAAATCTTGCACAAACTTTCTGTAGTAGCCTGCCAATCCCAAGAAACTCCTGATTTCTGCTACCGAACTCGGAGTCTTCCAAGATTCTACTGCTGAAATCTTCTTCGGATCCACTGAAATACCATCACCAGTCACAACATGCCCCAAGAATTCTACCTTGTCCAAGAAAAACTCACATTTGGACAACTTCCCATACAGCTCCTCCTTCCTCAGCACATCCAACACAATCCTCAAATGCTCCTCATGCTCCTCCGGTGTCCTCGAGTATATGAGTATGTCGTCGATGAACACCACCACGAACTTGTCAAGGTACTGGTGGAACACCTTGTTCATCAAGTTCATAAATACCGCCGGTGCATTAGTCAAACCAAACGGCATCACCATAAACTCGTACTGACCATACCGAGTTCTAAAAGCAGTCTTCGGTATGTCCCCCGGCTTCACCTTCACCTGATGGTAGCCTGATCTCAAATCTATCTTAGAAAATACCTTGGCACCACTCAACTGATCAAACAGATCATCAATCCGTGGCAAATGATACTTATTCTTGATAGTGAGATTATTCAAAGCCCTGTAATCAATGCACATGCGCACCGATCCATCCTTCTTCGGTACAAACAATACCGGGGCTCCCCATGGTTAAGAACTCGATCTGATAAACCCCTTATCCTGCAATTCGTCCACCTGCTTCTTCAACTCGACCAGCTCGCTGTTGTTTACTCTATAGACATGCTGCAAAATCGGTTCTGCACCTGGCACCAAGTCTATAGAAAATTCAACATCTCGATCTGGCGGCAATCCTGGCAATTCTTCAGGAAACACATCCAAAAATTCTGCTATCAACGGATGTGGCAACTCCTTGTCTTCCACCATAGCTCCACAAATAATGCCTTCTTCCCGCTCCGCAGTTCCTCTAGCAAACTCGAACTCTGGCTCTCCTGGCGGACCAAACAAAACTCTACCTCCTCTACAATCTATGCTAGCACGGTGCCTACTCAACCAATCCATCCCGAGTACAATGTCGTAGCTCGGAAGTGGCATTACAAGTAGACACGCACTCAACTCCCGGTCTCCCAGAGTAACTCTCCGATCCTTGCAAATATCATTAACCAGGATAATGCCTCCCCCGGTCATGATCTTGCAAGTCCTAAGCAAAGACTCAGCTACCAAACCATGCTTTAGAGCAAAAGAAACAGATACAAAACTATGGGAAGCACCACTATCAAACAAAGCTAAAGCTGGAATGGAATCAAGAAGAATAGAACCTGCGATGACATCTCCTGTGGGTTCCTCCTCTTCGACTGTCATAGCAAACGCTCGTCCCTGCCGAGCACCTCCCTGCTGCTGATGCTGGACAAAACGCTGCTGCTGTGTCGGAAGCGGTCCCCTCGGTTGTGCTGTAGGTGGTCTCATCTGTGCCCTCGGAGCTGGAGCTGCTCCCTGAACTGCACGATGAGGACACTCCCTCAATTGATGCCCTTCAGTACCACAATACAAACAAACTCCTAGCCTCTTTCTGCAAACTTCCCAGATGTGGCCGGGCTTCTTGCAGAAGTTGCATAGAGCTTGCTGTAACTGCCTCTGCTGCTGAGGTGCCTGGTGAAAAGGCGCTCTAGCTGGAGTCTGGTTCTGCTGTGGCTGTTGGAAAGGTCTGGACTGGAAATGAGGACGTTTGGCAGATACTGCACTACCGTTGGCCCCCAGAAAAGAATCACGGTCTCTCTTGGTCTTCAAACCCAGATCCCGCTCAACCTTGCGTGCCTCCGCAAGTATCTCCGAGTATGTCTCATAAAAAGACGGAATGAGAATCAATATGGCACAAGATGTAAGATATCAAGGAAAGGACAGTTTAAGGGATCAAGTATCAATGTCAAAGGAGAATAGTTGAATCAAAAGAATTTTCCTAGATGTGATTGAGTATCTCAGCCTATATCCTATATCCTATCGCAGGCTCGCAGTAGTACAACTAAGTTGTCGCACTACCACGACATCACATACTTGTGAAGCTAGACCTGCATGGGCCACCACCAAAAACGTGTCACGACCCGCACCCGGTGTAAGGGTACTAGTCGGAAACAACGCCCAGCCTACGCCGCAGAATCGGCGGTAGAACGCTGTCTAGATAAACTATCTAACAATTTAATGAACCACCAATAATGATAGTATACTCAATCAGAGAACTAAGGTGGAAATGAGCACGAATCAGATAAAGAATAGAATAGTCACAATACAACTCATGAGTCTAAAATAATACATCAATGAGTCTGAAGAAAATTACAGAAATATGCCGGAGACAAATCCAGTACAAAGAATACTACAAAACTATAAAGCTACAACTCCAGGGTCAACTGTCTCAGTTGGGATAAGTCCCTCTTGAGCCAGGGTCTCAGAATCTAAACCCACAACATCCTGGGGTCCATAATAGGTAGGGTACTCCTCAGTGTCATCTGGAAAAATATATCCAGTCAGGAAAGGAGCAGAGTACAACCCTAACAGCAGTTCTCAAATAATGATAAAAACTATATAACAGTAAATAGTTGTGGATAAACAAGATGCATAAATAGATACAAGAATGTATAGACAATAAGGAAATACTGGAAAGAAATACAATAATGAACAATATGCTGATGGAACAAGAATACTAATGACTAAGTGTGTGAGTACTAGCTTTAACATGTGATCGGCTTGGGAACTTGCACAAGAGTATGATGGCCTAGCTGATTATACGTGCGGTGTATGATCAATACTCACAAGGAACAAGACATGCACAAGGAGGGTATGATCACATATCTACACTAAAATACTCTCCACCCCGACTGGTATAATAGATCCAACCACGGTACGTTATGGCACTAGATTCCCCAAGAAGATAGCTAGTCTCCCCGAGAATCGGTGTCTGTACATGTACAAGATAACCAATGAAACAATACTTGCACCATATACACCATATACCAAGGAATAACATCTCATGACGAGATCCGGATATACCAATCCGTGTAACCATAGTGTCAAGAGAACATGTATATCTACACTAGATACAACGAACATAGAGGATATCATAAATGAGAAACTATCAGAGAATGTACTCGCCTGAAGTCCAATGAACAGTCTCACAAATGTCTGACTCGGTGCCTCGAAGACCTAGACATTGAATACCACATTAATACAAGGTCCCAGAAAGAGAACAAGTCAAACTAGGCAACTTCTAGGTCAATAAGTCAATTCTAAGGTAAAAGTCAACTATGGTCAACTCTAAAGTCCACTAAAGTCAAACATGGTCAAACCCAAAGTCAACCTCACAAGACATCTATAAAATAATATAGAGATAAACTACAATAATTTAGGAATCAAATTAGATTCAAAAAGAACTCACACAAAGTATACTAATAATACAATTAATATATACCCTAAAATAATATATACAACCCAACATTTATATAAATAACATAATATATTATTACAATTATTATTCCTCACAAAACACATATATATATACATATATATATATACAATTATAATATATAATATATACATTAAATCTGTCAAAGCGTCATTGAAAAACAGTGAATAAAATAGGATTAAATCAAAACAGTTTAAATAGTGACAGTCGGGACTGTCACCGAAGGACTGTCACCGAAACCCAAATAATAAACTGCCACTGCTTTGGTTTTCGCTGACAGTTAAACTGTCGCGGAAAAGCGTCGCAGAAAAGCTGCTGTTTCCCGCTGCTGCAATTAATGACAGGTTTGTCATTAATTGCTCGAAGGCTACAGCGGCTGCTATTAGTCGGCTAATTAATGACAGTTTTTACTGTCATTAATTCACTGTCACTAAAACAAGTTATATATATATAATTATATATATAAAAAACAGAATATATAAAACAATATATATATATATATATATAAACAGAATATATAAAACAGTATATATATATATATATATAAACCATTAATACAAAAATGTACATATATATATTAATATACACATAAACTTATACCTTCAAATATTTAACAAAGAACATATAATTTACATGGCTAGAAGCACACCCAAAATATTTACATTAATATCCAAATAATTACATAATAATTATAAATAATATAATTACACAATTAAACATACAAATATATTTTATAAAATATTTTATGTATAAATTATATTATTTAACAAGTAGTAACATATATATTTGCATGCAAGAAAGCTACATATTATATTGTACATTATATTAGCACACCCAAAATATAGATCTATGCTACAAAAATTACTATAATAAATACACAAAATAAATATTTAATATCCATATATATATACTAATTATAAATGAAGAATTGAACCACAATTAATTAGATCTATACAAAAATACACACAATTGGAGAGTATCTCACCGTATCCCACTAGATCTAGGATACGCATGCGACACGAGTCCAACACACAACTAAATGCACCCCGAAGGACACAAACAGATCACAAATAATATTTATGAACAAATCAAAGCGTCAAAAGTAGATCTATGTGTCCGTGTCAAAATACGACATGTTCAAAGCCCCGTGTCGGAGGAAAACCCCCAAATGACACGTATCACCAAATAGTTGGGATACGAACCACAAGTATCCCAATATGGACACGACACTAGTCTCAAACACAAATCTCATGTCCAATTTGATCTATAGGATCAATTGACACACACAAAAAAATGTAAATTCGGAATTCCAACAAAATTGACACAAAAAGCACCATAACTTTCTCCATGGGTCTCCTATGAACACAAAACAAAGTCCTATGGGTAGTACATACATATAGATTAATTTTACATGATTAAATCTCAGATTTAGAAGCTATTTAAATGGGAAAATCTGAATTATACCTATTGGGAGATGGATTCCCAATGAAACCTCCAATTGAGATGAACTTGCTTCCAAATTGTAGATCCTTGCTCCTCTTTGTAGATCCTTGCTTCCTTCTTCTAGATCCTTGCTTCCTCCTTCTCTAATGGTGAATTGGAAAGAATTTGGAATAAATTTGGTAGGGAATTGGATTAGGAATGGAGGGAATTTGGTAGTGGAAGAATTCTAGATTTAGATTTGGAATGAGATGATAGGAGAGAGAAATTTCCCCCCCTCTTTAATAGGCCGACCATAGCCCCTCCCCCAAGCAATTGTAAAATGTCCAATGTACCCCTTGGGGCCTCTCATGAAGAAATAATTAAGGAAGAAAGCTTCTAGTCTAATCATTTAATTAATTTAATCCATCTTCTTAACCATGGGCTTTCTAAATGGGCCAAGTCTAACTAATTAATTCATGTTGGTCCATGGGTCCAAACTAAACTAGTTGGGTCCACTAAAATAAGTCCAAAATAATTAAATAATATCTAACAACAATTAAATAATACAACAAAAATTATTTACCATGCACAATATTTATTTAAATAGGAAATTACTAAAATACCTTTTTTTCTAAAATGTGGTAGTGACACAGGAGCAGCGGCACATATATTGCAAAAAAATAAAGAACACAATGGCATATGAAAGCAAGCTCTTTATTGATATTCAAAGGTATTACAAGCGGTGCTTGGCCGAGGTTACAAATCGCTCAAGCACTCTCTTTCTTTCGATTACAATGACACCATTCCATACATTGTCCCTCTATACAAAAGTAGCTCAAAGCAATCTCGATACGGCTCAAGGCATCGACTCTAGATTTTTGGTTCCTTGGGATGAGACACGGCTATCGCTTCCTCGGACGATCTAGCACTTGAGAACAAGCAAACTGTTGGTGGGTCCGCACTTTGGAGAAAGTACTGGTGAGTATAAAATCAACTGAACAAAAGCAACACCCCCTGAAATCCACACTAAGTAAGCATATGGAAACATATTACATTACTAGTGATCTTGCTACTTTTACCTAAGTTTATTTCATGCATCTCAGGATTATAGTCAGTTTATATTTTTTCGAAAATATATCTTTGAAATAGTTTTGCATATTCAAACAATAAGATACAATGGGGCAGTGTTCTATCGTGCAGTGCGCAGCATGTATCGTGCACCATATTCTAACTCTTAGGAATAAAAGTTATCTCTAGTGGATTGTTCATCTCGAATAAAAACAAGTGCATTAAGTGGACTATCATACTTTCAAGCACACAAGAAGAACTAGCTATATGATTTCGGTTCCCAAGAAACTGAGGATCAGTAGCGGTAAACCAGCTAACTAATGACTCTTTATTTGATGCTATTAGTAGCTGTGACTCATGGTTGCTCTTTGTCACTACCATATTTTCTAGGAAAGGGATATTTTAGTAATTTTATATTTAATTAAATATTGTGCTTGTTAAATAATTATTTGTGGTATTATCTAATTGTTGTTAGATGTTAGTTATTTATTTTAGACTTGTGTTAGTAAACCTAACTAGTTTAGTTTAGACTCTTGGACCAACATGTATTAATTGTTAAATTTTAGCCCATTTAGAAAGCCCATTGATTAGGAGGTTGATTAATTTAATTAAACTATTAGACTAGAAGCTTCATTCCTTAATTATTTCTTCATGAGAGGCGCCAAGGGGTATAATGGATATTACATAGTGACTTGAGGAAGGGGTAAGGGGGAGGCCGGCCTATTAAAGGGGGGAAAAATATTTTTCTCTCCTCTTTTTATTTGAAAACTAGATCTAGAATTTTTCTCAACCAAATTCCTTTATTCCACATCAATTTTTTACCAAATTTTATCCCAATTCCTTCCCAAATCACTATTGGAGGCTAGTGGAGCAAGGATCTAGAAGGAGAAAGCAAGGATCTACAAAGAGTAGCAAGGATCTACAAGTTGGAGGCCAATTTTATTATATTTGGATGTTTCATTAAAAATCTATCTCCCAATAGGTATAATTTAGTTTTTTTCCTTAATTTAGACTCTAAATCTGAGATTTAACCATAAGAAATCAACCCATATGCATAGGCTACCCATAAGATTTAGTTTTGTGTTCATAGGAGGCCTATTGAGAAAGTTATGGTGCCTTTTGTGTCAATTTTGGAGGAATTCCGAGATTGACATTTTTTTTGTGTCAATTGGTCCTATAGATCAATTTGGCATTTGCTTGTGTGTTTGGGGCTAGTGTCATGTCCAGAATTGGGAACGTGTAGGTCATATCCCAATAATTTGGTGATACGTATTAATTTGGGGGGTTTTCCTCCGATACGGGACTTTGTGCATATCACATTTTGACACGGACACGTAGATTTGTGTTTGACTCTTCGTATATTCATAAATAATATATTAGACTTGTTCGTGTCCTTCGGGGTACGTTTGGATGTGTGGTGGACTCGTATCGTAAGCGTATCCTAGATCTAGTAGGATACGGGTGTGATACGCTCCATGTGTTGTACAATTTAATTTCTAGATCTATTTCTCTATTGTTCTTAGTTTTGGTAATGTGTAATTATAAATATGTATATTGTGGTATATTTATATTTATGTATTATTGTGTCTTAGATCTATGTATCTATTTATGAATATTGTATGTAGCTATTATTCTACATATGTAAGAGCTATTTAATATTGTAGTGTATGTATATATATTGTAGTATATATATAGTGTATATGTTATGTGTAAATATATTTATATGATGCTATATATATATATATATATATATATATATATATATATATATATATATATATATTACTATATATATATATGTATGTTATGTTATATATATTTATTATGTACATATATCCTATATAGTTGTAACTATGTATATATATGATACTATTTTGTTATGTATTATTGTGTATATATATGTATATTTTTATAGTTGTAAGTTATATATATGTAATCATATATTGTGGTATATATATATATATATATATATATATATATATATATAAGATAGGAGAGGCGACAGCAGATTAGTGACGGTTCCAGCGTCACAACAGCAGCGGCAGCAATAGCGACAGCAGCAATAGCAACAGCAGCAGCAGTAGCGACGGCCGCAGCAGCAACGGCGATAGCAGCAGCTCAGCATCAGCGACGACAGCAGAAAACTGTCGCTATAACAGCAGTACAATAGCAGTATCAGCAGCGTATCAGAGGACTTTAGCGATGGCAGCGAGGGGCTTCAGCGACACATATGCGGTTATATTAATATTATGTATTTAATTTTATATATATATATATATATATGTGTGTGTGTGTGTGTGTGTGTGTGTGTGTGTGTGTATATGATATTAATGTATAAGTATATATGTCCTAATTGCTAATTGTGTTTTAGTGTACTATATGTACAATATTTAGTTGTTAGCATATATTATTATGGGTAGTTTGTATAAGTAAGGTATTGGATATTAACTTGAGATACCAAGGTAAGTATCAAGGTATTTGGGGATACCCAAGGTATTGGATTTGGGTATCAAGTTTGAGGTTTAGTGTTGTGATACCAAGTTAGTTCAAAACCAATGTATCCATTTAATATTTGTAATTAGAATTTTACATATTTAATATTATTTGATATATGTATGTGTGATATCTTATCTCATATTATTTTACGTATCCTGATATTCGGTATCCAATTATCCTAAGATGTAGCTTTTATGACCTAGACTTTAATGTTTGAACCAAATATCTTTGAGATAGACTCATGCAACCTAGAAATAGGTAGTTTGGCATAGTTTGACCATTGTTTAACATAGTTTGACTTAGAGTTGACTTAGTTTGACTTTTGACTTAGAATTGATTTGTTGACCAAGAAGTTGACTAGTTTAACTTATTTTCTTTTCGAAACCTTGTATTGATGTTATATTCCATATCTAGGTCTTCGAGGCACCGTATCAGATATTTGTGAGAATATTCATTGGACTTCAGGTGAGTACATTCTCTGATAGTTTCTTATTTATGATTTCCTCTATGTTCATTGTATCTAGTGTAGATATCCATGTTTCTTGACACGATGGTTACACGGATTGGTATATCCAAATCTCGTCATAAGATGTTATTCCTCGTATATGGTGTATCTTGTGCAAGTCTTGTTTTATTGATTATCTTGTGCATGTACAGACACTAATTCTCGGGGAGATTTGCTACCTTCCTAGAGAATCTTGTGCCATAGCATACCAGGGCTGGATCTACTATACCAGTTGGGGGTGGAGAGTATTTTAGTGTAGATATGTGATCATACCCTTCTTGTGCATGTCTTGTTCCTTGTGAGTGTTGATCATACACCGCACGTATGATTAACCAGGCCATTATACTCTTATGCAAGTTTCCAAGTCGATCGCATGTTGCGCTAGTACTCACTCACTTAGACATTAGTATTCTTGTTCATTGTCATATTGTTCATTATTGTATTTATTCCAGTATTTTCTTATTGTGTATCTCTTGTATCTATTATGCATCTTGTATATTCATATCTATTTACTGTTACATAGTTTTTATCATTCATTAGAACTACTGTTAGAGATGTACTCTACTCCTTTCCTGACTAGATATATTTTTTTCAGATGACACTGAGGGGTGGTACCCTACACATTATGGACCCCAGGATGTTGTGGGTTTAGAGTCAGAGACCCTGGCTCAGGAGGGACTTATCCCAACTGAGACAGATGACCCGGGACTTGTAGCTTCTTAGTAATCTTTTGTACTGAATTTGTCTCCAGCTTATTGTTAGTATTCTTTCTGATTCATTGATGTTATTATTTTAGACTCATGAGTTGTATTTGACTATTCTATTCTTTATCATATTCGTGCTCGTTTCCATCTTAGATCTGTGATTGAGTATATTGATATTGTTGGTGGTTTATTATATTGCTAGATAGATTACCCAAACAACGTTCTACTGCCGATTCTGTGGTGTAGGCTGGACGTTGTTCTCGACTTGCATCCCTACATCGGGTGCGGATCGTAACACATTTTTAGTGGTAGCCTATGCAGGTTAGGCTTCACAAGTTGTGCGATATCGTGATAGTGCGACAACTTAGTTGTACTACTGCAAGCCTATTTCAGAATATATGATATAGGCTATAGGCTGAGAATACTCAATCACATCTAGGAAAATTATTTTGATTCGTTCAACTATTCTACTTTGACTTTGTTACTTGATCTATAAATTGTCCTTTCCTAGAGTGTCTTACATCATGTGCCATATTGATTCTTTCTTTTGCTTTATCTCAGGATACCGCCTAAGACTAGATCACAGCAGGGGAGAACAACTTCTGAGAGATCTGCGACATCCCGAGGGCTTGCACCAGTCACTTCTCCGGTGATTGGAGTGTCAGCTGCTTTCAGAGGTCCACCACTTACTCAAAGGATTGTGCCAGCTGTATCTGAGGGGCATCCACCTCATGTGCCAGCAGAGGCGACACAGATGTTTACACTATTTCGTGAGATGTTCGAGGGACAGAGGGCTCAGTCAGAGGCACATCAGAGGAAGACCGACGTTTTATAGCAGGGCATCGAGAGTGCTCATCAGCTTGCTCGTGCCATAGTAGAGAGAGAAGTTCGGTCCAGCAGCAGGTTGCTCCTCAGGTTGCTCAGCTTCGGCCAGGCAACATTCAGGACTTCAAGAAGCTAGAGCCTAGGGTCTTCAAGGGGACGGAGGGCATCGTCTACACTGATGATTGGATCAAGGACATTAAGCATCTTATGAGGGTGTCCCATCTTTCTAAGGATCTGAAGGTTGAGGCGGTAGGACTTCAACTGTTCGACGTCGCTCGTACTTGGTTCAGGAATGAGCCGATTCTTGTTAACGTGGGACAGTCTTGGGAGGTATTCAAGGATCTCTTCAAGAAGAAATTCTTCACTCGGGCAGACAGGCTAGACTTGGGGAGGCAGTTTAAGAGCCTCATTCAGGAGAGCATGTCTGTGGAGGAGTACGCTGTAGAGTTTGGCAGGTTGAGCCAAATTGCAGAGTATTTGGTGAAAGAACCGGAGGTTCGGGCTATTCATTTCCGTGAGGGTCTAAACTGGGAAGTGAAGAAGATCCTTATTCCGTCTTTTTATGAGACATACTCGGAGATACTTGCGGAGGCACGCAAGATTGAGCGAGAGTTGGGTTTGAAGCCCAAGAGAGACCGTAATTTTTTTCTGGGGGCCAACAGGAGTACAGTATCTACCAAACGTTCTCATTTCTAGTCCAGGCCTTTCCAGTAGCTACAACAGCACCAAACTCCAGCTAGGATGCCGTTTCACCAGGCACCACTGCAGTAGAGACAGTTACAGCAATCTTCTTGCAACTTTTGTAAGAAACTCGGCCATATCTGGGAAGTTTGTAGGAAAATGTTGGAGTTTGTTTGTATTATGGTACTGAAGGGCATCAGCTGAGGGAGTGTCCTTCCAATCCTCGTCGTGCAGTTCAGGGAGCAGCTTCAGCTCCGAGGGCACAGACGAGACCACCTACAGTACAGCCGAGGGGACCGCTTCTGACACAGCAGCAGCGTTATGTCCAGCATCAGCAGTAGGGAGGTGCACGTCAGGGACGAGCGTTTACTATGACCGTCGAGGAGGATGAACAGACTGATAGGTCATCGCAGGTTCTATTCTTCTTGATTCTATTCCAGCTTTAGCTTTGTTTGATAGTGGTGCTTCCTATAGTTTTGTATCTGTTTTTTTTGCTCTGAAGCATAGTTTGGTAGCTGAGTCTTTGGTTAGGACTTGCAAGATCATGACCGGGGGAGGCATTATTCTGGTTAATAATATTTGTAAGGATCGAAGAGTTACTCTAGGAGGCCAGAAGTTGAGTGCATGTCTACTTGTAATGCCACTTTCGAGCTATGATATTGTACTCGAGATGGATTGGTTGAATAGGCACCGGACTAGCATAGATTATAGAGGAGGTAGAGTTTTGTTTGGTCCGCCAGGAGAGCCAGAGTTCGAGTTTGCTAGAGGAGCTACAAAGCTGGGAGAAGGCATTATTTGTGGAACTATGGTAGAATATAAGGAGTTGTCGCATCCGTTGATAGCAGAGTTCTTGGATGTGTTTCCTGAGAAATTGCCAGGATTGCCGCCAGATCGAGATGTTGAATTCTATATAGACTTGGTGCCAGGTGTAGAACCAATTTCGTAACATGTCTATAGAGTAAACAACAGTAAGCTGGTCGAGCTGAAGAAGCAGGTGGACGAATTGCAGGATAAGGGGTTTATCAGATTGGGTTCTTCAACGTGGGAAGTCCCGATATTGTTTGTACCGAAGAAAGATGGATCGGTGCACATGTGCATTGATTACAGGGCTTTGAATAATCTTACTATCAAGAATAAGTACCATTTGCCACGAATTAATGATTTGTTCGATAAGTTGAGTGGTGCCAAGTAGTTTTCTAAGATAAACTTGAGATCAGATTACCACCAGGTGAAGGTGAAGCCGGAGGACATACCAAAGACTACTTTTAGAACTCGGTATGGTCAGTACGAGTTTATGGTGATGTCGTTTGGATTTTCTAATGCACCGGTGGTATTTATGAACTTGATGAACAAGGTGTTCCATCAGTACCTTGACAAGTTCGTAGTGGTATTCATCGATGACATACTCATATACTCGAAGACACCGGAGGAGCATGATGAGCATTTGTGAATTGTGTTGGATGTACTGAGGAAGAAGAAACTATATGGAAAGCTGTCCAAGTGTGAGTTTTTCTTGGACAAGGTAGAGTTCTTGGAACATGTTGTGACTGGTGATGGTATTTCAGTAGATCCGAAGAAGATCGCAGTAGTAGAATCTTGGAAGACCCCGAGTTCGGTAGCAGAAATCAGGAGTTTCTTGGGATTGGTAGGCTACTACAGGAAATTTGTGCAGGATTTTTCGAGGATTGTCGAGCCGATGACCAGACTCACCAGGAAGGATGTAGAGTTTGTTTGGACGGAGGATTGCCAGATTACTTTTGAGGAATTAAAGAAGAGGTTGACGTCTGCTCCTATTTTGACGTTGCCATCAGGGTCTGGAGGTTTCACTATTTATAGTGATGCATCGGGGAAAGGTTTAGGTTGTGTTCTTCAGCAGAATGGGAAAGTGATTGCCTATGCATCCAAGCAATTGCGTCCTCATGAGAAGAACTATTCTACCCATGATTTGGAGTTTGTAGCAGTCATCTTCGTCCTGAAGTTGTGGAAATATTATTTGTACATAGAGCGTGTGGAGATCTTCACAGACCATAAGAGCTTGAAGTACGTTTTTACGCAGAAGGAGTTGAACATGCGGCAGCGTCGATGGTTGGAACTGATAAAAGATTTTGATTAATCCTTGCAGTATCATCCTGGGAAAGCTAATATAGTTGTCGATGCTTTGAGCAAGTATCCGGTAGCTATGTTCTTGATGCATGATCGATATTTGTTGAAGGACTTGGAGAGCTTGGGCATTGAGGTGATAGTTCCTGGTTGTGCGATACAGATATGGGGATTGCAGATACATTCAGATTTGATAGACAGGATCAAGGCAGCACAGTATGAGGATGTATCTTTGAGAAGCATCAGAGCTCAGGTGAGAGCAGGATTGGAGGATGAGTTCACCATTGCCGATGATGGTTCTTTGCGACATGGAGTTAGATTGTATGTGCCTATTAGGGAGCTGCGTGAGGAGGTATTGCAGGAAGCGCATCGCTCTCAGTATTCCATGCATCTAGGGGCCAACAAGATGTATCGGGATATGCGAGAGAGTGTGTGGTGGTATGGCATGAAGAGGGAAGTGGCACAGTTTGTATCCATATGCTTGGTGTGGCAGCAGGTGAAAGCCGAGAGGCAGAGGCCAGGAGATTTACTTCAGCCATTACCCATTCCAGAGTGGAAGTGGGAGCACATTACTATAGATTTTGTGTCCGGACTTCCACGATCTCCTGGAGGGAAAGACGCATTTTGGGTCATCGTTGATAGGTTGATCAAGTCGGCCCACTTTTTGCCTTTCAATGTGGGGTTGTCTACGGAGAAGCTGGCAGAGATGTATGTGAAACAGATTGTCAGGATACATAGAGTTTTCGTCAGCATAGTCTCGGATCGGGATAGTCGTTTTACTACTCATTTTTGGAGGAGTTTGTAGGCGAGTTTGGGCACTCAGCTCAAGTTCAATACTACATATCATCCCCAGACATATGGGCAGTCAGAGAGGACTATTCAGACCCTCGAGGATATGTTGCACACTTGTGTACTAGATTTCGGAGGCTCATGGGAGGACCATCTCCATTTGGTAGAGTTTGCTTATAACAACAACTACTAGGCTAGTATAGAGATGTCACCTTTTGAAGCTCTGTACGGTCGGAGGTGTCGTACTCCCTTGTATGGGATGATGTTGGAGAGAGAGTTTTGCTTGGGCCAAAGATGGTTGTAGATGCAGCGGAGAAAGTTCAGTTGATCAGAGATAGACTTTATGTGGCGCAGGACAGACAGCGGCATTGGGCCGATAGCCACCGGAGACCTTTGGAGTTTGAGGTATAGTTTTAGATTTTTGTTTTGTGCTTGTTATTGCTTTTTTGTTATAGTTAAGTTTTTAAGTTTGTGTTTTGTTCTAAGTGGGTGGTTTGGTATTTCTGAGGATTTCTCCGACAGGAGGAACAATTCGCTTCGGTGGAGGCGGGAAGCTTAGTTCGCGATTCATTGGACCTTCTACTATTCTAGAGAGGGTCGGTACAGTTGCGTATGACTGGACATGCCACCTACATTGGAGGAAGTGCACAACGTGTTTCATGTGTCGCAGTTGAGACGGTACGTGGCATATCCTAGTCATATATTGGATCACTCAGAGATAGAAGTGGGCCCTACTCTTAGTTATCCAGAGCAGCCAGATGATATTCTGGATAGGAGAGTGAATATCCTAAGAAATCAGACTATTCGTTTGGTATGCGTCGCATGGAGGCATCACTCTCTGGGGGAGTCTACTTGGGAGAGAGAGGATGAAATGCGAGAGTGTTATCCATTTTTATTTGTGCCTTGAGGTATATTCTTTCATAGTTAGTTATGTTCTTTAGTTCTGTTCATTGTTAGAGGCGATGATGGCGTCGACGTTAGCGATGGCGTTGATGATAATAATAACGACGATGACGATGGTGAATGGTGATGACGATGATGAGAGTAATGGTTATGATGTTGATGATCATCATGGTGAAGATGGGGATGTTGATCATGGCGATGAACAGGTGGTGATGATAGTGAACAGGGATGACCGGAGGTGACTGTCGCGGTGGAGGATGTTCAGTCAGGCGGGGACGAAGGCTCAGGCGGCTATGAGTTATTGATGATGGGCCGGTGATGGAGGAGATGGTGGTAATGGAGAGGAGGAGGCAGGGAAGGAAGATCCGACATTGTGCAGCGGGGTCGGGGATCGCTGCTCAGGCGAGCTCCGGTCGAGTCGGGATTCAGGCGGCGCTCGGGGACAATCGAGAGGAGAAGAACAGCGGGGGTGTCGAGATCTGAGGTGGACAGAGTCGTATGGTCGTTGAGT
This sequence comes from Iris macrosiphon, assembly GCA_036927795.1. NCBI lineage: Eukaryota > Viridiplantae > Streptophyta > Magnoliopsida > Asparagales > Iridaceae > Iris > Iris macrosiphon. Next base: position 54,075,262 of record JAYESA010000011.1, read on the forward strand.
CATCGAGGGACTGCGGCTCCGGCGGGTTCAGTCAGGTGCAGGGTGGTGGCTCGTGGAGGGACGGCTCGGGGTGGTTCTGATGCAGCGGGGTCGGGGAGCTGTTCATGGCCGGAGGGAGTTTCAGCGGTGGTTTTGTGGTAGCACAGCCGGGTGGAGCTCGGCCGGGTGCTGCCGGAGGAAGGCCGGTTCGAGGTGGGTCCGGCGGAGATGGAGGCGGGTGGCCGGACTGAACTGATGATGGTTGTGGTGGCTCGGGAACTCAGGCCGTAGGGGAAGAGGGGAGTGGCCGGGGAAGGAAATAGCTCGGCCGGGTGGAGCTCGGGTTGTAGCAGCCGGGGTTGGACTCAGGGAAAAGGGGAGGAGACAGGGAGCTCGGCCGGGGTTGTGACGGAGTAGGGTGCCAGAGTTTGGCCGGGTGGTAGTGGTGGAGTTGGTTTGTATTCCCCTCCCCCCCCCCTTTCTTTTTAAAAGGAGGAGAAGAAGAAGAAGGAAGAAGAAGAAGAAGAAGAAGAAGGGAAGAAATAGAAAAATAGGAAATGCTACGGTTGAGTGAGGTGGGAGGAGAGAGAAAGTGGGGAGCTTCCTAGGTTTGGGGATTAGGTCATGTTGGGAAGGGTGCATTGAAGAGACATCTTATAGGAGATGTGATGGGAGGTGTGTGGTGATGATGAGCCCCATTTTGAATGGGTGGCTCAGATTTGACATGAGAAAATTACTCATACAAGGAGAGGATTGGGTTGACTAGTCAAATATTAGGGCTTCTCCATTTGGTTTGAACTAATGGGGTATTGACACCTAATGCAATATTTGCAAATGAGCCCCCTTAAATTTGGATATTTCCACAGGCACATGAAATAATGAAAAATTGGTGGGGGAATTGGTGTTTGGTTTTTGTAGGGTGAGGGGGTGTTGTGTGTTTTGTATAGGCTTAATTAATAGGGCATGGATCAAATTGGGTTTAAATTGGATTAGTCAAAGTTGGTATCCCCAATTTAATTAGAAACAAATACAAGCGATGTTCTAAAATTAATTAGAAATACATGGGGCTAAAATTAAATTGGGACACAAGTATCATTAGTGAAGAAGACTCAGAAAAAAATATTATCCTAATTTGGGTTGCACGAAAAATGGGTCGAGATTGCCTCCAATTTCGATTGGAACGCACAACAAAACAAAGTTGAATTTTATTTAGAAATTAAATAAACGTCCGCGACGAATATTGTGCGGCTAAAATGAAGCACAAGAGAGCATAATTACGAGTTACAAAAAGATCAGAATGGAAGGCAGGCACGTCTAGGGCAAGGTTGTGAAATTTGTTGGAAGACAAAAGCTAGGGTAGCGCTCCAAATATCGAAGCAACGGTAAGGCGCAACAATTAAATAAAATTACGGTAATTAATTACAACCTCAAATAATTAAATTCTAAATAATACAAATTAATTCACAACCCTATAATTCGGTCAGGTGTTCATCTAGTGGGCTTTTAGGTCAAGTCTACTAGCTCAACATTAAGAACACTGTATATATATAATATTTATATAAATACACATCTTATGTAATTATTTAAATTAAATACATATATCATGCAATCATTTAAAATAACGACCACAATATTAATAATATATAAAAAGTCAAAAATATCCCTATTTTCAGGATGTGGTAGTGACAACTGTGCCGGCAACTTTGAGAATATCTATGGACTTATTGTATGGAACGTTCATTGCAACACAACATCAGGCATGTCTCAGAGTCGAAGGCAATGGAATAGGCAAAGAATTGAGTCGCTCTGATACCATTATGTCACGCTCCGGTCCCGCAGGGGTCCGATAGTCCTCGCTTGGTCCCTACGGAACAGATAGTCCTTTCACGGACAAGATGTCGTACAAGCCTAAAGTGCGCTTGCACAAGGCCAAAGCTTTGAACAAGGGCAAGTAAACTATTCAAGACAGAAGCAGCGGCACATATATTGTAGAAAAGTAAAGAACATAATGGCATATGAAAATGAGCACTTTATTAATATTTAAAAGTGTTACAAGCGACGCTTGGCCGATGTTACAAATCGCTCAAGCACTCTCTTTCTCTCGATTACAATGACACTGTTCCATACATTATGTCCCTCTATACAAAAGCAGCTCAAAGCAATCTCGATACGGCTCAAGGCATCGACTCCAGATTTTTGGTTCCTTGGGATGAGGTACGGCTATCGCTTCCTCGGACGATCCAGCACCTGAGAACAAGAAAAATATTGGTGGGTCAGCACTTTGGAGAAAGTACTGGTGAGTATAAAATCAACTGAACAGAAGCAACACCCCCTGAAACCCACACTAAGTAAGCATGTGGTAAAATATTACATTACTAGTGATCTTGCTACTTTTACCTAAGTTCACTTCATACAGCTTAGGATTATAGTCAGTTTACATCTTTTCAAAAATATAGCTTTGAAATAGTTTTGTATATTCAAACAATAAGCATACAATCAGGACAGTGTTCTATTGTGTTGTGCGCAGCATGTATCGTGCACCATATTCTAACTCTTAGGGACAAAAGTTATCTCTAGTGGACTGTTCATCTCGAATCAAAATAAGTGAATTAAGTGGACTATCATACTTTCAAGCACACAAGAAGAACTAGCTATATAATTTCGGTCCCCGATAAACTCAGGATCAGTAGCGGTAAACCAGCTAACTAATGACTCTTTATCTGATGCTATTAGCAGCTCTGACTCATGGTTGTTCTTCACTAACATAATAGCAGCCGGGACCAAGGTTCAGTTCTGCACTAATAGCCATTATCCAACCGATGCGAATGCATAAAGCACTAACAAATAAACTTTATGACGCAAACAAAATGAACAAGCAAGCTATATATATATTCTTGTATTTCTTACCCCCTTGCCGTACGGTTATTCCTGCAGCAGACATACAAGTTAGCAACAATTTGCATAAACATATATGTATAAGGTTCTCTATTTTTCTGTCCGTCTCTGCATCAAACAGTTAGGTATGCAAGAAGGCTAGCCTAGCATGCGCCCTAACTATATGATGGACCATGAGTTACCCCACTGATGGACAACAACACCCCCTTAGATCTCGTAGTACCGTAACATCAGTGTGCTATAACAATTTTCTCCGGACCGATCGATTTCCAGTGCCCAGGAATCGTTCGAGAGACTATTTATCTTGTGCACAAGTTATCCGAGATCAATGCATAACAAGCAACATTCTATCAAATAAACTATTAGGATGCACCAAACATGAACAAGCATATAACAATCTAATAGCCACAACCCCTAGATCCCGTAGGGCGGGCTACTAGACTCTTCTCTTTCATTCTTTCAAGCAAAATACATATTTCACAAATCTAACAGCACACCCACCTAGATCCCGTACGACCGGAATATCAGGGTGCACTATTAGTCTCTTCTTATACGAATCAAAACTTGTGGCAGTTCGATATAGCAAAATAGGTAAGCACGATATCGATTTCATAACTAGCATGCAATATCTATCTCTTTCTTAGCATTTTACATAGGAACTTGTTTCAAGCGATTTCTTTACTAATCTTTTTAGCATGACAAGGGTTCGTTCGACAGCAGTATCAGTGAAACTAAGCATGCAATATTTCTTATACTCTTTGACTTAGCATGGCAATGTTCTATCTCTTATCAGACAAGCATACAAAGTCTCTAGTTAAGCAAGCAGGTTCATTTCAATGGCAAGCTATACGAGTTCACTTATTAAGCAAGCAGAGTCAGGTTCTATCATTCTTTTTGTGAAATAATCTTCTTAGAACAAGCATTCAAAAACTTATATTCATTATTAAGACGTGCAAGAATCAGAGAATACAGTTCTGCTCACTCACCTAAATCAATCATCTTTAGGTTCGAACGAGAACTCTCCGAGAAGACTTTCTCTCGAGCAAGCAAAGTGATATCACTTGTACATAGTGCCTATGCGGAGCGGGGCACTACAGAAAGACCTATATCTATTTTTTACCGGAGATAGAAGATTCTCAAGAACCAGACTATTTGGTTAGTCCGAGTTGCTTGGGGGCATCGTTCCCCGGACGAGTCAATTTGGGAGCGCGAGGATGATATCCGAGCTCGATATCCGTATTTGTTTGACTTGTGAGGTATACTTGTTTGTATATCTCGTACCCTAGTCTTGTCTTGTGCATGCTTGCCTTGTTCTAGGATTGTGCTTGATTATTGTATGCCCCTGCTGGCTTTGATTGCATGTCCCCTGAGTTTTCATGCTAGATCCCGTCCCTTATTGAAATTTCGAGGACAATTTTTTAAGGAGGAGAGAGTTATGAGACTCGTCTCACTGTTCTAGTATACGTACCTGATATACGCGTATTATATATGTATAGTTCATTTATTGTTTAATTGTTTACCTTATGCTTTATGCCATTCATGCTTTGTCAAGGTTATTTTTGCAAGTTTCTCCTTAGTTGCATGTTTTGGAACATTGGCCCCTTGGTTTTCATGTGCATGGCTATGATAAACCAGGGAGAGGGCATGAATTATGATTCAATGGACTACAATCAACCATTTGTCTATATAAGCAAATATCTTCTCTTTTTTTCATTTTTTCTTTCCTTTCATTTCTCTTTCCTTCTTCACTTCTTCAGCCTTCACAGAGAGCAACTGAGCTTGGCCTTGGTCGTGGGTAACCTTGGTAGTATTAGGCTAGAACATGACCATAGACAAGTACATCTTGCCAACCGAAGGAACAACCTTGGATCTTGCTTTGATTCTTACTATAACTTGTTTAATTACTTGATAGGTTTTATTTGGTTAACTCTTAGAACTTGTCTTCATAAATATTTTGATATTCTTGTATTGTTGCTCATGGAGCCTGAGAACAAAAATTCGAAGAATGAAAAGTTGGCCTGAGAATTCATGCAAAAAGTGCGCAGGGAACCCGTTTCAGTGAGCAAATTCTTGTGTGTCACAAATGTCACGCCCCGGTCCCGCCCGGGCCGCCGCTCCGCCCTGCCCCGCCCCGTACGGCCGGGATTTAACGAACTGGACACGAATCACCGTACCTCGGCGCGCCGGACGCGAATCACCGCGTCCGTCCCGCGGGCGCGAGGGAGGAAGGGGAGCTAATCGAATAGCCCGAGTCGAGCTTTCGGGGGACGTGATGCCGTACGGGCTTGGGGTTGCGCCCGTGCAAGGCCAATCGTTTAAGTTGATAGTTGGCTATCATCGCATCAATCGAGTAAGCAGCGGAAAGGGACTTGTTGCAATGCAATGCATTTAGCCAACTGAGCGTTCGGGATAATCGAGGCAACTTGGGTTTCCTTTAGCAAAGGCACACGTTCGTTCCATACATTATGCCCCCTTATACGATAGCATTCTCGGGGCAACAATCGAAACCAGGATTCTGGATCTTCGGGACTGTGGCACGCCTATCGCTCCCTCGGACGATCCAGTACCTGCGAGCAAGTAAACTGTTGGTGGTTCAGCACTTTATACAAGTACTGGTGAGATAAAACAACTGAACAGAAACAAGCATTCACTCAAACAGGCACTAAGTAATCATGTTATAAAACATTACATTACTAGTGATCTTTCTAGTTTTACCTAGGTTCGTTTCATGCAGTTCTAGCAGAGTCATATTACATTGCTTTGGAAATATGTTTGAAACAGAGTTTCATATTGAATATGCAAACAAGCAAGCCGTTCATGTTTCAGGGTGTGCGCAGCGTATCTCGTGCGACTCGAGGGTCTGATGCAAGGCTAGACACACGATGCACAATCTTAGGGGCAGTCACTATCCAAGCCAACACAATGACTTAGCTATATGCAGGGCGGTCCCCGAGTATCTCAGGATCGGCAGCTGGTGGAACAGCATACCAATGACTCATTTCTCTGAAGCTAATGGCAGCTGTGACCCATGGTGGCATGGATGCATGCAGTTCAGCTCTCCACCAAAAGCCATTGTCCGACTGCGTGCGAATGCATAGAACACTATCAAATAAACTCTAGTATGCAGACGAGACGAACCATCAGAACAGTTATCGTTGTTGCGGGGCAATCCGACTTATCACTTGAACACGTTCAGGCACAGTATGGTTCTCTCGAAGCATAGATGATAGTGAACATGTTCATGCACTCTAAGCAGGCGATTCAGGATTCTCGTTTAGCAGACATTGATTCAAAGACAAGCTAGGTGAGTTCGTTCATTAACATGCAAGGCAGGTTCTATCATTCTCTTAAGAAAACATTGCAAGCAAAAACACAGGTTATTATTAAGGCGTGCAAGAATCAGAGAACGAAGTTCTGCCCACTCACCTTGATATATAACGTCGATGCGGAGCGGGGCGTTACATACTTACCAACCAATAAAAAGTTTCGTCCTCGAAACTTCAAGGATAAACTTCTCGATATCCCGAGTAGCGATAGTGCCGTCCCTCGCCGTACTCAATCGAAACAGTCAAGCAATTCAAGTTCAGAAAACATTTGTACTTTGAGAATATCTATGGACTTATTGTATGGAACGCTCTTTGCAAAACCATATCGATAATATCTCAGAGTCATAGCAACGGTTTGGGCCAGAGATTCGATTCCGCTCTGATACCATTCTGTCACGCCCCGGTCCCGCCCGGGCCACCGCTCCGCCCTGCCCTGCCCCGTACGGCCGGGATTTAACGAACCGGGCACGAATCACAGTGCCTCGGCGCGCCGGACGCGAATTACCGCGTCCGTCCCGCGGGCGCGAGGGAGGAAGGGGAGCTAATCGAATGGCCCGAGTCAAGCTTTCGGGGGACGTGATGCCGCACGGGCCTGGGGTTGCGCCCGTGCAAGGCCAATCGTTTAAGTTGATAGGTGGCTATCATCGCATCAATCGAGTAAGCAGCGGAAAGGGACTTGTTGCAATGCAATGCATTTAGCCAACTGAGCGTTCGGGACAATTGAGGCAACTTGGGTTTCCTTTAGCAAAGGCACACGTTCGTTCCATACATTATGCCCCCTTATACGATAGCATTCTCGGGGCAACAATCGAAACCAGAATTCCGGGTCTTCGGGACTGTGGCACGCCTATCGCTCCCTCGGACGATCCAGTACCTGCGAGCAAGTAAACTGTTGGTGGGTCAGCACTTTATACAAGTACTGGTGAGATAAAACAACTGAACAGAAACAAGCATTCACTCAAACAGGCACTAAGTAATCACGTTATAAAACATTACATTACTAGTGATCTTTCTAGTTTTACTTAGGTTCGTTTCATGCAGTTCTAGCAAAGTCATATTACATTGCTTTGGAAATATGTTTGAAACAGAGTTTCATATTGAATATGCAAGCAAGCCGTTCATGTTTTAGGGTGTGCGCAGCGTGTCTCGTGCGACTCGAGGGTCTGATGCAAGGCTAGACACACGATGCACAATCTTAGGGGCAGTCACTATCCAAGCCAACACAATGACTTAGCTATATGCAGGGCGGTCCCCGAGTATCTCAGGATCGGCAGCTGGTGGAACAGCATACCAATAACTCATTTCTCTGAAGCTAATGGCAGCTGTGACCCAGGGTGGCATGGACGCATGCAGTTCAGCTCTCCACCAAAAGCCATTGTCCGACCGCGTGCGAATGCATGGAACACTATCAAATAAACTCTAGTATGCAGACGAGACGAACCATCAGAACAGTTATCGTTGTTGCGGGGCAATCCGACTTATCACTTGAACACGTTCAGGCACAGTATGGTTCTCTCGAAGCATAGACGATAGTGAACATGTTCATGCACTCTAAGCAGGCGATTCAGGATTCTCGTTTAGCAGACATTGATTCAAAGACAAGCTAGGTGAGTTCGTTCATTAACATGCAAGGCAGGTTCTATCATTCTCTTAAGAAAATATTGCAAGCAAAAACACAGGTTATTATTAAGGCGTGCAAGAATCAGAGAACGAAGTTCTGCCCACTCACCTTGATATATAACGTCGACGCGGAGCGGGGCGTTACAACAAAATCCTTAGAAACTACGCCAAGATATGTTGAGTATTCTGCGCGCACTTTTCTACTCCTAAGTACGTTTTATACTATGCCAATTCCTTCAAAAGTACGTCAACCCTACTTGACGCACTTTTTGAATGGGTCTGCAAAGTTATCAAGAACGTGTGCTATTACTTGAAAGCCAAGTTGGCACACTTTACAGATATTGCAGAGTTGGCGTACTTTGGTAAAAATTTATTACCGGTGCACTTTGTCGTTTCAGGAGAATGACGTACTTTGTTGTGCGGTGTCACTACCACATTTTCTAGGAAAGGGTATTTTAGTCTTTTCCTATTTAATTAAATATTGTGCATGGTAAATAATTATTGTTATATTATTTAATTATTGTTAGATATTATTTATTTAATTTGGACTTGTATTAGTGGACCTAACTAGTTTAGTTTGGACCCATGGACCAACATGAATTAATTAGTTAGACTTAGCCCAATTAGAAAGCCCATTATTAAGGAGACGGATTAAATTAATTAAATCATTAGACTAGAAGCTTCCTTCCTTAATTATTTCTTCATGAGAGGCCCCAAGGGGTATATTGGACATTACATAATTACTTGAGGGAGAGGAAAGGGCCGGCCTATATAAAAAGAGGGAGAAATTCTCTCTCCTCTCTTTTCATTCCAAATCTAGATTTAGAATTTCCTACTACCAAATTTTCTTCATTTCCATTTCATTTCTATTTCATTTCCCTACAAAATTTATTCCAATTCTTTCCTAAATCACCATTAGAGACTTGAGAAGCAAGGATCTAGAAGGAGGAAGCAAGGATCTACAAAGAGGAGGAAGGATCTACAATTTGGAGGCAATTTCATCTCCATTTGAAGGTTTCATTGGGAATCCATCTCCCAATAGGTATAATTCAGTTTTTTTCCTTAAAATAGCTTCTAAATCTGAAATTTAATTATGGAAAATCAACCCATATGTATGTACTACCCATAGGATTTGATTTTGTGTTCATAGGAGACCTATGGAGAAAGTTATGGTACTTTTTGTGCCAATTTTGGTGGAATTTCGGGATTGACAATTGTTGTGTGTGTCAATTGATCCTATAGATCAATTTGGCATGTGTTTATGTGTTTGGGGCTAGTGTTGTGTCCACAATTGGGTACGTGTAGGTCGTATCCCAAGAATTTGGTGATACGTGTTGTTTTGGGAATTTTTTCTCCGACACGGGACTTTGCATATGTCGTATTTTGACATGGACACATAGATCTATATTTGACACTTTATTTTGTTCATAAATAATATATGTGACTTGCTTGTGTCCTTCGGGGTGCAATTGGATGTGTGTTGGGCTCGTGTTGCATGCGTATCCTAGATCTAGTGGGATAAGGTGTGATACTCTCCATTTGTGGTGTGTTTATGTGTAGATCTAATTATTAGTACTTTAATTCTTGAATTATAATTAAGTATATATATATATATATATTATATATGTATTATAGTGTATTTATTACGGTATTTATTGTAGCATAGATCTATGTATTATATATGTACTAATAGAATGTATAAATATATATGTAGCTTTCTTCTACATGCATTAATATATGTTATAATATATGTTATATATATATATATATATATATAAATATATATATATATATATATATATATATATATATATATATATATATATATATTTTATAAAATATATATGTATGTTTAATTAAGTAATTAGATTATGTAAAGTTATTATGTGATTATTTATATGTATGGATGTATATTTATTAACATATTTATGTATGTGTGCATTTAACCATGTTGTAATATGTACATTAGTATAAAGGATGTGTATTATAGCTATTTTGTATTTATATATGTAGATATATATATTATATATGTGTTTGGATTATATATATAGAGAGGTATAAATTTATTTAATTGATTTATATATATATATATATATATATATATATATATATATATATATATATATATATATATATATATATATATATATATATAGGTTATATATATATTATTATTCTTTTTAATGACAGCAGCAGTTAATGACAGATTCTATTTGTTTGTAATTAATATTCTATATTATTATACATTATTGTATATATATATAGGTTATATATATATATATATATATATATATATATATATATATATATATATATATATATATATATATATATATAGGTTCCTATTTGTTTGTAATTAATATTCTATATTATTATACATTATTGTTGATATATATGTATTGTGAGGTTTACCTTGGATTCACGTAATCCGGAGATACGGTATCCTAATATTTTAGGATGTGGTTTCTATGACTTAGATTTTAGTATTTTGATCCAATATTTTTGTGTTAGACTTGTGCAACCTAGAAATAGATAGTTGACCTTGGTTTGACCATAGTTGACCACAGTTGACTTAGAGTTGACCATAGTTGACTTTTGACTTGGAATTGACTTATTGACCTAGAAGTTGACTACTTTAACTTATTCTCTTTTCGGGACCTTGTATTGATGTTGTATTCCATATCTAGGTCTTCGAGGTACCGAGTCAGACATCTGTGAGACTATTCATTGGACTTCAGGCGAGTACATTCTCTGATAGTTTCTCATTTATGATATCCTCTATGTTCATTGTATCTAGTGTAGATATCCATGTTCTATTGACACTATGGTTACACGGATTGGTATATCCGGATCTCGTCATGAGATGTTATTCCTTGGTATATGGTGTATATGGTGCAAGTATTGTTTCATTGGTTATCTTGTACATGTACAGACACCGATTCTCGGAAAGACTAGCTATCTTCTTGGGGAATCTCGTGCCATAGCATACCGTGGTTGGATCTATTATACCAGTCGGGGGTGGGGAGTATTAGTATAGATATGTGATCAATATCCCTATTGTATAAAGTACTGATTACTGAATAGTGTTGATCATACACCGCACGTATGATTTGCCAGGCCGCATTGCATCTTGCCCAAGCCGATCACATGTTAAGCTAGTACTCACACACTTAGTCATTAGTATTATTGTTTCATTGGCATATTGTTCATTATTGTATTTATTTCCAGTATTTCCTTATTGTATATATATCTCTTGTATCTATTGTGCATCTTGTTTATCCACAACTATTTACTGTTACATAGTTTTTATCATTAATTAGAACTGTTGTTAGAGATGTACTCTGCTCCTTTCCTGACTGGATATATTTTTCCAGATGACACTGAGGAGTGGTACCCTACCTACTATGGATCCCAGGATGTTGTGGGTTTAGATTCTGAGACCCTGGCTCGGGAGGGACTTATCCCAACTGAGATAGTTGACTCTGGAGTTGTAGCTTCGTAGTATTCTTTGTACTGGATTTGTCTCCAGCTTATTTTGTTATTCTTCAGACTCATTGATGTATTATTTTAGACTCATGAGTTGTATTGTGACTATTCTATTCATTATCTGATTCGTGCTCATTTCTATCCTAGTTCTGTAATTGAGTATACTATCATTATTGGTGGTTCATTATATTGTTAGATAGATTATCTAGACAGCGTTCTACTGCCGATTCTGCGGCGTAGGCTGGACGTTGTTTCTGACTAGTACCCTTACATCGGGTGCGGGTCGTGACACGTTTTTGGTGGTGGCCCATGCAGGTCTAGCTTCACAAAGTATGTGATGTCGTGGTAGTGCGACAATTTAGTTGTACTACTGCGAGCCTGCAATAGGATATAGAAAATAGGCTGAGATACTCAATCATATCTAGGAAAATTCTTTTGATTCAACTATTCTCCTTTGATATTGATACTTGAACTCTTAATTTGTCCTTTTCTTGAGTATCTTATATCTTGTGCCATATTGATTCTCATTCCGTCTTTTCATGAGACATACTCGGAGATACTTGCGGAGGCACACAAGGTTGAGCGGGAGTTGGATTTGAAGCCCAAGAGAGACCGTGATTCATTTATGGGGGCCAACGGTAGTGCAGTATCTTTCAAACGTCCTCATTTCCAGTCCAGACCTTTCCAGCAGCCACAGCAGAACCAGACTCCAGCTAGAGTACCTTTTCACCAGGTGCCTCAGCAGCAGAGACAGTTACAACAAGCTCCATGCAACTACTACAGGAAGTCCGACCACATCTGGGAAGTTTGCAGGAGGAGGCTAGGAGTTTGTTTGTATTGTGGTACTGAAGGGCATCAATCGAGGGAGTATCCTCGTCGTGCAGTTCAGGAAGCAGCTCCAGCTCCGAGGGCACAGACGAGACCACCTGCAGCACAGCCGAGGGGATCGCTTTCGACGCAGCAGCAGCGTTTTGTCCAGCATCAACAGCAGGGAGGTGCTCGACAGGGACGAGCATTTACTATGACCGTCGAGGAGGATGAACCCACCGGAGATGTCATCGCAGGTTCTATTCTTCTTGATTATATTCCAGCTTTAGCTTTGTTTGATAGTGGTGCTTCCCATAGTTTTGTATCTGTTTCTTTTGCTCTAAAGCATGGTTTGGTAGCTGAGTCTTTGCTTAGGACTTGCAAGATCATGACCGGGGGAGGCATTTTCCTGGTTAATAATATTTGCAAGGATCGGAGAGTTACTCTGGGAGGCCGGGAGTTGAGTACGTGTCTACTTGTAATGCCATTTCCGAGCTACGATATTGTACTGGGGACGGATTGGTTGAGTAGGCACCGTGCTAGCATAGATTGTAGGGGACGTAAAGTTTTGTTTGGTCCGCCAGGAGAGCCAGAGTTCGAGTTTGCTAGAGGAGCTGCAGAGCAGGAAGAAGGCATTATTTGTGGAGCTATGGTGGAAGACAAGGAGTTGCCGCATCCGTTGATAGCAGAGTTCTTGGATGTGTTTCCTGAGGAATTGCCAAGATTGTCGACAGATCGAGATGTTGAATTTTCTATAGACTTGGTGCCAGGTGCAGAACCAATTTTGCAGCATGTCTATAGAGTAAACAACAGCGAGCTGGTCGAGTTGAAGAAGTAGGTGGACGAATTGCAGGATAAGGGGTTTATCATATCGAGTTCTTCACCATGGGAAGCCCCGGTATTGTTTGTACCGAAGAAGGATGGATCGGTGCGCATGTGCATTAATTACAGGGCTTTGAATAATCTCACCATCAAGAATAAGTATCCTTTGCCACAGATTGATGATCTGTTTGATCAGTTGAGTGGTGCGAAGGTATTTTCTAAGATAGATTTGAGATCAGGCTACCATCAGGTGAAGGTAAAGCCGGAGGACATACCGAAGACTGCTTTTAGAACTCGGTATGGTCAGTACGAGTTTATGGTGATGCCGTTTGGTTTGACTAATGCACCGGTGGTATTTATGAACTTGATGAACAAGGTGTTCCACCAGTACCTTGACAAGTTCGTGGTGGTGTTCATCGACAACATACTCATATACTCGAGGACACCGGAGGAGCATTTGAGGATTGTGTTGGATGTGTTGAGGAAGGAGAAGCTGTATGGAAAGTTGTCCAAGTGTAAGTTTTTCTTGGACAAGGTGGAGTTCTTGGGGCATGTGGTGACTGGTGATGGTATTTCAGTGGATCCGAAGATTTCAGCAGTGGAATCTTGGAAGACTCCAAGTTCGGTAGCAGAGATCAGGAGTTTCTTGGGATTGGCAGGCTACTATAGGAAGTTTGTGCAAGATTTTTCGAGGATTGCCGAGCCGATGACCAGACTCACAAGGAAGGATGTAGAGTTTGTTTGGACGGAGGATTGCCAGGTTGCTTTTGAGGAGTTGAAGAAGAGGTTGACGTCTGCTCCTATTTTGACGTTGCCATCAGGGTCCGGAGGTTTCTCTATTTATAGTGATGCATCGGGGAAGGGTTTGGGTTGTGTTCTCTAGCAGCATGGGAAAGTGATTGCCTATGCATCCAGGCAATTGCATCCTCATGAAAAGAACTATCCTACCCATGATTTGGAATTGGCAGCTGTCATATTCGCTTTGAAGTTGTGAAAACATTATTTGTATGGAGAGCGTGTGGAGATCGTCACAGACCACAAAAGCTTGAAGTACGTTTTCACGTAGAAGGAGTTGAACATGAGGCAGCGTCGGTGGTTGGAACTGATGAAAGATTTTGATATCTCTTTGCAATATCATCCTGGGAAAGCCAATGTAGTTGCCGATGCTTTGAGCAGGTATCCACTAGCTATGTTCTTGACGCAAGATCGATATTTGTTGGAGGACTTGGCGAGCTTGGACATTGAGGTGATTGTTCCTGGTGGTGCTATACAGATGTGGGGACTGCAGATACACTCAGATTTGATGGACAGGATCAAGGCAGCACAGTATGATGATGTATCTCTGAGGAGTATCAGAGCTCAGGTGAGAGCATGATTGGAGGATGATTTCACTATTGCAGAGGATGGATCTTTGAGGCATGGAGTTAGATTGTCTGTGCCTAGTGGGGAGTTGCGAGAGAAGGTATTGCAGGAAGCGCATCGCTCTCAGTATTCCATGCATCCAGGTGCTAACAAGATGTATCAGAATATACGAGAGAGTGTGTGGTGGTATGGCATGAAGAGGGAAGTGGCACAGTTTGTATCCAGATGCTTAGTGTGCCAGCAGGTGAAAGCCGAGAGGCAGAGGCCAGGAGGTTTACTTCATCCATTACCCATTCCAGAGTGGAAGTGGGAACACATTACTATGGATTTTGTGTCCGGACTTTCACGATCTCCAGGAGGAAAGACGCGATTTGGGTCATTGTTGATAGGTTGACCAAGTCGGCCCACTTTTTGCCTTTCAAGGTGGGTTTGTCTACGGAGAAGCTGGCAGAGATGTATGTGAGGCAGATCGTTAGGATACATGGAGTTCCCATCAGCATAGTCTCAGATCGAGATAGTCATTTCACTTCTCATTTCTGGAGGAGTTTACAGGAGAGTTTGGACACTCAGCTCAAGTTCAGTACTGCATATCATCCCCAGACAGATGGGCAGTCAGAGAGGACTATCCAGACTCTCGAGGATATGTTGCGCACTTGTGTACTAGATTTCGAGGGTTCTTGGGAGGACCATCTCCATTTGGTAGAGTTTGCTTACAACAACAGTTACCAGGCCAGTATAGAGATGTCACCTTTTGAAGCTCTATATGGTCGGAGGTGTCGTACTCCTTTGTCTTGGGACAATGTTGGAGAGAGAGTTTTGCTTGGGCCAGAGATCGTTGTGGATGCAGCAGAGAAGGTTCAATTGATCAGAGACAGGCTTCGAGTGGCGCAGGACAGACAGCGGCATTGGGCCGATAGCCATCGGAGACCTTTGGAGTTCGAGGTATAGTTTAGATTTTGTTTGTGCTTTTTCTTGTTTGTTATAAATTAAGTTCTTAAGGTGGTATTTTGTTCTAGGTGGGTGGTTTGGATTCTAGAGAGGGTCGGTGCAGTTGCTTATAGACTAGACTTACCACCTGCATTGGAGGGAGTGCACAAATTGTTTCATGTGTCGCAGTTGAGACGATACGTGGCAGATCCTAGTCATGTATTGGATCACTCGAAGATAGAGGTGGGCCCTACTCTTAGCTATCCAGGACAGCCAGTTGAGATTCTGGATCGAAGAGAGAAGGTGCTGAGAAACCAGACTATTCCTTTGGTATGCGTCGCATGGAGGCATCACTCTCCGGAGGAGTCTACCTGGGAGAGAGAGGATGAAATGCGAGAGCGTTATCCATATTTGTTTGTACCTTGAGGTATGTTATTTTCTAGTTATGATCTGTTCATTGTTATGTTCTTTCATAGTTAGTTGTGATTCTTTAGTTCTGTTCTGTTATTTCTGGGGGTAGTTTTTATCTTTGAATTTCGAGGACGAAATTATTTTAAGGAGGGTAGACTTGTCACTACCACATTTTCTAGAAAAGGGTATTTTAGTCTTTTCCTATTTAATAATATATTGTGCATGGTAAATAATTATTGTTGTATTATTTAATTGTTGTTAGATATTATTTATTTAATTTGGACTTGTATTAGTGGACCTTACTAGTTTAGTTTGGACCCATGGACCAACATGAATTAATTAGTTAGACTTAGCCCAATTAGAAAGCCCATTGTTAAGGAGATGGATTAAATTAATTAAATCATTAGACTAGAAGCTTCATTCCTTAATTATTTCTTTATGAGAGGCCCCAAGGGGTATATTGGACATTACATAATTACTTGAGGGAGAGGAAAGGGCCAACCTATATAAAAAGAGGTAGAAATTCTCTCTCCTCTCTTTTCATTCCAAATCTAGATCTAGAA